>QPKB01000009.1:14017-365707 GCA_003546025.1 Camphora micrantha | reverse complement strand
GATTGATTTGAATCAAGAATAAAATAGAAGTCACTTATTCTGGTAGCACCTTTTTAGTGGTTTTTTATGGAATATTTAGGACTCTTGATACTCATTGTGGAGTGGTTGTGTCTTTTATTCGACAAATACGGTTAGTTTTTTTGCAAGAATTTGTGGAAAATACGGCGGGAATTCTTTGATTAAGGAAACTTTTCAAGGGAAATCCGGGAGGCTTTGCCTTAGTTGAATATATTAATAGAGTTGCCAAACTAAAGCCACGGTGAGGGGGATAATTAGAAAGCGTATAAGGACTATGGCAACCCTTGCTGGGAATGAATGGGCCATATCCTTGAAAGGGCCAAAGGGACTGGGACCTTACCTGGCACTAGTAGACAGGCTAGGTTTAGCCTTACGAGTGTAAACCTGACATTAACCCCTTCATTAATCGAGATCGAACCGTCAAGGTAATGCAAAAATGACCTCGTCCTTTATATAGAAAATACACTTTAATACTCCATGACTTAATAGGGGGATAGACGTGGATATGATTTACTATATAAGAGAACACTATAATTGATGGTGTTGGTGAACCTTGTCCTTTAACTCCAATAAATAATGCACTTGATAGAATGCATTTAATTGAACTATTATGAATAAAAAATCCAACGAACAGTGATGAACATGGTTCGATGCATGCTGTCTGAAAAAAGATTCCCCAGACTTTCTGGCCAGAGGCAGTAAACTGGAGAACATATGTTCGAAATCGGAGTCCTACCTTGGTTGTAATGAGTCAAACACCTGAGAAAGCTTGGAGTGGAAACAAACCCTCAGTTGAGCATTTCAGGGTTTTACGGATGCGTGTCACATGTGCATATTCCTGATGTGAGAAGGACAAAGCTAGATGCAAAGGGCATCACCTGTGTGCTATTGGGAGTAAGTAAAGAGTCTAAGGCATATAGACTCTATGATCCAGTTGCAAAGAAGGTTTTAATTAACAGGGATGCAGTGTTTGAGGAAGACAAGTCTTGGAACTGGGATAGGGGTTATGAAGAACATATAATGGCTGATTTGGAATGGGATGATGAAAATGTTAATGAGGCAGTGAACGTAGAGAATGATGGAGCAGTGAGTGGGGAAGAGGAAGAAGTCACTGAAGAACCTGTTGGTAGTCCTCAAACTGATGAGAATGGAAGAGAGTCATCCAGTTATGATGAAGGAAGAGTGAGAAGGCCCCCAGGGTGGATGAGAGATTATGTAAGTGGGGAAGGGATTTAAGAGGAAGAAGATACAATTGTTAATTTAGCTTTATTTGCTTCGGCAGATCCAGTGCATTTTGAGGAGGCAGTGAAGAATGACAATTGGAGGATAGCTATGGACATGGAGATGAAGGCTATAGAGAGAAACAACACATGGGAACTCACTGATCTACCTTCAGGTGCAAAGAAGATTGGAGTAAAGTGGGTCTATAAAACCAAACTCAAGGAGAATGGAGAAGTGGACAAGTTCAAGGCTCGTTTGGTGGCAAAGGGGTATGTGCAACAACAAGGGGTAGACTACACGGAAGTGTATGCACCGGTTGCAAGAATGGATACGGTGAGAATGATTGTGGCTCTAGCAGCTCGGAAAGGATATACTCTCTATCAACTTGATGTCAAATCTGCCTTCCTGCATGGAGAACTTAATGAAGAAGTGTATGTGGAGCAGCCTAAGGGTTATGAGCTGAAGGACAATTCTCAGAAAGTATAAATGTTGAAGAAAGCCCTCTATAGATTAAAACAAGCTCCACGAGCTTGGTTCAGTTGTATTGAAGCACATTTCATAAGCGAAGGGTTCGAGAAGTGTTATAGTGAACATACTTTGTTCATTAAAACAAATAAGGGAGGTGAGATTCTCATTGTTAGTTTATATGTAGATGACTTAATATTTACTGGCAATGATGAATTAATGTTTGCTGAGTTTAACAATTCTATGTTGAGGGAGTTTGATATGACCGATTTGGGGAGAATGAGGTTTTCTCTTGGCATAGAAGTATTGCAGAGGTCGGATTGAATTTATATTTGCCAGAGAAAGTATGCTTTGGAGGTGCTGAAGAGGTTTAAGATGCAGAGTAGCAACTTGGTTCTTAATCCCATTGTTCCAGGTTGTAAACTTTTCAGAGATGAGAATGGGGTTGGTGTTGATGAGACCTCGTTTAAAAAAATGGTGGGTTGTCTCATGTACTTAACAGCTATGAGGCCGGACTTGATGTTTGCAGTAAGCTTGATTAGCAGGTACATGGCTAAACCAACTGAGTTGCATTTACTGGCAGCCAAGAGGATACTGAGGTACTTGAAAGGAACCACTGGACTTGGAGTGTTTTTACAAGAAGGGAGGGTGTCAAGGTCTGGTTGGTTATGCAGATAGTGACTATGCAGGAGATCTAAAAGACAGGAAAAGCACATCAGGCTATGTCTTCATGTTGGGATCTGGAGCTGTAGCCTGGTCCTCAAGAAAACAACATATAGTTACACTTTCAACCGCTGAAGCAGAGTTCGTGGCTGCAGCTGCTTGTGCCAGTCAAGCTGTTTGGATGAGGAGGATACTTGAGAAAATGAGTCTGGAAGAAAGTGAGTGTACTACAGTCCTTTGTGATAATAATTCCACAATTAAACTATCAGAAAACCCTGTGTTACATGGTCGAAGCAAGCACATTGATGTGCGCTTTCATTTTCTTCATGATCTCACACGAGATGGAGTAGTTCAGTTGGCTTATTGTGGAACACAAGATCAGCTGGCAGATGTGATGACAAAGCCCCTCACATTGGATGCATTTCAGAGGTTTCGGAGTCAGTTCGGAGTTTGCCAAGTTCCTTAATTAAACTAGTTGCAATTGGGAACTAGTTTAAGGGAGGGAATGAAGAGAGAGTTTAGGGGTTCAGTTAGGAATTCAGATAAGTTGTTACATTAGTCTTTAGGGTACTTGCTTAGTGTTTCTAGTTGCACTTACCACGTCGATTAGTTGTAAACGTGGGCTGTTTTTTCTCTTTCTGTTAAGTTTGTAAAAGGCTATTTATAAGCCTAGAATGTTCAATAAGACTAAGTCATTTCCATAACTGTTGTGTATTTTCAGTTCTGTGTTTAGTTCTTAACACACCACACAGTTTCCAGATATTAGGCATCTTCCATTGAATACTTGTGACAGTGGAAACAAACACATGATAGTGCCACAAGACAAACTGTTGAAATCCAGCAATGCCGGTAAAATCTAACGAAAACTAGAAGCATTGCACATCCAAAGACAAAGGAGAAAACAAAAGAAAAAATTACCCAACTGAAAGAGCCTTTCTACTTCTCCAGTACTCGATCCAGGCTTGTCTTTGGACACTTTAGAAATATCAACCTTTGCATCTGCCACATAAAAACAAACGAAAAATTCCAACCTCCATGTGAAACGCATAGAAAGAGGGGGAAGAAGATTCCAGACAGTTGACCAGGTTATTTACGGCCACATACCGACGTTGGAGCAGTCGTTGCGAGTTCCACCGGAATATCTGGCCGGAGTCGCTTAGAGATCAGGGAGATGAGAGAATGAGAAGGATCCGGGCCGCAGGGAAAGGGACGGGACAGCAGCGATCGGAGAGGTAGAGTGAACGAGAGGGCTGGGGCAGGGAGATGGAAGGCCACAGCGACGTGCGCGAGAAAGAGGAGGAAGAGAGAAAGAGGAGGAAGAGAGAAAGGGCGGGAGATGGAAGGCCACAGCGACGTGCGCGAGAAAGAGGAGGAAGAGAGAAAGGGCGGGAGATGGAAGTCCACAGCGACGTGCGCGAGAAAGAGGAGGAAGAGAGAAAGGGCGGGAGATGGAAGGCCACAGCGACGTGCGCGAGAAAGAGAGAAAGAGGAGGAAGAGAGAGAGAAAGAGGAGGAAGAGAGAAAGGGCGGGAGGGGAAAACAGGGCTGGGGTTTGGATTGAAGACGATGTCGTCCGAATAAGGTAGGGGTAAAACGGTAAAATATTCTTGTACGAACACCAAGATAGGTATTACAGTGTATTTGTAATCCCATCAGCGTTATACACCTTTTAGAGCACTTTTCCGGTAAAAATCCCTTAAAGATTCCTAATTATAGAAATGTCTCTCACCGTATTATAGAGGATTGGATGCACATAAATACCATCATATATATATATATATATATATATATATATATTTTCTGGGCCGAGCGGAACTCGGATCAATGGGAGGGACAAACAAGTTTTGAATGGACACACGTGTAGCGCTATGTTCCGCTTCTATATTATTTATTTATTTTATCTTTTTGCGCGCGCTCGAATCCAAGCTTTTGGTGGTTGTTGTGCCTGGTGGCGGCGGTGGCGGTGAAGCCATATCCTTGAATCCATCCCCCATCCGCTACTGCGCTCGCACCTCCTTTCCTCTTTTTACAGAGACAGAGAGAGAGTGAGAAAGTAAGTAGAATACTTAAAAAATAAATAAATCCTCTCTCAATCGTCTCTCTTGCTCGCATACCTTGGTTTTATTCATCTCTCACTCTCTTTAATTATTTATTTATTATTATTATTTAGATTCAGGTACGTTTGATTTGATCAGCATGCCCTAAATAAAAATCTATTTTGCAGCTTCATGCCCAAGACCACCATCTCCTGCTTCCTCAATTCCACTGCTTCCCCAGGTCTCTCTCTTATTCAATTCTTCTCATCTTCATTCATCTAAAACCCATAATTTATATATGACAATTGCAGGTCTCTGCCTGTCTTGTCTGTGAAGGATATATCCTTTAGCCACTCTTCTTCAACTGTGTCTGTGTGTTGTGGATCCCTCCCTCACAAGTCACAATCGATTGAAATTTTTTTTTTTTATATGAAAAACTCATCATCATCATACCCCCACCCACCTTTGTTCAATTCTAGTAGTTGTGGCTTTTGGGTTTGTTCCTCTTCTGGGACATGGACATGTACATGTACATGTGTTTTTGTTGATTTATTTATTTATATCTTATATTCAATCTGGCATTGGTTGGGTGGGTGGGTGGGGGCAGGAATGGGATCCCGGGGGAATTGTCAAGAAGATGGTAAGAAGAAGAAGAAGAAGATGCCCAGCTTTTCCAAGGCGGCAAGTACCAGGTCCTGGGGGACATCCACAAATTCTGGGCAGTCTCTGTCCACGGGCGCCAGCGGCAGCGCCGGGTCTCCCTCCATCAGAAGTGAGCTGGCAACCGCAACTCCAGCAGCTACTGAGAGCGCATTTGTCCGATTGAATCAACAACTCGATGATGCTCTGGGAGACGACGATGACACTGCAGGGTGAGTTTTTATTTTTTATTTTTCGTTTGTGCATCTCAATTCAATTTATTTCAGTAGTATCTCTTCAATTTCTGAATTGAATTTGTACTGATACCATGTGAAAAAGGTTTTTGGACTTGCATTTCTTTTTTTTCCTACCAAAACTCTCTCTCTCTCTCTATTTTTTTTTTTTTATTGAGATTAGGCACTGGCCATTTAATATGAATCTGATTGAGACTAGTAAACCTAGTCACATCCGTAATTGAAAATCAAAGCACATAATAATGGAAAATGAAAACACTACTTGCCTAATTTCATTTAAATCAAACCTAATCCTAATCTAAGATGAACTCATGCTTTCCATGTCCAACTTTCTTTACAATGTTCTCTGTTCGACCATGGCAATTGTCAGAGAAATGCTAGCTTTACTTCTTCTTTTCTTTCTTTGTTTTTGTTTTTTTTTTTCGTAGTGAAAACTCAATTTTGTTCACAATCTAGTGGAACAGTATGTGTACTACATTAAAATGCCTAGATTAATATTTTTGTCTTCGCTTTGGCTTTGCAATGAATCTTGATGTTCTCATGATCGAGCGTGCTGCCCACATATTTTTAATTGCTCCTTTCTCTTTTGTGAAAGACAACCTATTTGGCTATTTCATTGTGTCACATGTGGGGCTGGATATTTTTTGAACTTGTTTGGTTTTATTTTTTTTTATTTTTTTTTATTTTTTGCAAGTTAAATATTGGTATATTACAGATTATATATCAAAATTACAGCAAAATGAAGGCAACCTGTTTTTGGGCAATGTGGGCACAGCAACACCCACAGCACCATAAAACAGGCTCAAAAAAGAAAAAGAAAAAAAGAGGCCTACAGCATGCTTAAATAAAAGGCCCACATCCTGGGCAAGGAAAATTAAGAGGAGCATTAAAGAGAGGCATTAATGCAGTTGTGGTCTTTCAATTACGATGCAGGCCAAAGCTTCTTTGTCTATCCTGGAGAAAATCATTATTTTTGTTAATAAACAAAAGGAAATGAGTTTTCTTGGTGTCATTTAGACCCTTCTTTTTTAACCTTCATGTTATTAACAAAGCTTTGGTTTTGAAACAGCGGTCGAAAGAAAAAGAGAGCGGCAAGGGCAGTAGGTGGTGATAAAGGTGGTAGAGGACTTCGCCAGTTCAGCATGAAAGGTGTCAGTTTGCTATACGTATTTGCTCTCCTCTTTCTTGGTTTCTATTTGTTTATTTATTTATCTTAAAAAATGTAAAATGTGGATAAGGTGATACCAGGGACTTTTGTGTCTCCATGAGAATGCTTGCATGTTAAATATAAATTTTGTTTGTTTAAGGATCCACTCTCTCTTAAATTCAATAAAAAAGAAAAAGAAAAGAAAAAAAAGACCCATACTCTTTTTTTTCCTCTTAATTGCAGCCTGTTGTAATCCTTTTTATTTTTATTTTTATGGCTGTTATTGCTGTCATAGCTTTAAAGATTACTGGGAATCTATTTAGTTGCTGCATGTCACTGGCTGTTTGATACAACTTAATGAAATGTGTTTCTTACTGATTTCATGTTTCTACTGTCTTTGGTTTCCCTTAGTCTGCGAGAAGGTGGAAAGCAAGGGGCGAACCACTTACAATGAGGTCAGCTGCCTCTATAAAAAAATTCATGTTTCTTGTAGTGACCTTTTGTTCATCTTTATGTCGATGCACATGATGTCTAGCTTATTGTGACAACTTTTTATAGCATCATGAAGCGGATGCAGTCACTGGCTATCATAATATATTTTTTGTCAAAGGCCTTTATGGTTACTGCTTGCATGTCAATCTTAGTTGATTGGCTGTCATAATTTGCATGTCATATCAAATTCAATAGAATAAGAATAACTTTATGAAACTTGCCATATCATTGTCATCTTTGCCTCATTGCAATTATGTGTGGTCGACTTGAGGAGTTATATTACTTGACTCTAGAATTATTGTCATCTCATATTCTCAAGTGCAGTAAAGTGAGGTTTTTACTCTCTTGCATGTGGGAGAGAAAAGAACACAAGAAACAAATCGGTGGCTATGAGAAAAATAATAGTACTCTTAACATAAATAGACATCTCTAAAAGGAAATATTAAAACCCTACCACATGCATATCCTAAAAGGAATTACCCAGCAAGCTCCCCTCGAACTAGTTTCCTTCCTAAGTAATGTTTTGTTAAGTGTTGGTTGTGTCATCCTAGGAAAACATAGAGAAATCATTCCATATGGAAATATAAAAATCATACAGCATGTGTGGTGAAAGAGAACTATTTAATGAGTTACCTTCAGATGAATCGCCAACACCCTATCTTCGTTTCTACTCGGTCTTATCCAAACCCATGGTCTCTGTAACTAGGCATGGGCTGGGGCCGGATATATATAATCTGGGTCCATTTAATATTTGGGTGGGGCTTGGATGAAGTGATAGAATCATAGAAAGCCAGGCATGGCCTGGCCAAAATAAAGAGTGTTTGTAATTTAGTTATAATTTGTTCAAACAATTGTTAGAAATACAACTGATAGAAAGCCCGGTTCAGCCTGGCCCGATTGACTAAATGGGCGGGCCTTATCCGGATACAGGCCTGTGTTTCTAAAGTCGGGTCAGGACTGGATATGCCTCAGCACAGCCCGACTAAGCCCATGAACACCCCTATCTGCGACTCCGCATTTTAACAGGTCTTTCTCCAATACTTCATTCACATTCCTTGCTAGTCTCCCCTAACTCCTTGTTCATGCAATTGTAACCCCTCAATTTGTCATTCAGGTTTTTTATTTTCCTATATACATGTTCATACCATCTGTAATTATTTTTCTTTGATTTTTTTCCTACTGCAGCAACTCACAGGTTTTCTTTTATGTACTCATTGATAATTCTAACCTCTCTTTTTAACTCCACACGTCCATCTCAACATTTCTTTTGAGTTATTTTTCTCCCTCGACCAAGATTCTGCTCCATAGAACAAAGAAGATCTGTTGTCTTCGTATAATGACCCTTTAATCGAAGTGAACTAGAGAGTCATGTAACATTTTGCGGACTTTTCTCCAATCTCCATTTTCCCAACCTGCATTGATCCTATTCGCTATGTCAAACTCAAATCCTTCGCTTTTATCAAACTCATTCATACTGTTGTTATTAAGTTGTTTTCAGTTTTGACTGTCTCTTCTTCTTTCTCAAATCTACTAAACTTGCACTCCATATATTTTCTTTGATCTAATTCTCAACCCATTTACCTCAGACAACTTTCTCCTATGTTTCCACTTATCATCTCCTTTTTGCTCTGAAATAAGCACATTATCTACAGACAACATACAAAATTATGTCTTGGATATTTATCTTGTCCATGACTGAGGCAAATTAAGTAGGTTTTCAGTGCAAATCCCTGCCAATCCCACTCCATTAAGTAGGACTTCAGACATCACACAACACAGTTCTCAGGCCCAGCACTTTCTGCATGCATCTCTGAAATAAAGAATAATAAACTATTACAAGGTGAGGAGGGATCCAATTAGTAAAGTCTGGCCTAGTCTTTTTCCAAATTGGTGTGCATGCCATTGTTGCTCACCACCAACTGTTTCACTAAGACTAGTTAGTATATAAACAACTAATTAATACATAAACTGGTTAAAACCATTAGGTCTAGAATCTTGTGTGCCAAGTGGGCCTAGTTCTTAGTATATTGAATCATTTTCTTATCACGACTTTTAAGATTCGCTCGGCATGTCATCCAAATTATTCCAATATGCCACTCCTAGATTGTTGTGTATCACATTTTTAATTTACTTAAATTCAAAGAAATTGGTGGTACACCTTGGTTGCTTGTGTGTGCACCCATGCAACATTACACTAGTAAAAATTACTTTGCCCAACCCTATAGGCAACAAGTCTAACCTACATTACCCGTGTTACAGTTTAGGCCACATGCATAGCGTCCCTTAATATGTAGTTTTTATGTTCTTTTGAATTCAAGGAAGATTTAGGAGGGAATAGAGGGATTTTGGGGGTTTAAGCCCTAAACCAAGTGAACATGAATATCCATGTATGTATCTATCTTCCCTTCCATATGATTGAACTTGTGCCCTTTTCCCATGTGGTTTTTTGCACATCCCCGGATCCTCGATTGGAAAATAGACCAATCTCCTAAGGGAATGATCGAATCCATACATGGATTTAGCTGCTAAGGCACACTCACGATGATGGAAAACACCATAACTAAATAGAGACCCAAACTTAGAGATAAATTCATCATCATCATCATCACCAAAGCCTTGTCCCAACTATGTTGGGGTCGGCTACACGAATTCTAATTCTCCATTCCGATCTATATTGAGCTAGATCATCTGATAAGTTGCACTTCTTCATATTTATTTTTACTACCTCCATCCACATCCTCTTTAGCCATACCCTTCCCCTTGGTGGGTCATCAACTTTCATAGCCAAACTTTTCTTTACCGGTGCCGTTGCATGGTCTTCAACTCTCACAACAGTTTTAACTATGCTCACTGAAGTTACAATCTGTCGCGACCCCAGACCGGGTCGTCGGGCCTGATCCGGGATCGGGACACTAATTTTGTTGTGATGTATATATTAAATTTAAAACCAAATCAAAACGTATACGAGTCCATCAAGAAGGATGCCACTCGTACACGCGATTTCCCACATGTGTCCGCGGTGAGGATATCACATCAACATGAATATTTCTTTTATGTGCGGAAGCGTGTAGCAAATCTATTTCATACATTCATGTCCAAGATACAAGATTATCGCATGTTTCATACTAGTATCAAAATGAGTAATGATCATTAAAGCTATAACCCCAAAAGAAAGTTAAGGTTTACATCAATATAGTTTAATTACATTGTCCCCAAAAATAGAGGCCAACAAAGGCCAATATGAATAAAATAACAAGTTCCCCAAAAGAATGGTTAGTTCCTATTCCCAAAATGTTTCGTAGCTCAAGCACCCGAATGTCTAGACGACATCATCGGCATGCCACTCAACTAGACGTTGCGGTTCTCCGACCGCCTCCTCGTGCTCCTCCTCGGGGAGACCAACAACGGGACTTGAGTACCAAAGCAAAGGGTCAAACACGACGGTTTGGCAAACGGGTGAAAAGACATATCAATAACGAAATTACCTTGGAAAACATTTAAACCTGTCAAAGCAATAGTTTCATAAAACAAGAGAAACATTTGTTCAAATACATATGCAATATAAAACATGTAAGGTATCCAAGGAAACGGGAAACAGACAAGATGGCAACCACACATAGCTAAGTCCTCTATCACCGAAGTGACATGAGCATATCGGGATGTTGTCTCAGTCACCGAAGTGAGGAGATGCAACATAAGTAACATATACATATACATAATATACTGCGGGACGGGACCACGGTAGCGAACCGGGTATCGGGACAAGATCACGGTAATAATCGGGTAGGGGGATCCAAACTGCAGCTGGCGGGACGGGAAATGGTCTCCAAGTCGGTGGATCAAACCGGCAAGGAAAGCCAAGCTTAGTGGTGCCGACTCATGGGTCAAATCATGCAAAACAAGACATGTACAAATCATATGTAATGCACTTAAATAAACGGGCGGGACGGAGTGCTCAAAAGCACTAGTTTCATTGTCAAACGGGAAGTGCATATCGGGCTAGCAAAAGCTCTAGTTACAATTTCAATGTTTTCGGGAATGATAAATCACATTTCTTGAAATTCGGGGCAAGTATCGGGATTCGATGTAAATCAAGTGAATAAGAACCCCGTATGTCGATTGTAATGATCACTTGGTACTCCTTGAGTTTGGAGACATTCCGGGCTCTTTTTGCACCTTAGGTATTCAAACTTTAATCGGATTTTAAATAAACAAAACATAATAGAAATGGGATCCTAAGCACAATATTAATATAGTAGTACCTTACAACCTACTCAGTCATCGAAAGGAAAACGGATTCGCGATACCCAAACAAACCAATTTCGCGTTTAGATAAAAGAAAGGATATCCCGTCGTTCCGTACCGTTCAAGATTGAATTAGGTTACGTACCGATACAACCGGATTAACCGTGAGGAAATGTCGGTTCAACCATCCTCAAAAGAAGTCAAACGAGTCCACAAAAGGGTCACTAAGTTTCACGTAAAGTCCATCTAACATAGGGCAAAAATCTATTTTTCAGCAGGTTTTCCAGTTGGGCCGGTCGACCCGGTACACAGTGGGCTCGGTCGACCGGCCAAGGGCCAGGTCGACCGGGAGTTGTAAAATAAATGGGTGAACAGTATTTTGGTCAGGTTCCAGAGAGCTTGACCTCTGTGTGGCCGGTCGACCGCGCCCCTTGACCAGTCGGCCGCGTGAATTGCGGAACAGTAGTTCCCGCAGTACAGCAGGTCGTCCCACAGGGGACCTGTTCCAGCGTGCCCGGTCGACCGCGCCCCTTGGCCGGTCGACCGCGTGAACTGCGTAACAGAACCCAGGTTCTGTTACAGCAGTTCAGTGGTTCTTTCCATTTTCCAATCCTTTCTTTTTTTTTCTTTCTTAAACCTGATGAACAATCCAAAACATAGATTTGACAAGCTAACAAGAGCCAATATAAGCATTTATTTCAAATCTAAACAAGCCATTAATATCACAAACATTAGGTGAAATCATAAATGCATTTCATCAAAACTCATTCAAAGATAAAAGTATCAAATCATCCACTTGCCTTGGGTCCCAAATCCAAGAAAAACAAGCTCCTAAGCACACTTGCAAGCCAAGAACACAATCTCTACAAAAACCCCCAAAACAAACCCTAAAATGGGTCAAAACAATGAAGGAGAAGAGAAAGCTTTCAATAATGAAAATGTAGCTTCTCTAAGGCTAGAAGAACACAAATCTTAGAAGATTAGGGAGAGAGCTTACCAAAATGTGCTCCAAATGAGCAAGGCAAGCTAAAAGAGGATCTTATAGAGAGGGGATTTCTTCACAAATGGTACCAATGGAGAGCTCTTGAAGTTGTGAAGAAGATGATGAAATCCTATTTGATGTTGGTGCAAGCTTGGTGATGTCTTGATGATAGAAAAGCAAGAAGAAGAAAGGGAAACCCTAGGCTCAAGGAAAGTTGCTGGAAAAAGGAGGATAGGAGGGAGATGAGCTCTCTTTTATAAGCAACACAAGTGGGCTCCACCAACTAGTAACCTTGTTGGGCTGAAATAGTGGTTTTCGGGACTTCGGATGAAATCGACGAAGAAGGAAGAAATGATCGTCGAAATTTCTAGTTTCCAAAAAGTATATGTTTCGCGGGTTTCGGGAATAACAATAATTTGGTACAGATTTGGTGTAAAAGTACTATTTTGCCCTTGAAGCTAGAAAAGTCAAGTTTCGGGGTTTCGGAACGGGATCAACATGAAAGTTGGAGGTATTAACGAGATAAACAAAACGGGATAAAATACAAACCAAGAAAACCAAGATAAAACCCCCAAGCACACGTAAAGTCATAAACAAGGAACCCCCAAAGGGCCCCACTAATACCAAGGCACTCAAAATCCCCAAAGCTATTACAAAGCTACTCTAAACCAACTAACCAAAATCCACAAAACACACTTAGCACTAACACGCAACTAAATCAACACTAATCGAGGTCACTCGGGTCGGGGTCTTACATCCATATATTTTTTCCTTATACGACTTATGTTAAAGCCTTTGGATTCTAATGCCTCCCTCCATCTCTCGAGTTTTGTATTCACATCATATTTTGATTCATCTACCAACACAATATCATCTGCAAATAACATGCACCAAGGTACCTCTTCTTGAATATGAGTAGTTAACTCATCCATAATTAGTGCAAAGAGATAAGGGCTTAGGCTAACTTCTGATGCAAACCTATGGTCACTGGAAACTCCCTAGTCACTGGGAACTTAGAGATAATTGATTAATAATTACAATGAGGATGATCATCCTTATATAGGAGTAGGATTAGCCTTTTGTAACTTGGACGCAAAAACTTTCCTAAACAATAAAGGAAACTAAATCACTAACTTCCCTAAAAATCCAAATTAAATAAAACCCCTAATTTTAAATACTTCTAAATAAATCAACTCTCTAGATAAGATTGATTGGCCTTGGGCCTCTAATTTGTGGGGTTACAAATGAAAACTTTAATTTATTTTAATTTTATTATAATTATTGATATTATTATTTTTTTTAAAAGTTTTATATTTTTTATTTTGTTAAATTTTTCTAGGGGCTTTGCCATGGTTAAACCATCTACCATCTCTGTGTTTTTTTAAGAGAAAAAATATTCAAATTTTAGGGTCTAATATAATATCATCCTCCAGTTTCAATATAAAAGTCAACAATGAAGATTGTTAAGTCCGCACTTCACAACAAAATAGAAGATGAATTTCTTACTGATTATTTAATTAAATATTTAAAAAAGAAATTACAAAAATAGTAATAAACCAATAATCGGTGAATTCAACTCAACGAAAGAACATTAAAGCTCAACTTCAAGAAATTGTTTTTTTAATATATTTTGTTGCTAAAATTTATAATTTTATTTATATTATTATACTTTGCTCCTCCGCCCCCGTCCCCCGAAGAAAAACTCCAGGTTCCGCCCCTGTGTACATCATTACACACTACTACCAGCTACTAGCATTCAAGAAACCATTATAAAAGTCTATCCTAGGCCTTGGATTGCCATTAACTTGCTAAGACATCGCCATTCACCTTTATGCGCTCCTACTGTCCAAATGTCGGAGATTATGAGTTCCTCGGTGCTCTTATGGCGTTTGACATTCAAAACCCTAAGCTTGCATACACTCGACTTGATATCGCATCACACATGCCTCCAAACAATCCCGGAGGTGATGGTCAGCTCAAACATCACCCCTTTATAGGTCTTAAGTCCAAGTTTTACATGAATCTGGGTTACAAGTCACTAACCAAGTCCTAATGTCCATGGTTCTAACTCGAAGAACCGTGGTTTTAAATTCACCAATAAGTCAATTGGATGGGGCAAACAATGGCCCACAAACATGTTACACAAATCCCCTATGCAATGAGAAAGTAAGGGGAGGAAATTGGGGTAAAAAAGCCCCAACACTGTCCAATCAAACAATGGCGATCTGTATGGTCAGGAACTATCCACAGCTAGCCGTGAGTACTCTATTGCTAATTGTATAGTGCCTATAGCTATCCGTACAGGGCCCAGTGGTCTTACAGTGTCAGGACTACTCAGATAATGGTAGGCAGAAATGGAATTTCTGAGCACTTATCCCCATTTGGCCCCACTTCTTTGGGATATTTTGCACATTTTTAAGTTCCACATTCTATCACTTATCCGAACTAGCTTAGCGTTCTTTCCAATTACAAAATTAAGCAAAATAAACATGACCTTAGATGGATTTCTAGCAAAATAGTAGAATTTAGTGGAATCAGGTAGAAACCTTGCATGCATGACATGATATTCAAATTAATTACTTGCCTTGGGTCTCCTAGCTCACAAATACGCTCAAGAACAGACCAATTTTGTGACTGGAACACCCAAAATCTCAAAAGCTAGGAAAGGGAAGGAGATGGGCCTTTCATGTAAGGTTCTAAGGCTCAAATTGGGGCCCTAATCATCATACTAGGGGATGAGGAGCATGGCTTACATGGCCTAACTAAACCGAATTTGACAGTGGAAGGGGTGACTAAACTTGGATTTCGCAACAAAGGTTACCAACGTGGAGAGGAAAAGGAGAGGAGGGCGATGATGGTCTCGGCCTAGGGACCGGGAGCTCTAATTTTCAGTTGTGAAGCAAGAAACAAGAAGGGGGGGACAAATAGAGAACCAGCTGAAAATGGCAGAAAGAAGAAGAGAAATGGAGGGAAGGTCAATTGGCTTATAATGGGAACAAATCCAGAAACTCCCTCCACGTCCCGACTTAAGTGAAAAGTGAAATGATGAAACGAAGGACTTCGGGGCCTCTGATGGATTCAGGCCAAGAAAGAAAAACCAAAAGTTTCTCAAAATCATATTATCTTTCCAACGAACCCAAAATGACAATTTTCTGAGACTCCAAACGAAAACTAAACTTATGAGGAAATGATAATTGTCCTAACTTAAGGGAATCATCATCATCATCATCATCATCATCATCAAAGCCTTGTCCCAACTCCCAACTATATTAGGGTCGGCTAAACAAATTTTGTTTCTCCATTCCGATCTATCTTGAGCCAAATCCTCAGATAAGTTACACTTCTTTATATTTGTTTTTACTATCTCCATCCACGTCCTCTTTAGCCTACCCCTTCCCCTTGGTGGTCCATCAACCTTCATACCCAAGCCTTTTCTTACCGGCATCGTTGCTGGCCTACGTTTGATTTTGTCCAAACCATCTCAAACGGGTTTCTCTAATTTTTATCCCCGATTATTGATAACCCTAAATGTTCTCGAAAGCGCCCATTTCTAATTTTATCCTTCCTAGTTTTGCCACACATCCTTCTCAACAATTCAACATTCTCATCTCTGTTATGTCCATTTTTGTGCATATGTTATTTCTTGATTGGCCAATATTTTGCTCCATAGGTCATAGCCGGTATAATCGTTGTCCTGTAAAATTTTCCCTTCAATCTTGTTGGCTTTCGTCGGTTACAAAGCACTCCAGAAGCAAGTCTTCATTTCAACCATCCCACTTTTATCCTATGTTTGACATCTTCATCAATCTCCCCATCCCTACTATTTATAGAGCCAAGGTAGCGAAAAGAATCACTTTGTGGTATCTCATGGCCTTCAATTATCGTAGTAGTTTCAGTTCTTTCTATATGCCACTGAAGTTACAATCCATATATTCCATCTTTGTACTGCTTGTTTTAATGCCTTTGAATTTTAAAGCCTCCTGCCATATTTCAAGTTTTGCATTTTCACAGCATCTCTTGACTCATCTACCAACACAAAATCATCTACAAATAACATGCACCAAGGTTCCTCTTCTTGAATATGAGCAGTTAACTCAACTATAGTCAGCGCAAAGAGATAAGGACTTGGGGTTGACCCCAAATGCAAACTTATGGTTAGTGGGAACTTTCTTGACTCTCCAGAAGTAGTTCTCACACTCGTTATTGCTTATTCATACATTTCTTTAATAATTTCAATCTAACCTTTTGGAACATTCATTTTATTTAAAACCCACCAAATTAAATCTTTAGATTCTCTGTTAAAGACCATATGTATATTTTTCCTCTTCGCTCGATATTTTTCAAATAATTGCCTAAGTGAGAAGATAGCTTCCATAGTTGACCTCCCTCGCATAAATTCAAATTGATTTTCCGATATCTTGGTCATCTGTCTAAGTCTTTGCTCCATTACTCTCTCAAATGTTGAGAAATGAAGGGCTTACGGATGTTGAATGACCACGAGTTGAACACAAAGGTTTCTTGGAGTAATTTTTTCAACCCCCTGAACCTAAATTGGTATTTTTCTAAAATTTCCAAAATACCCTTCCAACTTTCCCAAAATCCTAACTAGACCCTTTCAAGTGCCAAACTTGGTCCTAAAGCTCTCGAAACTTCCCAAAAGATGGACAATACTAACACCCAAGACTAACTAAACACCATCTAAATCTGTCTTGCTAACAACTAAATGCAGTTAACTAATCGTAAACGCAATTAATTAAAATTAATTGTAGGAATTAGAGGTTGGGACCTTACAGTTGGTATGGTTTTGTATATCTTCCTTGTTCTTATATATAGGTACTATAACACTTCTTCTCCATTCATCTTACTGTCTTATTGAAGAGCCTAGTTAACCAAATCCCCCTAACTTCTCCTAAGCACTTCCAATCCTCTATTGGAATGTCATCTAGACCAGTAACCTTTCTTGTCTTCATTTGTTTCAATGCTTTCCTTACTTCCACCACTCTAAATCTATGGAAAAAAGTATGTTTTCCTCTACATCAAGCATGTATGCCTCACTAATATATCTGTTGTTAAGGAATAAAATGCATGGTCAATGTGCAAATTTTTAGTATTTATTTATTTTTGGAGACCGTTGTAACTGGACTTAACTAAAGTCAGCCCTAGATAATTCATTCAACACTTATAGCAGTTAAAATAAGATGGGTTTCTAATTATATTTGTATATTCTATATTTTAATAATTTTTTATTTCTTTTAAAAGTGTGCTCGGGAGGTTTATGTTCCATGAGTTGAGACATACATGTCACTCTTTAGGCAATTGGTATATCTCGCTTCAAGCATCAGCACTTTAAAATTGCCCTCATCAGATTACCTAGATCACTATACCGCCCCGTGATCTAGAATTCCAGAACATAAATAATCTACATAATTTGGTTTCAGCATTCAATTTTCCTATAGGTTACAGTCTTGATTTCTTGAATTGTGACATAAGTTTCCATTATCCCATATCTAGATTGCAAATTTACCAGAATCTGAACATGAGACCTTCATATTAACACCTTGAAATCTTGGATCTAAAACCTGCCCCCACTGAATGATATCATCCCAGACGTCGCTTACCTGGATCATTGATATAAGGCAAAACCCAATCCATGAACCATGAACCACAAATTGCGAGTGATCCAAGCATTCCTAGAACCCATCATCTCTATCTTTTTTTCTTTTTTGATAGAGTCTTATATTTATCATTTTAGGCAAGATTGAGACCAAAATAAATCCTCACGAACTCAATCCAGTATATCTCCCCTAGTGTGAGGTGCCTTCATCTACTTGCTGATAAGTATTGTCCATTTGTGTTCTGTCTCTGTTTCTACAAAAATTTATAGTAGGTATGCTCCACTATTGTTATTTTTTGTTGTTATTGTTGTTGTTTGTATTTGTGACCTAATCTGACCTCTTAAAAGTGTTTTCAGGTTGCAGATGAACTTGTTGCTGAGTTTGCAGATCCAAGCAATAGAGTTGAGTCTCCAGATCGGGTAAGTTTCATGATTCATCTTAATATATTAACAAAGTGATATTCCGGTTTAGTTGTATTTGATATGATGGAAAGGCGGAATCCTGTTTCATTAGTTTCTTTTGTTGAACAGCAACAGTTTGATGAAAAAAATATAAGGCGGAGGGTCTATGATGCACTGAATGTTCTCATGGCTATGGATATTATATCAAAGGATAAAAAGGAAATACAATGGAAGGGTTTACCTCGAACTAGTCTGAATGATATCGAAGAGTTAAAGGTTTGTTCTCTATTGGACACTTTGTCTTATTTTATTTTTTCTTTTGTAAGAAATGTCTTTCCTCTAACATGATTTTGTTCCCTATCTGTCATTCACACTGCATTCTCTTACATACAATGTGTTTATCTCAGTCAGAATGCGTAGGACTGAGACACAGGCTTGAAAAGAAAGCTGCATATTTGCAAGAACTGGAGGACCAAGTAAGAATTCTCTTTCAGATGTTTTTTTTCATTTTTCTTTTTGGCCAATCTGTTATCACCTCGGCTTCCACAAATGTCCTATCATCATTTATAATGGCATTTGAACCCCACCCACAACACCACCCGACGCCCCCCTGCCACAAAATCCCCTCTAGCGCAAATGAAGAATTTCAATGGAATGAAAACTCTCTTCTTGCTGACTTTTAAATGGTTGCTGTTATTGTATTTCAAGTTCGTAGGTCTCCAAAACCTGGTACAACGGAATGAGCAGTTGTATGGCTCAGGAAATGCTCCTTCTGGGGGAGTGGCTTTACCTTTTATTCTGGTTCAGGTATAATTGCTTCATGATGTCTTATTATTACCCCTAATTTAATCAAATGTTGATGGCCACTAAGAAAATAAAAAAACAATGGCTCATTTTTTCTTGCTTCAGTGTAAATGAAAATTATTAAAGTATATAATACTCGACCTCTAAAGTTGTACAATTTATTTGCTAGTTTTATTTTATTTATGGGGGGTCAACCATTAGACTTGTTATTCACTGTCTTCTTCTTCTTCTTCTTCTTCTTCTTCTTATTATTATTAGTCAAACACATGTAGAAACACATCATCATCATCTTAGCCTTAACCCCTTTGTTCTGGAATTAGTATAGACACGGAAATAGACAAGAAGCAGAGCTAAATGAGCAGCCACAACCAAACTAACATCGACTGTTGGGCGTTGGGACTCTAAACACAACAAGCAGCCATAACTAAACTAACATCGACTCTCTGTTAGTGCCTATGGGGGAACATATTTTGTTGTACCTATGTTGTGCAACACATGGATTTATCCAGTGTAATCTTTAGGTTTGCTTATAATTATCTCAGATGTTTTGGTTAATTTCCATAGAGGATTTGATAGCAAGGAAAATTCTCCCGCGCACGCGCTCCTGCAAGAGCACACTTCTGGACCATCACCAAAGGTGGGATCTTCCTGAATTTCATTGTGTCCCATGTGATGAACGGCACCGATGCATAGTGTGTAGGAGAAATTTTGGGTCGTCATCATATCATCATAATCATCATCAAAGCCTTGTCCCAACTATGCTGGGGTCAGCCGCATGAGTTTTGTTTCTCCATTCCGATCAATCCTGAGCCAAATCCTCAGATAAGTTACAGGAGAAAATTTTGGGTGATCGACTCTAAATTGTCCTTGTTTATGAAGAGGGCATATAGAAATAGACTTCAACAAACAGAGCTAAACAAGCAACTATAACCAAGCTAAGGTTGACCATGGGGGGCTAAAGATGATTGCCAGAGCCTAACAAGTCTCTTACCATTGCACAGTTTCATCAGCTACTTAACAATCTCTCAGCGCCTCGCTTCTTATCATGAGCTTGAGTGGGAATGTTAGAGCTACGAGGGAAAATAATTTGTTGTTTACCTATGGTGTACTATATTAAGATTTATCCAGTGTAATATTTAGATAAGCTTGCCATTATCTTAGATGATTTGGTTAGAATCCATATAGGATTGGATAACAATCCTACCATTTCATAACTTTCCATAGATTGTATTTCTGTAACTGATATAAAGAGTGCATGGCTAGTCACATTGACAAACCATCGAGTTCGATGTTCTTCAAAGCGTTCTGTCATAATCAATGTTCCTTCCCTTGCAAGATGATTTGTCTCTGAATTAACCTACCGTGGAACACAAGAACAAGTGCATTGGAAATCAGCGGCGTGATTCTAGATCTCCACTAGTTGGCAATTCATAGAGACTGATAAGAGTAAGCCCACCCAATCGCACCACTGGGACCATGGGGTGAGCGTGTAGGGCCAGTGCTAAGTATGGGCTCATCAGTTTAAGAATTGAATAAGTGATAAGGATTGAGGCTGATTTGTTAAGGTTAATCATCATATTAGGTTACAGAATGAATAAGAGTTGTCAATATGATTTCTTTCTAAAAATAAGTGGTAATCCTTCTTTCATTGGATGATCTTTTAATTTTATTTCTATCCATGTAAGCTGGAATGGCTATTTAGCAGAGGAAAATCAATAAGAAAATCAGAGAAATTATTCTAAATCTGTGCTTGCACAAGGAGGCCCAGTCCAGCCTCGAACTTTGACAACCTATCTTCTTCTTCTTCCTTTGTGATCTTATCAGATACCCTCAAGGACCTAAAGTACATTGAATCACACACTCAAGTACCCTTCCACAGTCTAAGATAGAAGAAGTATCTACTCTAAGGTGTGCTTGTGACTGACCTTAAAAACTGATTTGCTTCAGCTTGAGGTCGTCGCTGCATGAATTTCTTTTTGTTCTTAAAATGTTTGAAAAGACGTCCAATTAATCCAAAATATTGGAAAATGCTAGAATCTAAGGTTTGTTTTTATTAGAACACATTATAAAGGAATATATTGGCCCTCTAAAGTCATATCATCCAGTATCAACCTTCAACGTTCTCACGGATGATAGGTATCACCCGATGTGGACTGCAATTACCCACTGCAGTAACATTTATGACAATGGTAACATAAGCTGTATGAAGCTAATACATTCTTTCTTTTCATTTTGCATATTTGGGGGCAATAGACACGTCCGCATGCAACTGTTGAGGTGGAAATTTCGGAGGATATGCAATTGGTGCACTTCGACTTTAATAGGTAAACCTTTGAATGTGTACTTTAATATTTTGAAAAAATATCATGCACAAATTGGTCAATCAACAGTTTGCCTTGGCCAATCATTCTGTGCAGCTGGAACATATCTTTAAGTGCTCCACTGCATCTGATGGGGTCTGCTATGGATGATAATCAGTAAGAAGCTATCCCACTGGCTGATAGTTGGCTTTTAAATCTTCTGTTCAAAAATGAGGGGCCCATGGTCTAGAGAGAAACCATTATGCTGATGACAGATTGAGTAGCAGGCTCCCAGCTGTGTTATCCAACTAAGTTATATTACATGTGTCCCTATTTTGTGTCATGTCCCAACTTCCACTTCAATCGGAGTGACATTTACAGTTGGATTGATGATGTGTGAAATGTAATTATATTTTCCACACATGATCAATTCAGCAGTGCATATCACTCGTAAGTGAAATTTGGCCGGTGCTTATGCACATGTGAGTGTTTGATATGAGCGGCTTTGATCAAGCAAAGTTTTTCCCTCTACAGGTTAGTTCAGATGATCAAGCACAGCAGCTTCAGATCATATTTTAATCTATATCTACTTCAAAAAGCCATAACTCACTTGAGCTATGCACTTGAGTCAGTTTTTGGGTCAATGATCAGTTGGGGAGTGGTCCTCTCTCTCTCTCTCTCTCTGGGTTGTGGTTCCCTCAACTCCACCTCTGACAATAGCAGCTAATTGTAGAGGGCTGGTTTAATATTTTATATTTTAAATATTATGCTGTTAGTAAAGAACGTGCCTTAATTCTGTTCTCTTTTAGAGAGAGAGAGGTGACAAACTGTCAACTGTCATCCACATTCCATGTATGGTTCAGGAACTTGGGACATTGGACCCACCTCTCTAGGAGCTGTATTAATGAGCACGGTTGATGTGGTTCCTTTTAACCATGTTCTTTTGTGCTTTATTTTTGTTGAATTCATATTTTACAATTTTCCCCCCACAAATGTTGATTGCAGCACTCCTTTTGAGCTTCATGATGATGCTTATGTTCTCAAATCAATGAGATTATGTGGAAGGCAAAACAAGGAAGGCATTCATGACCCTATTGTTGAAAGGGGTGAAAGTTCTAGCATGCTCAGTGTGTATCAGCACCACATACCTCGGGCTAGTGCCATACGTGGGCAGCCCGCTTCACCTCCCATCCCAGGTATCTTGAAAGCACGCATCAAACATGAACAGTGATGTCACTTTTGTGCCTCGTATCTCAATAGTGCAACGCACTTTTTGCCCTCTCGGCACACGCACACATTGGAAGGTAACTAGCTGAAAGTGAGAAGGCGCAGGGGATCATATGCATGCAGTTCCTCGCTCTTGAACTATAAGAGCAACTGATACAGGGATGCTACTAGCTAGTCAACCCCTCTTTTTTTTTCTTCTTCTTGATTTAAGGGGTTGAATGTAGAAATATTATGTGAATGTGTTGCATTGGGTTCACAAACTTGAGAGCTGATAATGCTACCATGCATCATTCTTCCTATTATCCCAGTTGCAATGAAGATTCATTGCGGCGAAGATGGAAGTCGGTGATCACTTCTATTGTTTGTCTGATACTTTGTATTTCTACAAGCCAAAGCTCAAAATAAATGCTCCAAGTTTCATTTAGATTTAGTTGCATAATATATTGCATAGTAATTTTGTGACAAATGAATTATTATTTACTCCATAAATAATATCCCTTACTGATTTTTATTTATACAAGTGTCATTACGAATTGTCAACTTCAATACCAGTCCGTTAGACCTAACTACTTAAAAATAGAAGTGAAGATGAAAAATGTGGAACAAACACGTTAAACCTTCAGAGATGACTTTTTTTTTTTTTCTTTTTCTTTGGTTTGCTTTTTCTTTAGAGAGATAAAATTAGAGAAATAAAACGCCGGCTTGTAAGGGTGACCCTCCAAGTACCAAGAAAATTTTGACATTTTGAAATCAGATTATTAAACAGCTACGTATTCTTACCAAAAAAAAAAAAAAACCCTACTACTTATAAGAATCCAGTGGCTTTGTAACTATATCCTTCTATTTATTTATATAGAGGTCTTAGCAGAACTTTAAGAAACTAGTTAAAAAATACATTTTCAATAGCATAAAGTTGACCCTTGTTTGAAGGAGCCACATTAGTGTAAGGCTCTGAGTGAAGGATAATTTCGACAGTCTAGAATTATAGATTAAACACCTATACATTTGCATATAATGACTTTATGATGATATCCTTGATTGATTTTGATTTATATAGAGGTCATAATGAATTTCTCAACTTCAATTCTAATCCATTATACCGAATTATTGAAATTTTGAAAAAGAAAACGTGAAAAAATGACAAATATGCATCAGTAATTAAACCTTAAAAGAAGCCCTTTTTTTTCCTTATTAGCAAAACGTAAATAAATTATTTAAAAAATATTTAATATAGAAAAAAAGTTGACCCTCCTTTACAGGAGTCATTCAGGTAAGGCTTGAAGGGAACTATTTTGGACAGTATTGGTGTATCAGCCTATACTGAGTTTTTGATGATATCCTTGAGTGACTGTTACTTATATAAAGGCCATTACAACTTTCAACTTCAATAAAATCCATTAGACTTGATCATTGGAAAATTGGAAAAGAAAAAAAAAAAAAAAAAAAAACTTGTAAGATGAGGGACAGGCATCATTAAACCTTCAATGACGCCCTTTTTTGCCTTAGCAAGATATCAAGAAATTGTAGGAAAAATTTATTTTAGAACAGTAAAAGCTAATAATTTAAAAGTTTAGCCGGGTCCGTCTTAGCCATTTAGGTGAGGCTTGGATAGGTGGCCTTACCAATAACAGGTACTCAGTAGTAATTCAATAGAGATGTAATAAATTAACTTCCCTAAAATCCGGCAAAAAAAAAAGGGTATTGACTTCAATGAACTCTTTTTTTTTTATTTATTGTGTGTGTGCTGGGTTATAAATTTATTATTAAAAGGGCAAAAGACGTTACAAAAGGAAGCCCTGGCCTCTGCATTCTACTAGCAACACTATACATGAAAAATGAAAATGAAACTGAAACTCAGATTGCAAACTATCCGCTCATCTTGTGCCCAAAATGTGCCAAAAACTGAATGTAGTTTGGAAGATAATATATGCCTGTTTTCTTTCATTGCCTGCCTGATGGAGGCCCTTACTGCTGTCAATCCAAATATTAAAATACTGATGGATTGCTGGATGAGATTGATTAGTGTTGAGAGTTTGCAAGTCCATCAGCAGGGTGAAGGTGAAGAAACACTGGTGGTCGAACGAAAGGTGGGAGTGAGTGAGGTGCGAATGTCTCCGATGACAGGTATATCATTCATTGCCGGCAGAAGATCAACTACCCAATTTGCTGATCGTCTTACAATACCCCGGATAGACCAGTTGTCTATCTTCAATCTGGACTGCAGTGAGGACTGAGGTGGTATTATTCGTTGCAGCAAGCAAGCCCTTTCTGGAGAGCGGTAACTCTTTGCTTGGAGAGGATGTCTTGCAATGACCACCGTCCATGACCATGAAAGAACAGGCTATGAGCAGTTGACCATTAATTATAGCGTCCCTGATCAGCCCACCAACCCCAGCTTTGCTCCATCGCCATCGAAATTAAGCTTCCACCAACCCACTCCGCGGAGCTCCCTGCACTAGCCCCAGGGGATGGACCTTCATATACATGAGAGAGATTCCATTGAAGGAGGGGCAGCCCAAGTTCTTGATTATACATGGTTAAGGGTTGACTGGTTTGACATTGCAAGATTTCAATTGTTCCTTGACCTCCATATACACCACAACACATCACAATCACTCCCAAGGTAGCTGTCATTATTTGATGCTCTGTTCCAAAACCAGTGTGAGATGGGTTTATCTGGTGTTCAGGTTTTGGAATAGAGTGTGGGAGCAGCTTCCATACGAGCTGAGCAAAGGGCCATTGGGTGAAGAGATGATCTGTGGACTCATAGACGTGCTCGCTACGAACTTCGATACAAGCTGAGCAAAGGGACATTGGGTGAAGAGATGATCTGTGGACTCATACATGTGCTCGCTATGCACACAGCGCACTCTCATCTCCTGTTTATGTCCCTAACCAACCGAGCTAGAGCTGGAGGGAGATAGTAAATGATAATCTTTACTAAAAAGTACGTTTGACAAATTTATTGGAAAATTAAAAACCCAGAGGCCATCACATTCACATGGCACATTCGCTCGTGCATTTCTCGCTGATCTACTACTATCAAATCACTCACTCAAGATAATATTATATTAATAAAGAATGTATGAACACAAGAAAAAAAAAAATCATCTCAGCAAAACAAATAAATAGCTCCCTTCCTGTGCAACATCCTATTTCACAGCAGTGGCACACCCATTCAAGGTAGCAGTGCGTGCAAGACCAGAGCCAATACTCATCAGGCTGGTGTGAGTGTGACCAGTCATTCCTGAGTTTAGAGTTCAGGCATGTAACAGTGACAGCTTCACTTTCTATAAATTACAAAGAGGATGTTGGTAAAAGGCATGGAGGGCTATCAGTGGCAATGTCAACGTTTCATCAAATAGGCAAGCAATTGATTCATGGTTTTCCCTAGGAATATCCCCAGAAAAAAATTTCCCCCATTCTTTTTTTTTTTTTTATAGTAAAATAATAATGTCTTAGTTGTGATTTTAACCGGTGGTTGTCATGTACATTAGTCATCAGCTGTTGGATAAATCCAAGGCCCAAACTGTTTATGACCAAAATGGCAAACTGAAAAATATTTTTCATGCCCGAGCATGCATCTCCTCCAACCTTTTTTACATCAAATGTGTAACCCTCAAACCGAAAATTAAAATGAGCAATGATGACGATGATTAGTTATGATCATATTAACTCAATTACCCCAAAATGCACTGGGGATGAAATTTAGGTGTAAAATTTTTTTTTGATAAACTTAGAAGATTCAATCTGAGAATCTCATAAAACAGTAACAATTGCCTTAATGATAATCTTTCAACAGTTTATACAAATATAAAGCAGCATAGATAAACAATCAAATATATATAAACAATGCCTCCAATTAAGCTGGCATCAAAACATTTCTTACTGAACAAATTTATCCTCCCCAATGTTCACAAATGCATTAATCTTCAATTAGCTTCAAAAAACCAGCATTCATAAACGCATCAATTACCTCCACTATACAAACACCAAGAATATCAGCATCCATGGGTGTAAGAAAGGTGCAACTTAACACGAGCAACTGAAGATGCAGACTTCCTCATTTCCCACAAAAATTAATTTAGAACTTGAATGGAATAAATGCAGTAAGTACTTTAGTTTTTATTCATACAAGCTTCGGATTATATAATGCTTTCTTTCATCTTCAAGCTGTGATAACTGATTATTGAATTGAAATTATCCATAGGTTACTTGGAAATACTTATTTGAACTATACCTTTTCCTCCATACAAGAGAGCTGGGAAGTCCCCATCCAAATCTTCACATGTTCAAAAAGCCATGAAGAAAATGGGCCACAATCAGACCATCTCTATCAGATCCATTATGATTAAACTCACGAACCTGAAACAATTCACAGGAAAAAATTTCAACATCCTACTGAAATGAAAAGCCACAAATTAGTTGGATCTCACAAGCAAAGGACCTGAGTGTTTTCCATCATGGAATTGTGCATTTTTTGATGACTTGAAGGTTTCTAAAAATTCTTTAGCCTTTTGTAACTCTTGCTTCTGCCTTGCTTTGTCCCACTTGTGTTCAGCGGACAATATTTGAATAATGCGTGGCAATGCTCGTCCTGCCGCATCAGTGTCAAGGAAAGCAAGCCGGCATCTCCTAGCAATGAAATCAATCGCAGACTCACAGTACTCATGTCGAGCACAATATGCAACCTCAGCTTCTAGAAAGGGGTACCCATGAGCCAAGCGTTTTCCTAGATTCTCATTCTGTAAAATGAAATAAAAACAGAGTAACAAGAATCACGATAAGAAGGAACATATACCAAATTCCAGGATCCTGACTTGGTTGATCCCCGAGTTACATATTGATGTGAGACCAGTATATTTACTGAACCTGTCAGGCATGACATACGACACAATTCTTTATCCTTTTTGTGTATTGATGGTCCTCTGTTTCTGATCTGGACCTTTGGCATTGGGTTCTGAATGAATCTTTTCGGCAAAAGAAAACACCCAAGGAAAAGGTCTGGTAAATGTTGTTTGAATGGAGTTCATAAATCAACAGTGATCATAACAAATTTAGGATCAGTTCAAAAAGGAACTTAAAAAATAACAGGTAAAAAAGCACCAGCAGCATATTAGGTAGCTTCTGCTAGGGCAGCTTGCACTGGGATGGAGTTCAAGAGGATGTACTGGTTTCAACTTTCCTAAACCAACAATATAATGACCCAAAAAGAAGAAATTTCAAATGAAAAAAAGCAGAAAGGAAGTTCTGTTGGTTCTTTCATCTGTACATGGTCAAGAGAAATTAAGATCGCCTTGGACAAAGTATTGGAAAAGATACCATAAATAATGAAAAAGCAGTTGCAAGATATCCAGATTCAACACAGAAGGGAAGACGACTTGCTTCGCTCTAAAGAATAAGAGGAATTTCAAAATCTAAAGACATACAAATATCATGATTTAAAGCGGCACATGGAGAGTCAAGCCACCCCCATCATCTCCTTTCTAATTGATTCCTAGAAGAAAAGCTGTAAATATATTGTTTTCTCTCTATTTTCCTGTTGGAAGAAGCTTTGGGAGACTCTGGGGATCTTTTACACCAATTTTAGAAGATTAAAACCACAATTCTTAGAAGATAAAGCATTCAGAGATCTGATGCAGTATTCATCTGAATAAAAATCGTTCTTTTATCAGTAACTTCATAAAGATTCATACCAAAGAAACAGGGGCGGACCTACATGTAACCACGCGTGTGCGACCGCACCCACAAGGTTCGAGAAATTTCTTAAATAATACTATAAAAAATCTTATTTTATTATTTATTTAATTTAACTTGACCATTGCCCGCACCACCCAAATGAAAATCTTGGGTCCGCCATTGCAAAGAAAGGAAATTACATGCACAGGTTAAACGACCCCAAAAGGAGAAAACAAATAGAAACACCTATATTTACTTAAATTAACTCCTACTAACAAAAACATGGCAACTCTTAAAATTCTATATTTATAGGACATTATTTTTCAATTTTTTGGTTTTTTATCATAATATTCAATGTTTGGTTTGATTGCTCTAAGATGTGACTCTGTCTAACTTGGCCAATTCGCATGTGACTCAGTTGAGTTGACTCGACTCAAGGAGGCCTGAGTCGTCACTTGAGTCCAATTCTTATAACCTTGATCAACGTGCTTAAATTTTTCAAAGAAATTCCAGATGTTATTGTCCATCTATCAAATAAAACACTGTCATTTCTTGTTTATAAGAACTCAATACATGCATATATCAATATCATGACCACCAAGCGACAAAAGGTGAGTGAGCACTGAGCAATGTGAATCAAAAAGTAAGACAATAAAATGGAACATCAATTTCAAAGCATAAATTCACTAACTCAATAACCGAATAAAAGGTAGAATTTATCGTCTGCTATTTGAGATGTTAGTATGTTACCCAAGAGGTTTATCCATTCATTTTTGCCCTCATGACACACTATTGACGTGCATCAACAGGTTCAACTGAAAAGGCAATGCAGCATAATATACTATTATTATACAATATTTAAAAGAACATATTGTTACATGTAGAATATGAAAACATACACTTTCCCTAATTTAGAAATATTCAGATTTATCTATTAGACAAAAAACAATTGGATTATACATCCTACTATGTATTGCTTTATACAGCAACTTCTCGGACTTGGAGCAAAACAGAATATGCTCTGCAGCAGAAATTTTAATCCAGACAGTCGTAAGATTTGACAATCTACTTGAAACTTGAGATGACAGGCTTAAAAAAGCCTTAAATAATCTTATCATAATAGAAATAACAAAAATAAAATTAATAGGCATGTCCTACTCAAGCTTGCTGGTAAATATATTTTACTTCCCTGGTATATTATGTTAATGCACAAAAAAGAAAGAACCGTCTGTTAGAAATATAGTTGATATCAGATGCATCTTCAAGTCTGGAAGGAAATGGATAAGCATTTCTCAGTTCATGAGAAGAAAGAATAATCACTTAGTGCATATGGAGGCAGAGGTTTAACCTGAGCTATCATAGCAACTCGTTCTCCCAATGTACCATATGCATGTGCCAGATGCTTTGCGGCAGCACTGTCCATTATCCCAGGAACAACTTTCCCACCATGTGACTTCTTCATACCTACAAATTGCTGAGCAAGCACAGTGAAGGATGCAGGATGCCATCCTTCTCCACCAACAATACGCAAGGTATTAGTCACACAACCACTG
The DNA here is from genome assembly GCA_003546025.1 of Camphora micrantha. Lineage (NCBI taxonomy): Eukaryota > Viridiplantae > Streptophyta > Magnoliopsida > Laurales > Lauraceae > Camphora > Camphora micrantha. The sequence continues at coordinate 335,966 of QPKB01000009.1, read as the reverse complement.
GATGGTTTCAGCTTGCCAGACTTTATAGCTGCATTGACTGCATCTTCTGCCATGCTGAAACTGAGTATGGTAAGTCTCACCAAGTAGATGAAAAACATTAGAAGATTGTAGACAGAACAAAGAGGCCAAGCAAGTAAAGACCCTTCAATAAAATATGACAAAAATGATGATGGGTGCGAAGAGTGGTACCAACAACCAGGTAGCAGATTATTTTGTGGTATTAACTCTACTGTCAATTATAACCTAATCTTGATTGCTATTTATACAGAATAGTTTTTTTGGCCGCATTTCAACTGTATGTGTGCAAGTGCCAATTGCAATTTGAGTCACCTTCAGCTTGTCCACAGTTGAAGAGATCAATAACAGACACTTGTTGAAGAATATGACTTTTCAGTGAAGCAGATATCAATATTATATTTCAATGTTCGACTGTTGAAGAAAATTGTACCTTCGGTAGGTAGTCCACTTTCCACCAGTAATAGTGATCAAACCAGGATGATCTTCACATACCACATAATCTCTGGAAATGCTCTCTGTGTTCTTAGCTGATGGATCTATGGGCAGTGGGCGTATACCACTCCAAGCAGAAAGAACATCTGTGCGCCGCACCTAATGATTTCCAATCATATGCAACTTATTGGTAAAGCTTACAAGATTGCAAAGCAAGATATAAGATTTACCCATCATTGAAGCACAATCTACTGCCCAGAAGTGACCCAAATGGATGGCCCTATATAAGACTAATGCAAACTCTGTGGACCAAACCATGCAGGCCCAAGACCCATGGCCCATGGCAGATTATGTGGGCCAAACCAGCCAGGCCCATGGTCCAAATTTAGGGTCCAAAGGAGGGTTCTCATGACTGGACGTCCAACACCAAAGGAGTCCTTTTTACCTTGGAATTTATTTCTTCTTAATGAGTTGTGATTAGATTTTTAGTTAGAACTTTGAACAACTTAGGAAGCAGTTTCCTATTTCTTTTGGGAACTTTCAGCTGTAGGGTTATCATTACTTTTATATATGGGTATGTAAAGCAATGTAGAAAGACACTTGGAAATAAATTTCTTTTCTTGCGAGCATTGTTTTCTATTCCTTTGTGGAAGTTTTTAGCATATCAAGTTTTGTGCTTCAACACTTAACACTAATTAAACAGACGTCATGTTGGGCCTATGGATTGGGCCCAATGGGCTGGCCGACTCATGGTCTACCTGCATCAGATTTAATGACAAACCTGATAATAAACCAAATTCAAACTAATCCTTATCTCAAGGCAAGGAACCTTATCTCTAACCAATTTTAACCAATTCTATATCTCTAAGCTCTAACACCCTCCCACAATCACATGTCCTTTTGGAAAGGATCTGCGATTGATAACAAAAATAAATAAATACATAAATACAGATATTTTTTAGAATCCATCATGTTATTTTGGTGGTCATCGTCTCTCTGTGGATCCATAACTGTCGCTACCCACTCCTTTTGAGTCTATCGGTGCCAGTGGCCCAATAGATCTAGATCTGTCGTGATCTCTTTCAGGAGGAGCTTTCGATCTTGAAATTTGATCAATTTGACAAAGACAGCGATATCATGGGGGCTTAGATAATTGGATGGATAAGAGACAGTGTTGATTTTAATGAATGAGGAAAAAGTGACAGTGAGATTGTGCAGAAATATAAAACCAGGACCATGGCTGGCTTGATTGCGAGCCATGGCACTAATACCAAGACAAATTTTATAGAAATGAATACTTGGCAATAAATTCACCGTGAGATTCATTGAAGGAATGATCTCAATTTATGCAACCTAATAATAGTTCAAATTCAAACTAATACTTATATCAAGGTAAGGAACCTTATCTCTAACCAAGACTAACCAATCCTATATCTCTAATATCTAACAATATCCTCAATCTTTTAAGTATTCATATCATTAATCAAGAAAAGTTTTCTTCTTCTTTGTGGTGTGCTTAGATTTTTTAATATAAACCTCAGATCCAAGTGGTACTAAGCTAGGCCTGGAGGTGCCTACCTTGGGGAAGATCCTCTTAATTCAAGCTTATAGTTGAGATTCAGATCAAAACAGCCCATTGGCATAGCTTATAGCTGCCGATATGCATAGTCTGCCATATGATGAGGATCCTTAAGAGAAGCTAAGTGGTCTAACTACAAATGCTGGAAGTGCATAGATTAACTCAGCAGAGAATAGGGTTATAAAAGGGTTATAAAAAAAAAAGGGAGAGCAGACAATAGGTTTTGTAGATGACCACAGAAAGAAGGGGGTGTTTGGGTGAACGTAGAACATAATATGACCCAATTTGAATATTGTAAGCTTTCATTATCACAGAATAAAATAGTGCCATGTTATAATATTGTGTCATTTATGGTGTTTGGCAATTTCTACAAATTTCAATATATCTTTCAAGTACTCGGAAATTTATAATATTTTCACTAGATAAAGCACCAAAACAATAAATGAATAGAAAAAACAGGGATGATTGACCCAATGGGAACCCACTAACTAATAGTCACACTAGAGTGATTTAATATCGGTAACCATGGTAGGGCCCATCAAATTAGAAAACCATTAGATTAAATGTTAAAAACCACGAGCAATGTCGTTTAATCAATGTGGGTCCACCAAATATTAATAACCATAATGTAACATATCCAATGGTGATTATAACAAAGAGCCCTATCGAGTGTTAAATGTCATTGAGGAATCCATCTATGAGAAATAAATTTTAGACCCGTCTGATGTTAATAATCATATAAACCAAGCTAATTATAGTAATCACTAGGGGGCTATTAAATAATATGACTCATTTAATGATGGAAAACTAGTAATTAGTCCCACAATCTAATATTGGTAATTAGTATGAGACCCATCTAATGCTGGTAGTAAGGGACCCACTTAATGTTGGTAATCGTGGTAGAAATCTAATGTGACATTTGTAGGACCCACCTAATAATTTAGTAATCAATAGAAAAACTATGTAATTATGGCAAGGCTATAGGACCCACATAAAATTTATAAACGTTAAAAGGCCCATCTAATATTGAGTCATAGTAGGATTCCTATAGAAACCATCAATATTAAAAAAATGTAGCAGGACAAACCCTTGTTTTGGTTAGTTGTCTTAACGAAATATTATTTTATACATCATATAATTGAATGTTATAATATGAAGGTTTTTGTAAGAAAGTGAGCTATTGTAGGATACCTTCTTAGTTATCCAAACACCCAGTTTTTAGATGTGTAGATTATATTCTAAAGTAGGAGATAATATAGCAAAATCTTTAGAAATATATGGTTTCCAAACACCCCCTAAATATTGCTCTATTTTAGATAGTACAAAATTATGGTACCAGCGGTTGATTCATAAACCTGAGCAAATAATGTGCAAGAAAGAACAAGCTAATTTGTCTATTTGGCATAAACAATGTCCAAAGAAATTATACAGCCTAGTTCCACATAATTTTGAAGAATTCCATGCAACCAATAAAGAGAAAAGGTAAGCAAGCCAAGATTACAAACCTTAACATTAAGGTAATCACTTATGGAGTCAAGTATAAATTGTATCTCATCTTCATGTGGTTCTGGAAGTAAAGTGATTGTTGTGCTCGAGTCTGTAGTTCCTGCAACTGTTCTTCCAAGCCATGGAAGCATGAACACTACACGACCATCCTTTGTTTTAGGAACAATCAATCCCATTCCTTCAGGAGAGTAATAATCTGGAAGGATTATGTGTACGCCACTGCTAGGACAGATCATAGATGGTGCATCTTTATCAGCCATTTTCCTCACAGAGTCACAAAACGGTCCAGCAGCATTGACAACAACTTTTGCATATGTATCGAACTCTTTGCCTGATGCACTTTGCCAGACAGTAAGTCTCATGATAAATAAGAAAAATGACAAAAATGTTGAAGTTGCACTATCCATACAAGGGCGTACAGTGGTCACTCTTATCAAAAGCAAAGTTAAGAAAACGGTACATGATATAACAAAGAAATCAACCAACATCACCAGGACAAGAAGATATTATATGCCATCAGCACTAGAACTGACAACAAGAACCCAGTGTGGTTAGTATTCAAACATAAACCAACCCAATGTCAGACAAAGGATGATGACACGTCCGTTTCTTATTCCTAAATCCTAACACATTGCAATATGAAGGTGCCCATCTTTGAGAAAGAACCTAAATGCGTAGAACAGCATCTGTAGGACACAGCTCAGCATTCAACTCAAGTGGCATATCAAAAACTTTACCACCTGTAAGCTAGCTCAAAACAAATATTAATGATAAGGAATCTCAAGACTGCAAAAGTAGTGTACATACCCAACACTTTTGTTTCAAACCAATGTGAGTTAAGTGATTTAACCATGCAGCAATGGAAACATCATCACTCACTGATGCAGGCCGAGCCCCTACAAAGTGGCCCCAAGGTCCATGGGCTAGGGCGAGGCCAATTGGGCCCAATTCTAGGCCCATGAACGGCCCAACAGGGATAACCATGTACCAAGAGGCCCAGATCTTCCAACCGCGCAGACAAACCCAGCCAGCTAGGTGAGAAATACTAGTGGGCCTCGGTAGGTCCCAATTCAAATTTATTTTATTTGTTTCCTTTAAGAGTTCTTGTTCAAATCCTAGTCCTTCTATTTCTCGTTACAGTTCTTTCTATTCCCTTGCTATTATATTTTTTCACTTTAATCGATTGATGTCTTTGTAATTAGAAAGGAGAAATCTTAGAGATTGATTTGTCTTATAGTTAGAAAGAGTATTTGTTGCTTCGAAATAATGTAAGGTTGTTGTGGAAACAAAGAAAGCCTAAATATTGTACCCCAAATCAGCCATACAAATAATGTAAGTTTGTCATGTAGACAATTGTTGAGCTTGTTCTTCTTTTATACTTCATATTCCAAAGTGATCGATAAGGATCATTTCTTTGGTGCAATGGTACAAGTCTCGGGTGCCATGCGTGATAACACAGGTTCGAGACCTGCGAGCAGCCACTTTGTGCAAAATTGCGAAAGGTTAGGTCTATCTCCAATCTAGACCCTCCCAGGACCCTCCTTCCGCGGGAGCACACTGGGTGATTACCTTTATTACAAAGTGATCGACAGTAGCTGGAGTGGCATCTTGGTGCACATTAGCTCAAGAAGCGAGGTCTTTTTTTCATTTTGCAGTTATATTGGCATCATTGTATGGTTGTAGGATGATATTGGTTACGAAGTTTAAGCTTTGACTGTATAGACGTTTTAAGTTATGGAAAAATAATTAGCTTTCATTTTATGAAAATATGGTTTGAAGTATTTAGACATTTAAGTATAGATTTTGACCGTCTTTGATTAGCTATAATAGTTGCACCTCGAGATTCAGGAAATTTGGATCTTGGGGCTTGACAAAAAGCAATATATGCGCCATCCCTTGTAACAGCTAGGTTATTAGGAGGATCACAAGAAAAGTTAAGACAATCAGCAGTTGAGAATTGAGATGAAAAATAGACACAAATGAGATTTCCGCATTTAAGATGAGATTCAGTAGAAACATGGAGAAACCATGTTGATATGCCAACAATCTAGAATACCTTTTTCTAATCAGAATATGGAAGAAAGGCACAAATCAGGACAACCACGCCATGATCAAGGACAGTATCAACAATTGCACCAAAAAAGGAAAAGTAGGGAACAAGGAAAAAAGTCGCAAAACTAAAACACCAGAGAGAGAGAGAGAGAACACTGACAACGTTCTGTTGCCATTTCTGAACTTCAAGGAAACCTTGAAACTAGGGTGGAAAAAAGATGAGAGAATATGTTATTCCATAGTTTATTGAATATTTCTGAAAAAAAAAAAAAAAGAAGGGAAAAACGAAAAAAATACACAGGTTTCTATAAAATTGAAAATACCTAAGCTACAGTTGTCATAACTAGAAAGATACAATTATCGAAAAAAAAAAAAAAACAGTTCCATAAAATTAAAAATTCCTAAGCTACAGTTGTGATGCAGTAGCAATTCCACATTATTGCAACAAGAGGCGTGGTCCACATGTGGGATCCGTACCATTCTGATTTATTAATTGTTCTTAATTTCTAATTTTTATTTAAGAAGTTGTGTTTAGGAATAGTTTCTAATTTTGGTAAGATTATTAATTGTTTCCTAGTTTGATTAGGATTGTTTCTTAGGGCTTAAGTTTCTTTTATTATAAATATAGCACTGTAGAGATCTATGATCTCAGAGTTCAGAATTGATTAATAGAATTCCCTGTATGGATTTTTCGTTGGAGACTGTTTTTTCATCGTGTGATTGTTCCCGTGGGAACCCAATTGTGCCCTGGCACTTGCATCCTAACCCTAGGATTGCATCAATTGGTATCAGAGCCGACCGATCCCTCGTCGATCGTCGGCGTGTTACCCCATCCCTATCCATCGTCCATCCACTTTGTCCATCACCGCCAGAACCCCTTCCCCATCCATCCTTCCGTCAAGCCCAGACTCTGCCCATACCTCAACCTCAATCCCTCCTTCCCTGCCGCTAATCGTTTGCCCTCATTGAACGTCCAAAACCATCCCTTCACCTTCACTGTCTCAGCCCAACCCTTCCTCTTTTTTTTTTTTTTTTTCTCTCGATCCCACGAAACCCCATCCCCATCTCTGCCGAAATCATCGGCCACACCCATACCCAGTGAAAAAAAAAAATTTTCAGAAGCAGAAGACGAACAGCACAGCAGAGAGCCAGAATCCTAAATCCACAAAACCCACCCCAGCCCCATCCTGTCGCATCATTCCGCTGCCCTAAAACCCATCTTCCCCATCTCCACTGCGCTCTCTCCTTCCACCCAAAGAAAGCCCCAACCCAGAAGCAAAGAAAAAGAAAAGAGAAAAAAGGAAAAAAAAAAAAAAAGAGAACAGAAGAGACAGTAGCAGCAGCAAAAGAAAGTAAAAGAAAGAAAAGAAGAAGACAGAAGGAAATAGTGTACCGTGCACCATCGCGCCCTAGCCGTCGTGCCGTCACAGTCGCTGCCGAGCTCTCCATCGTCATCGTCTGCTCCATCCTCTCGTGAGGTCGCCCAGCTCCAACGCCAGCGCCTGCTTCCTCTTCGTTCACGAAGAAACAACGAGAAGGGGGTGTTTCAAAACCCTTTCTTCTTTCATTCGTCACGCAGGCCGAGACTGTATTTTGGGCTTCTGGGATTATTCCGGTCAGATCCGACCCATTAACGAAGCCCACAAGCAGTTCGTTTGGGCCTGATTGGGATCAGGTGGATCCGACCCAATTAATATTGAACCCAACTTGTTTTGAAGACTCAAGTCAAGTTGTGCTGACATCATATCTACATCAGCAGCATCGGATCAACGGTAGGATCTTCTTTCCGCGATACCAGACTCATCCACCGTCAGATTTTTGATCCGTTTTCATCATCGTGATCACAGTGAGCAGATCTACACATCAGGTCAGTCACAAATTTTAAAGTTGCTTTAAACAAAATGCCTCCCAAGAAGCAAGTAGAAGTGGAATCTTCCTCTCATAATGATGAAGATTTGAGAGGAACTGTTGCGGAATTATCAGCAAATGTTAATCAACTATCCACAATGATGGTTCAAATGCAAGACACTCTTGCGAGGATTGAAACCCGATTAACTACCTTAGAAACTAATCGGCGTGAGGATGATCATCGAAATAATGGAGGACCTAATCGGAATCAACGAGATCCACATGTAGTAAATGTTGATCGAGATTTGGGTATCAAACTTGTGATTCCTGAATATGATGGGAAGTTGAAACCAGATGAGTTCTTAGATTGGTTACTGTGTGTTGAAAATATTTTTGCACATAAACTAATGACGGATGGTCATAAAATTACACTGGTGGCAACTCGTTTTCGCAATTATGCTGCAATATGGTGGGCCGAGTTGCAAACGAAAAGGAGATATCAACAAATTGACCCTATTGACACCTGGGCCGAGATGAAAAATCTATTGAAGCAGAAATTCCTGCCTATCAATTACTCCAGGGATCTGCGTTCACGTTTTCAATACTTGAAACAAGGATCCAAGACAGTTGTTGAGTATTCTGAGGAATTTATGACTATGCAAGCCCGTTGTGGTTTGAATGAAGATGATGAGGTCTTAGTTGACAGATATTTTAATGGGCTTACACTTGATATTCAAGATATCCTCGCATTCAAGCATTTCGATAATGTTGATGAGATTATTCAGCATTCTATCAAGGCTGAGGGAATTGCAAATCATCAAGCCCAAAAATTTAATGCAGCTAAATGGGGTATGCAGAAGAATTTCTCTAGTTCTAGACCGAATACCTCGTCAGAGAAAGTTTTCAACAAGCCCGAGGGACAAAATAGGCTCACATGTTTTAATTGTAAACAACAAGGGCATCGTGCAGCAGAATGTCCAAAACGTCTCAACTTCATTGAGAATGAAAGTGATGTGACAGATACTCCAGAAGAGCCTAAAGAGACTGATACAATGGAAATTGTGGATTGTCCTCCTGAGGAGGGTCTTGAGTTTCTCATGGTCATTCAAGAACCAACATCGACTACTGAGAAGAAATGGTTGCGAGAAAACATCTTCCGTTCCAAAGGACAAGTAAATGGTAAAGAATGCACAGCCGTCATTGACGGAGGCAGTTGTCAGAATCTCATCTCCCAAGCTTTTGTGGATTGCTTACAGCTGAAAGTTCGGAAGCATCATCGTCCTTATTTTGCTAGATGGTTAATGACAGGTGATGAAGTGCAAGTCCGATATGCATGTCCAGTTACCTTTTCCATTGGTGCAGATTATACAGATACAGTTTGGTGTAATGTGATACCCATGGATAGTTGTGATATTTTGTTGGGTCGTCCATGGATGTATGACAAGAATGGCACTAATGGCATGCGTGACAACACATACACATTTATGCATGGTGAAAAGCAAGTCACACTCAGTCCTATGAAGCCGACACCACCAAAGAAAGAGTCCAGTTCTCATCTCACCAAGGATGCACTTCACGTACACACTATCTACAGAAGTAACGTCAAGAAGAAGAGCCGAGTTCGAGGTCGAACTCTTTTCCAACCCGGGGAGAATGATGAAGTAGCAATTCCACATTATTGCAACAAGAGGCGTGGTCCACATGTGGGATCCGTACCATTCTGATTTATTAATTGTTCTTAATTTCTAATTTTTATTTAAGAAGTTGTGTTTAGGAATAGTTTCTAATTTTGGTAAGATTATTAATTGTTTCCTAGTTTGATTAGGATTGTTTCTTAGGGCTTAAGTTTCTTTTATTATAAATATAGCACTGTAGAGATCTATGATCTCAGAGTTCAGAATTGATTAATAGAATTCCCTGTGTGGATTTTTCGTTGGAGACTGTTTCTTCATCGTGTGATTGTTCCCGTGGAAACCCAATTGTGCCCTGGCACTTGCATCCTAACCCTAGGATTGCATCAAGTTGTCATAACTAGAAAGACACAAATATCCAATAAAAAAAAAAACCATAGTTCCATAAAATTGAAAATACCTAAGCTACAGTTGTTATACCTAGAAAGATACAATTATCTACGGTGAAAATAAATACATAAACTACCATTGCGGAAATAAAATGTTTGTTTATTACAATAACAGAAGCAACTTAATCAGATCATCACAAGCCCTGGTTCTTCCCTACTGCCCAGGTCCATTTCACCATTATCAACAATGAGATGAAGGCGGAAACTAGAGTTAAATTTTATAATCCTTTCATTTTATTCTAGCTTTAGGATAGCCATACAAAACACAAATCAGTTAAATAAAGCAAAGTACAAAGTAGTCTTCCACCCAAAAAAAAAAAAAGAAGAAGGGGTCCACCAAGCAGAATAGTTGTGGGCATGGAAATAGAAATTTTCTTTTATGAAAGTGTGCTAGGTTACCTGACAAATTGTCTCGAACACGTGCACCAATTATTTGATCAGTAGCCCCATCCTTAATAAATGAAATCACCTCTGCATGATTAAGCACAGCAGCACCAACTAATGCGGCAGAGCATGCCAATCCAACATTAAGCCGAGAGTCATTCATCTGTCCATCATAGTATACCACTGTACCTTTCAGGCTTCTACCATGACCCTGCTTTGCGAGAGTCGGAAAAAGTTCAACAGATTCTTCTGCAGAATAATATCGGGACAAATGCAGTAAGCGCGGACCCACCACCAGATCATACAACTTTAAGCCCATCGAGTAGTAGATTACTTCAAACCAATTGAAACACGGTGTCATGCATGGTAAAGCACGGCATAAATGTGGAGCATTCTCAATAACCTGCTTGTGTTCCTCTAGGGCATGGAAAACAAGTTTCAGCTGTCCATAGTCAAAATTAAAGACAGCTTTCTCCAAGTACCGAATCCCTGTATGAGCAGTAACAAATGCTGGATTGTGTTAAATATTTGACCAAAATTGCTTGCTACAAAGCTTCCATGTTATTCGACTTGTATTTTTATGTTTGATAGATGAGTTATTCTAGACTTCAAAAATGAGGTCCTTCAGTCTGTATGGTTCATGATAACAAAAGTGCTAATCATCCAAGGAAACAACCTCTAATAGGCACAAGCACGATCAGACGGATCTAATCCCACAGAGCATATTCTAGCACAAAGAAGCAAGTGAAACAAAGGGGGAAAATTGACAATGACACAAGATTAAGTTGTTAACAAAAACAAAAAAAAAAAAAAAAAAAAAAGACAAACAACAGAAATAGGCATGTATGATAAATGTTTAAAATAAATGTCTAAATAGGTCAAGTAAATATCAGAATGGATGTCATTATGTAGAGGAAAACACGGGGAGTGTAAAAATCTCTAGAATTATGGCGTCCATAGGTAGTGTCCCTGTTTTCCCCTATAATCAAATTGCTTCTTCAAAGGGCCCCTTGGTTTGGTGCCCCCAAATGAATCTGCGCTGATGCAAATAAGAAATTAAATAGAATGAATGGTTATCTCATCATTTCAAGTAGAAAGAATGAATGATTAGTTATCTGAAAACATATATATATATATATATACACACACAATACATATACATATTTACATGGAAACAGGAGCAAGAAGAAACACATCCTGTTACTAGTTTTATAGTAGACTCTCCCCAACCACATTGATACAACTCCAAACCTCCCCAAAAAAAAAAAAATCCAATCAGAGAGGAGAAAGAGATATAAATGAATGAGAAGAAGAAAACTGATCTCTCTCTCTCTCTCTCTCTCTCTCTCTCACCTCCATGTATTAACTTGGTGGAGCGTGAGGAGGTGCCGGACGAGAAGTCCTCCCTCTCCACAAGGCCGACGCGGAGTCCCCTGGAGGCGGCGTCAAGAGCAACACCACAGCCGGTGGCGCCGCCTCCGATGACGAGGATGTCGAGGGGGTTGACGGCGCTGCTGCCCATGAGCGCCGACTCCTGAACTGCCCTCGAGGGGACGACCGCATTGGGGTCGGCGATCTTCCTCCGGGCGCTCTCGATGGTGCCCCTCCCACCCAGATCGCTTTCCGCAGGCGCGACGAAGGCAACGACCGGGTCGCGGAGGCCGAGGGTTCCCCACGCGCCCACGGCTGCAGCGAGGCCGAGGCCAAAACCCTTTTTCCATCTTCCACCCGCAGCGGCCGCGGCCATGCTCTCCTCCCTCTCTCTCTCTCTCTCTCTCTCTTTTCTTCTGCTGCTGCCGCCCACTTTCTCACAGGCCTAACGACACCACCACCACCAATACCACACTATTCCTCCTCCCTCGCCTTCTTTTACTTCTGTGTCATACTAAAAAATAAAATATTCAAAAACTCTCTCTCTCTCTCTCTCTATATATATATATATATATAATATAAAAAAACAAAACAGGGTTGCGTTGGAATTCCGAGAGGTGAAAGTCTACTTGGCACGGCTCCCATGGGGAGCCGTGCCACTGTCCGGGCTAAAAATCGGGACAAGTAGCACGGTTCTTCGGAAAGCAATAGAATTGATCCTGTGAGTGAAATTTTACGAGAACACCACTTATCGCTACACGGGAGAGACAAAAAGAAGAATGTCAACTTTTGCAGCCCTTTCTTCGCTACAATTTATGTCACGTTTGGCAACTATATTTATAGGGAATAGATTTTCGATTTCTTGAAATATAATAAATACATGTTTGTTGAGGATTTAAACGAATGTAATTTTTTATTTATTAAAATTCTCATATCCAACCATTCCATAAAATTGCAAATCATCAATTAAGTGAATTTGCACAATAAATTCTATTTTTCTCAATTATATGCATCAATATATATCAATATCAATGCGAAATCCTTAACTATACAAATCCCCAGCGGGAATCCTTTATTCGAGTGATAGTGAAAAATCATAAAATCCATGGATTCCTCGGCTATTACTAAACATGCTCTTAAGGAATTTTGTCATGGAAATTTTTGAATTTTCAAATATAGTAGAATTCCCGAATGCTTTCTTGTATTTGAACATGTAGAATACGCTCATTTGGCAATTAAATATTTAATGACAGCAACCCTTTTAATGAGAAAGGGATAAGTGTCATATAATAGGGTGTTCTTGAAATGCCACATAGTAGTTGCACTCAATAAAAATATGGGGCATTCAGCGACAGGTCCCTTAATATTTTACTTTCTCGCCTTAGACCTATAATCTATTTTCATAATGTGATAGGTTCTTATTTCAAATTTGAAAACCTAAAATGTCTAAGTTACCCTTTCTTTAAAAGTTCTTATTTATTTAAAGATAAATCATATCCCATGATTAGTGGGATATGTCATTAAAAATGGTTAACTACTATTTAATTGGCCATAATTAATGAAAATCTCATTAATGAGATTTTCAAATAGATTTAAAAAAATACAAATAAATTTCAAAAAATACAAATAAATTTCAAAAGAACATAATTAAATTTATAAAAACGTAGATAAATCTAAAAAGAACACAGGTAAATTTAAAAAGAGGTAAATAAATTTCAAAGATTCAAATAAATTTCAAAAGACGAAAATTTTAAAAAAAAACTAAGATAAATTTGACAAAAACTCAAATAAATTTAACAAAAACTCAGATAAATTTGACTATTCCTCTATCTTCTTTGGGCACAGTGAAGGCAAGCAACGATGGGAACAGTCAACGTCTGGTAATGAACGGGGATGATGGATTTACCTTTCTACGGACAGTTAGGATGCTATTTCCGAAAGTGTCCATGAGAACGAGTTGGTGGTGATTCCTTGCATCGGGCCATGGCATTCGACTTGGAAGACGACTTCTCCTTTGGAATCGTAGACGCTGACACTGTCTCTTGTGAAGAAGAGAGATGTCTTGAGAACCATCAACTGAGTCTCTTTCTCGTAACAGAAGCACTCTACAACAATCCCTCCCATGACTCACCCGCCAAATCGACTCAGTATCACTTAAAAGATCAACTCACCATATGAGAGAGAGAGATCCTCTGAAGTTCTTACAGATCTTGGAGGTAGAGAGAGAATTATGTCATTGTTTGGGGGAAAGAAGAAGAGACAAATAGAGAATTAGCAGAAGACCTAGCAACATTGTTCCCTCCCATTTGGATTTCGAAACTTGATATATTCCCTCCCTTTTGAATTTTGAAATTTGATCTAAAACTATGAAATAAAATCCGTATGCATTTAAAGGGGCAAATCAGTCATTAGATATTCTGTTAAGGAGCTTAAAACTAGAGATCAAATTCGTGACATAACTTCAGACGGTTAAAAGGGCAAATTAGTCATAAAAGACATGATGTGACATGCTTAGGGACCACCGCCTGAATTAATCTCATGCGCAAGAGACTCTAGGCCTTAAACAATAATACTATGTACTGGAGACTTTATAACTTATTCCTTAGGAATCTCTCGCTAATTTACCCTAAAAATATCCCTTCCTTATCTAATTATCTTTTGAATCTTCCAAAATCTCTCAATGGGATACCTTCCCTATTTAATCTCTCAAATGAAAATCTCTCTCACTTCATCTCATAGTAATTCATCTTACCAAAGGCACATTATCATTATTCATTTTCCTAGATTACATTGACCATTTACCTTCAATGGACCCCACAGATTATTAAAGTAACAAAAACAAAAAAAAAAACAAAAACAAAGGCCATTTGGCTTTGATAGTGGGCGCACCCTATAGACTTACAAAAAATATAGAGATCAAGTTGGCTATGATCTTAATGATAGGTGGCCATGTATGTATTAGATTTTATTGCAGATTAATTTGTAGGACCCTCATGTCAAATCCAAAATGCAAAAATCTGGGGATCACAGTCGGCTTTTTCTTTATTGTTTTTAATTAATTTGTGGTGCCCATTGCAAAAGCCGGTTTTTTCTCTATTTCTTTTTTGTTCCAAGTTCGAACAATCCGTGGGTCTCATTATGAAAGCTATATTTTTTTTTTCTTTTCCAACTCACAATTTACAGGGGCCATCATAGGTTGTATTTTACTACTTCTTTCTCCTTTTTTTTTTTCAATATCCGATAGGAATAATCTGTGAGTCCATTGTGGGAGCCAGTTAATTTCAAAATCTACATTAAATTTTAAAATTGACACTCAATTTATGCCTAAGCACAAATATAATCAAATTAAGGTCCTAAAGTCTCTACTATTTACTTGACCTTCCCTTAAAATCTCATATCTCCCTAAATTTCCTCTCATGAGCTTTCATCTTTTTTACAATTTTTCAATACCTTTTAAATTTACTAATTTGACAAAATAAATATGTGGGGTCGACCCATTGTGATAGTCATGTTTTTTTCTTTCCAAACTCACGATTTAGGGGGGTTACTTTTATAAGTTGTGTTTTGCTACTTTTTTCTCCTTATTTTCCTTTCATAATCAGTGAAACTAATCCGTATGTTCCATTGTAGAAGCCAATTGATTTCAAAATCCGTATTTAATTTTGAAATTGACACTTAGTTTATGTCTAAACACAAATATAATCAAATCAATGTCTTAAAATATCTCTTGTTTACTTGATCTTGCCCTTAAATCTCCCATGTCCCTAAAACTTCTCTCACAAGTTTCCATCTTTATCACATATTTTCTTATTATCATTTACATTTATTAATTTAAGTATATAAGGGGGTGTTTGGAAATGAGATATTTCATGAGATTTTACAGTATTATCTCCTACTTTAGAATATAATATGTTCACCTCAAAAAGAGGTGTTAGGATAACTTAGGAAGTATCTTACAATATATGATTATTCAAAAAACTTTATATTTGATTATTCAAAGGTATGGTGTATAAAATAATATTTTGTTAAAAAAATATTTCCTAAATACAAATGGAGAGATTTAGTAAAAACCGTTGAAGAGTTCACGAGCAACCACTAATTATAGTAGCCTACCATAAGTTTTAACATTAATAATTCTTACAAGAGTGCAACTATGACCCTAATATTAGATTGGTCCCCCAGTGCTTATAAATTTAATGTGGGGTCTTATAGGAATATCACGATTACCTAACCTTTGTTAATTATCAATATTAGGTGGTCCTACAAATGTCACACTAGGGGCTTTCATTGTGATTATCAACAGTAGGTGGGTCCCATGGTACTAAAATTAGTCAAGTCTGATATAGATTTTCAAGATTGAATTGTGTGATTACAATTATCAAATTGCCATCATTAAATGGTTCACACTAATTGATAGCTTCCTAGTGTTAATATGACTACCACTATCAAATAGGTTACACAATGATTTTTCATAGATGGATTCATCAATGATGCCTGACATTGGATAAAGTTTTAAAAATAACTAGATAGGGCATTTGTGATAATCTCCATTAGATGTGTCATACTATGGTTACCAACATTTAGTGGACCCACCTTAATTAAACCTTAATTAAATAACATTGCTTGGATCTCATGATTTTAACATTTAATCATGTGATTTTTTAAAATAGATGGTTCCTACTATGATTATTAACACTTGTGATTACTAATTAGTGGGCCATGCATTGGGTCAATTGATTACTTTCTATCTATTTCTTGTTTACAATATCATCTTGTGAGTTTTTTTTATAAATTACCGAACATTTTAAAGGTATATTGAAACTTTTAAAAATTTTCAAACACCATAAGTGACACAATATAATAACATGATACTATTTTATTCTATGATAATAAAATCTAACAATATTGAAATTTGTTGATATTATGTTATGCATGTATCCAAACACCTCCTAATAATTATGGAGAATCAAAGAAATAATAAAATACGGCAAATTAAGAAGTTGGACCGAGTAATGGATAGGGTCTTTCAAGCATGAACAGTTTTTATAAATTAATTCACTCTTCATACCATCAACAATCCAAACCGATTATTCTTTTATATATTTAAACACTTTGATTTTTGAAGTTGTGTTTGTATTATGAATTACATGTTAATATTTATTTATAATTTATATAAATATTTATAAATGTTTTTAACTAAATTTTTATTCACTAGTTTACTATTAAAGTAAGTGATGTAATCATGTAAATCATCAAATCAAGAGAGATCAATAAAATATAAGGGGTTTATGATGGTATATTATTTTTGGTAGATTGGTAGGGAATCTTTTTGACTTTTTGTATAAAAAGTGGGTGTCTTTGGTCATTTAGTGGAGAAAGGGGGTTGTTTTTTTACTTTTTTTTATGAGGAAATTTTGAAAATGTGTACTTTTGATGTGACCCCTTATCTGAAAAATAGAAGCTTTATATTACTTTTACCAACCTAGTAAATTGCCAAACACCCAAAAGGAAAATATATTAAAATTTTTGAATTCTTGTCAATATTTGAGACGTTTGAGGTGACTAAACTTTTGAAATACTTGTGAAGAAACATGGCATTTGTAAATACCAGATGTCACATCACGTCCAAAAATCCTCAGTATATAGTGAATTTCTGTCAGGAATTCTAGTAAAGAAACAGGCCCTGATGGTGTAGTTGAGCCCCATTGTAGTTTTTTAGACCAATAATGGGAAATGAAAAATGAGATTATATTTGGGCAGGTTTTCTCTTGCTTGTTTTAGGAAGAAATCTTATTTGATTAAATATTAGGGATAATTATAGTACGGCTGTTTTATATCCAGCAATTGCTAAAAAACAATCAAAGATAATATAATTTTCACGTAGTTGTTCATACAAGAAAGGACACTCCGAAAGTTACGATTTTATCCTTAATTTTATGTGATATCCTAGATTTGTGGGATATTACACATCTATGGCGGTAGGATATCTCATAAATCCAGAAAATTTTCAATATCTTCCTTTTTGATAAAAAGAGAAAAAGAACCGCGATAAAAACCCTTTTCACTATGATATTCGATTCTCTCCCTTTTCATCTTACCATCTTCCTTTTGATATGGCAAGAAGCATGCTTCTAGTCCATTCTCCTTCTTCATTCATTACAACTTCTTTTACAAAGAAGATAGTGATCTTCAATGGCTTGGGATTAGGCCCACATACCTACTGTGATGAATGAAATGGATGAACTCTAGATGATAGAAAAGTATAATAAAAGCCCCAACTCAAGAACCCACAAGTAGAAACGATGAAGATAAAATAGAGTTTTGAATTCATGGTGAATATGTGTTTGCGTTTGGGAAGGAAAAGGGAATTGTGCGATATCTTGCGGTTGAAGAATATTGCATGGTGTGATGTCCTATAGATTTAGGATATTGCATGTTGAGATATCCTATAGCCTTAGGATACCGCAAGCTTAACGGTAAAATCGTCACTTTTAGAACGTCCTTTCTTGTATGAACAACTTTGCGGAAATTATGTATTTTTGAACCATTTTGGGACGGTTGTCAGGTATAAGAGCAGTCAAATGATTACTATCCATAAATATTATGTAAGGTCTACTCCGAATTTCCTTTCTTTCTTTGTTTGGGGAATTAGAGACTACTTTGTGGCAAAGAAAAGGAGCGGGAGATGACTAAATTTTGCATGAGAATTGTAAATGACATTAATGAGGGAGGGCTAGATTGTCATTTATGAACATAGGGAAAGGAAATAAAATTATTGCTTGGGTCATTAAAGAGGCATTGGGTGTTTCACCAATGCACAAATAACGATATAATAATTAAGATTTTTTTTTTAAGAAAGACCTGGATTCATTAGAAAGAAAAAACAAACTGAGGGCCTATTTCTTTACAAGCATTTTTATCAGGAATTCAGGTTGTTTGCAAATTCAAGAATTCTTGTCAGAAATTCAATGTTCTTTTAATGAGATTTTCAGTATTCAAGGCAGCCAGAATTCTCAAATGCCAAAAAAATGGAATTCCAAAATGCTAGCCTCTTTAAGAGCATTTCAAAATTCTGGAACTCCAAGAAGTTTGGTTGGAACTACAGCACCCAACTGTGAACCCTCCTACCAACAATAAAGTGGGCCCCATACTCAAAATTATAAAACTTGGGCCCATGCAATTCCTATCAAGATGGGTCCATGTTCAAATTTCTAAAATTGGGTCCCACACTTTCGTCTCTAAAAGATGGGCTCATGTACCATATACCTAAGGTGGGTCCACATTATAATTTTTATAGTTGGGTCCCAAGTTCACAACAACAAAAGGTGGGTCCCATGTACTACAATGCATAGAATGTGTAATTCCAGTCTAGAATTTATGTAGCAATGAAACAAGAGTTTTGTGAAATTCAGAAATTCTTAGGTAAAAATTCAGATGGAAATGAAATGTAGAATCCAGAAATGACAGAATTCAGTGGCATTTTAGAATTCCAACATTTGTAATTCCCAAACAACCTCCAGACATGAATTATAGGAATTCTAGTAAAGAAACAGGCCTTGAACTATCAAGGGAGGGAAATAGACATCCACTATGGGAACTTGTCTCGCCAAATCACATCCCTTACACAAGATTTAGCATAATTAGCTACTAAATGAGCTACACAATTCAAAATCCTAGAGACATAACTTCACTTCCTTCTTTTAAAACTACTCATCAAGATCCTAATATCCAAAATACGAGAATCCAAAACCCAATCCTTAGCATCATTAATGGCGCTTATGACCTCCAGAGCATCTGAGAA
The DNA here is from genome assembly GCA_003546025.1 of Camphora micrantha. NCBI lineage: Eukaryota > Viridiplantae > Streptophyta > Magnoliopsida > Laurales > Lauraceae > Camphora > Camphora micrantha. The sequence goes on along the minus strand of QPKB01000009.1, from coordinate 316,895 downwards.
GAGATGGAACCTAGAGTAGCCCCAGTCTTTGGCCTTGCTTGGCCAATTTCTCTAATCTATCACTCTGTGGACATATGTCAAAACTTAGGGTAATCAAGTATTTGGCCATAAATAATGCCCAGGCCAAGGCCACATTTCAAATGATTTAGGTGAAAGGTATGTAGTCATAGCATCCATTCTATGGTTAGAGATTGAATCGGGCTCTAGTTGGTTTTGAGGTTCATTTTTAGTCTTTCCTCTAAGCAAATTGAATTGAGGATGTCCTTGATCCGACCTAGGCTGGACCCTTTAAGAATCTTCTCATTTAAGATTGTACATATTTATTGCTTCTTATTTCGGGGGTAAAGCCTCAATTGCAGCTTTCCTGAAGGTATTGGTGGTAAAGTGCAATTTTTAGGATTTCCGCCGATATAGACAGCAGTAAAGTCCAACTTGCGAGTTTGCCGCGGATGAGTATGGCGGTAATCTTGCAGTTGCAGGATTTCCTTCGCTCTAAGGGGAGGAAAACTTACAAACCGACAAGTTTGCTTTTTTTTCCTTTGGGCTAGGTTAGGTCCCCAGGCAGGGTTCTTACACCAAAAGGTGATTTTGAACTCTTCTTGCAAAATCACCGCACAAACTTTTTGTGGGGCCCATCTTGTGATGGGACCTAGTTATACATACTTCATATCACAACCTAGTTATACATACTTCATATCACAACTTCATATCACTTATTCGAACTAGCATAGCGTTCATTCCAATTACAAAATTAAGCAAAATAAACATGACCTTAGATGGATTTCTAGCAAAATAGTAGAATTTAGTGGAATCAAGTAGAGACCTTGCATGCATGACATGATATTCAAATTAATTACTTGCCTTGGGTCTCCTAGCTCACAAATACGCTCAAGAACACACCAATTTTGTGACTGGAACACCCAAAATCTCAAAAGCTAGGAAAGGGAAGGAGATGGGCCTTTCATGTAAGGTTCTAAGGCTCAAATTGGGGCCCTAATCATCATACTAGGGGATGAGGAGCATGACTTACATGGCCTAACTAAACCGAATTTGACAGTGGAAGGGGTGACTAAACTTGGATTTCGCAACAAAGGTTACCAATGTGGAGAGGAAGAGGAGAGGAGGGCGATGATGGTCTCGGCCTAGGGAACAGGAGCTCTAATTTTCAGTTGTGAAGCAAGAAACAAGAAGAAGGGGACAAATAGAGAACCAGCTGAAAATGGCAGAAAGAAGAAGAGAAATGGTGGGAAGGTCAATTGGCTTATAATGGGAACAAATCCAGAAACTCCCTCCACGTCCCGACTTAAGTGAAAAGTGAAATGATGAAACGAAGGACTTCGGGGCCTCAGATGGATTCGGGCCAAGAAAGAAAAAACAAAAGTTTCTCAAAATCATATTATCTTTCCAACGAACCCAAAATGACAATTTTCTAAGACTCCAAACGAAAACTAAACTTATGAGGAAATGATAATCGTCCTAAGGGAATCATCATCATCATCATTATCATCATCAAAGCCTTGTCCCAACTCCCAACTATATTAGAGTCGGCTAAACAAATTCTGTTTCTCCATTCCGATCTATTTTGAGCCAAATCCTCAGATAAGTTACACTTCTTTATAATTGTTTTTACTATCTCCATCCACGTCCTCTTTGGCTTACCCCTTCCCCTTGGTGGTCCATTAACCTTCATACCCAAGCTTTTTCTTACCGGCGTCGTTGCTGGCCTACGTTTGATTTTGTCCAAACCATCTCAAACGGGTTTCTCTAATTTTTATCCCCGATTATTGATAACCCTAAATGTTCTCGAAAGCGCCCATTTCTAATTTTATCCTTCCTAGTTTTGCCACACATCCTTCTCAATAATTTAACATTCTCATCTCTGCTATATCCATTTTTGTGCATATGTTACTTCTTGATTGGCCAATATTTTGCTCCATATGTCATAGCCGGTATAATCGTTGTCCTGTAAAATTTTCCCTTCAATCTTGTTGGCTTTCGTCGGTTACAAAGCACTCCAGAAGCAAGTCTTCATTTCAACCATCCCGCTTTTATCCTATGTTTGACGTCCTAATCAATCTCCCCATCCTTACTATTTATAGAGCCAAGGTAGCGAAAAGAATCACTTTGTGGTATCTCATGGCCTTCAATTCTCGTAGTAGTTTCAGTTCTTTCTATATGCCACTGAAGTTACAATCCAAATATTCCGTCTTTGTACAGCTTATTTTAATGCCTTTGAATTTTAAAGCCTCCTGCCATATTTCAAGTTTTGCATTTTCACAGCATCTCTTTACTCATCTACCAACACAAAATCATCTACAAATAACATGCACCAAGGTTCCTCTTCTTGAATATGAGCAGTTAACTCAACTATAGTCAGCGGCTCAGCGCAAAGAGATAAGGACTTAGGGTTGACCCCTAATGCAAACTTATGGTCAGCGGGAACTTTCTTGACTCTCCAAAAGTAGTTCTCACACTCGTTATTGCTCATTCATACATTTCTTTAATAATTTCAATATAACCTTTTGGAACATTCCTTTTATTTAAAACCCACCAAATTAAATCTTTAGGTACTCTGTTAAAGACCATATGTATATTTTTCCTCTTCGCTCAATATTTTTCAAATAATTGTCTAAGTGAGAAGATAGCTTCCATAGTTGACCTCCCTCGCATAAATTCAAATTGATTTTCCGATATCTTGGTCGTCTGTCTAAGTCTTTGCTCCATTACTCTCTCAAATATTAAGAAATGAAGGGCTTACGGACGTTGAATGACCACGAGTTGAACACAAAGGTTTCTTGGAGTAATTTTTTCAACCCCCTGAACCTAAATTGGTATTTTTCTAAAATTTCCAAAATTCCCTTCCAACTTTCCCGAAATCCTAACTAGACCCTTCCAAGTGCCAAACTTGGTCCTAAAGCTCTCGAAACTTCCCAAAAGATGGACAATACTAACACCCAAGACTAACTAAACGCCATCTAAATCTGTCTTGCTAACAACTAAATGCAGTTAACTAATCGTAAACGCAATTAATTGAGATTAATTGTAGGAATTAAAGGTTGGGACCTTACAGTTGGTATGGTTTTGTATATCTTCCTTGTTCTTATATATAGGTACTATAACACTTCTTCTCCATTCATCTTACTGTCTTATTGACGAGCCTAGTTAACCAAATCCCCCTAACTTCTCCTAAGCATTTCCAATCCTCTATTGGAATGTCATCTAGACCAGTAACCTTTCTTGTCTTCATTTGTTTCAATGCTTTCCTCACTTCCACCACCCTAAATCTATGGAAAAAAGTATGTTTTCCTCTACATCAAGCATGTATGCCTCACTAATATATCTGTTGTTAAGGAATAAAATGCAGGGTCAATGTGCAAATTTTTAGTATTTATTTATTTTTGGAGACCGTTGTAATTGGACTTAACTAAAGTCAGCCCTAGATAATTCATTCAACGCTTATGGCAGTTAAAATAAGATGGGTTTCTAATTATATTTGTATATTCTATATTTTAATAATTTTTTATTTCTTTTAAAAGTGTGCTCGGGAGGTTTATGTTCCATGAGTTGAGACATACATGTCACTCTCTAGGCAATTGGTATATCTCGCTCCAAGCATCAGCACTTTAAAATTGCCCTCGTCAGATTACCTAGACCACTATACCACCCCCTGATCTAGAATTCCAGAACATAAATAATCTACATAATTTGGTTTCAGCATTCAATTTTCCTATAGGTTACAGTCTTGATTTCTTGAATTGTGACATAAGTTTCCATTATCCCATATCGAGATTGCAAATTTACCAGAATCTGAACATGAGACCTTCATATTAACACCTTGAAATCTTGGATCTAAAACCTGCCCCCACTGAATGATATCATCCCAGCCGTCGCTTACCTGGATCATTGATATAAGGCAAAACCCAATCCATGAACCATGAACCACAAATTGCGAGTGATCCAAGCATTCCTAGAACCCATCATCTCTATCTTTTTTTCTTTTTTGATAGAGTCTTATATTTATCATTTTAGGCAAGATTAAGACCAAAATAAATCCTCACGAACTCAATCCAGTATATCTCCCCTAGTGTGGGGTGCCTTCATCTACTTGCTAATAAGTATTGTCCATTTGTGTTCTGTCTCTGTTTTCTACAAAAATTTATAGTAGGAATGCTCCACTATTGTTATTTTTTGTTGTTGTTGCTGCTGTTATTGTTGTTGTTTGTATTTGTGACCTAATCTGACCTCTTAAAAGTGTTTTCAGGTTGCAGATGAACTTGTTGCTGAGTTTGCAGATCCAAGCAATAGAGTTGAGTCTCCAGATCGGGTAAGTTCCATGATTCATCTTAATATATTAACAAAGTGAAATTCCGGTTTAGTTGTATTTGATATGATGGAAAGGCGGAATCCTGTTTCATTAGTTTCTTTTGTTGAACAGCAACAGTTAGATGAAAAAAATATAAGGCGGAGGGTCTATGATGCACTGAATGTTCTCATGGCTATGGATATTATATCAAAAGATAAAAAGGAAATACAATGGAAGGGTTTACCTCGAACTAGTCTGAATGATATCGAAGAGTTAAAGGTTTGTTCTCTATTGGACACTTTGTCTTATTTTATTTTTTCTTTTGTAAGAAATGTCTTTCCTCTAACATGATTTTGTTCCCTATCTGTCATTCACACTGCATTCTCTTACATACAATGTGTTTATCTCAGTCAGAATGCATAGGACTGAGACACAGGCTTGAAAAGAAAGCTGCATATTTGCAAGAACTGGAGGACCAAGTAAGAATTCTCTCTTTCAGATGTTTTTTTCATTTTTCTTTTTGGCCAATCTGTTATCACCTCGGCTTCCACAAATGTCCTATCATCATTTATAATGGCATTTGAACCCCACCCACAACACCACCCGACACCCCCATGCCACAAAATCCCCTCCAGCGCAAATGAAGAATTTCAATGGAATGAAAACTCTCTTCTTGCTAACTTTTAAATGGTTGCTGTTATTGTATTTCAAGTTCGTAGGTCTCCAAAACCTGGTACAACGGAATGAGCAGTTGTATGGCTCAGGAAATGCTCCTTCTGGGGGAGTGGCTTTACCTTTTATTCTGGTTCAGGTATAATTGCTTCATGATGTCTTATTATTACCCCTAATTTAATCAAACGTTCATGGCCACTAAGAAAATAAAAAAACAATGGCTCATTTTTTCTTGTTTCAGTGTAAATGAAAATTATTAAAGTATATAATACTCGACCTTTGAAGTTGTACAATTTATTTGCTAGTTTTATTTTATTTATGGGGGGTCAACCATTAGACTTGTTATTCACTGTCTTCTTCTTCTTGTTGTTGTTATTATTATTATTATTATTAGTCAAACACATGTAGAAACACATCATCATCATCTTAGCCTTAACCCCTTTGTTCTGGAATTAGCATAGACACGGAAATAGACAAGAAGCAGAGCTAAATGAGCAGCCACAACCAAACTAACATCGACTGTTGGGTGTTGGGACTAAACACAACAAGCAGCCATAACTAAACTAACATCGACTCTCTGTTAGTGCCTATGGGGGAACATATTTTGTTGTACCTATGTTGTGCAACACATGGATTTATCCAGTGTAATCTTTAGGTTTGCTTATAATTATCTCAGATGTTTTGGTTAATTTCCATAGAGGATTTGATAGCAAGGAAAATTTTCTCCCGCGCACGCGCTCCTGCAAGAGCACACTTCTGGACCATCACCAAAGGAGGGATCTTCCTGAATTTCATTGTGTCCCATGTGATGAACGGCACCGATGCATAGTGTGTAGGAGAAATTTTGGGTCGTCATCATATCATCATAATCATCATCAAAGCCTTGTCCCAACTATGCTGGGGTCAGCCGCATGAGTTTTATTTCTCTATTCCGATTAATCCTGAGCCAAATCCTCAGATAAGTTGCAAGAGAAAATTTTGGGTGATCGACTCCAAATTGTCCTTGTTTATGAAGAGGGCATATAGAAATAGACTTCAACAAACAGAGCTAAAGAAGCAACTATAACCAAACTAAGGTTGACCATGGGGGGCTAAAGATGATTGCCAGAGCCTAACAAGTCTCTTACCATTGCACAGTTTCATCAGCTACTTAACAATCTCTCAGCGCCTCGCTTCTTATCGTGAGCTTGAGTGGGAATGTTAGAGCTACAAGGGAAAATAATTGTTGTTTACCTATGGTGTACTATATTAAGATTTATCCAGTGTAATATTTAGATAATTAAGCTTGCCATTATCTTAGATGATTTGGTTAGAATCCATATAGGATTGGATAACAATCCTACCATTTCGTAACTTTCCATAGATTGTATTTCTATAACTTATATAAAGAGTGCATGGCTAGTCACATTGACAAACCATCGAGTTCGATGTTCTTCAAAGCGTTCTGTCATAATCAATGTTCCTTCCCTTGCAAGCTGATTTGTCTCTGAATTAACCTACCGTGGAACACAAGAACAAGTGCATTGGAAATCAGCGGCGTGATTCTAGATCTCCACTAGTTGGCAATTCAAAGATACTGATAAGAGTAAGCCCACCCAATCGCACCACTGGGACCATGGGGTGAGCGTGAAGGGCCAGTGCTAAGTATGGGCTCATCAGTTTAAGAATTGAATAAGTGATAAGGATTGAGGCTGATTTGTTAAGGTTAATCATCATATTAGGTTACAGAATGAATAAGAGTTGTCAATATGATTTCTTTGTAAAAATAAGTGGTAATCCTTCTTTGATTGGATGATCTTTTAATTTTATTTCTATCCATGTAAGCTGGAATGGCTATTTAGTAGAGGAAAATCAATAAGAAAATCAGAGAAATTATTCTAAATCTGTGCTTAGGCCCAGTCCATCCTCGAACTTGGACAACCTATCTTCTTCTTCTTCCTTTGTGATCTTATCAGATACCCTCAAGGACCTGAGGTACATTGAATCACACACTCAAGTACCCTTCCACCGTCTAAGATAGAAGAAGTATCTACTCTAAGGTGTGCTTGTGACTGACCGTAAAAACTGGTTTGCTTCAGCTTGAGGTCGTCGCTGCATGAATTTCTTTTTGTTCTTAAAATGTTTGAAAAGACGTCCAATTAATCCAAAATATTGGAAAATGCTAGAATCTAAGGTTTGTTTTAATTAGAACACATTATAAAGGAATATATTGGCCCTCTAAAGTCATATCATCCAGTATCAACCTTCAACGTTCTCACGGCTGATAGATATCACCCGATGTGGACTGCAGTTACCCACTGCAGTAACATTTATGACAATGGTAACATAAGCTGTATGAAGCTAATACATTCTTTCTTTTCATTTTGCATATTTGGGGGCAATTAGACACGTCTGCATGCAACTGTTGAGGTGGAAATTTCGGTGGATATGCAATTGGTGCACTTCGACTTTAATATGTAAACCTTTGAATGTGTACTTTAATATTTTGAAAAAATATCATGCACAAATTGGTCAATCAACAGTTTGCCTTGGCCAATCATTCTGTGCAGTTGGAACATATCTTTAAGTGCTCCACTGCATCTGATGGGGTCTACTATGGATGATAATCAGGAAGAAGCTATCCCACTGGCTGATAGTTGGCTTTCAAATCTTCTGTTCAAAAGTGAGGGGCCCATGGTCTAGAGAGAAACCATTATGCTGATGACAGATTGAGTAGCAGGCTCCCAGCTGTGTTATCCAACTAAGCTATATTACATGTGTCCCTATTTTGTGTCATGTCCCTACTTCCACTTCAATCGGAGTGACATTTACAGTTGGATTGATGATGTGTGAAATGTAATTATATTTTCCACACATGATCAATTCAGCAGTGCATATCACTCGTAAGTGAAATTTGGCCGGTGCTTATACACATGTGAGTGTTTGATATGAGCGGCTTTGATCAAGCAAAGTTTTTCCCTCTACAGGTTAGTTCAGATGATCAAGCACAGCATCTTAAGATCATATTTTAATCTATATCTACTTCAAATAGCCATAACTCACTTGAGCTATGCACTTGAGTCAGTTTTTGGGTCAATGATCAGTTGGGGAGTGGTCCTCTCTCTCTCTCTCTCTGGGTTGTGGTTCCCTCAACTCCGCCTCTGACAATAGCAGCTAATTGAAGAGGGCTGGTTTAATATTTTATATTTTAAATATTATGCTGTTAGTAAAGAACGTGCCTTTATTCTGTTCTCTTTTAGAGAGAGAGAGAGAGAGAGAGGTGACAAACTGTCGACTGTCATCCACATTCCATGTATGGTTTAGGAACTTGGGACATTGGACCCACCTCTCTAGGAGCTGTATTAATGGGCACAGTTGATGTGGTTCCTTTTAACCATGTTCTTTTGTGCTTTATTTTTGTTGAATTCATATTTTACAATTTTTCCCCCCACAAATGTTGATTGCAGCACTCCTTTTGAGCTTCATGATGATGCTTATGTTCTCAAATCAATGAGATTATGTGGAAGGCAAAACGAGGAAGGCACTCATGACCCTATTGTTGAAAGGGTTGAAAGTTCTAGCATGCTCAGTGTGTACCAGCACCACATACCTCGGGCTAGTGCCATTCGTGGGCAGCCCGCTTCACCTCCCATCCCAGGTATCTTGAAAGCACGCATCAAACATGAACAGTGATGTCACTTTTGTGCCTCGTATCTCAATAGTGCAACGCACTTTTTGCCCTCTCGGCACACGCACACATTGGAAGGTAACTAGCTGAAAGTGAGAAGGCGCAGGGGATCATATGCATGCAGTTCCTCGCTCTTGAACTATAAGAGCAACTGATACAGGGATGCTACTAGCTAGTCAACCCCTCTTTTTTTTTTCTTCTTCTTGATTTAAGGGGTTGAATGTAGAAATATTATGTGAATGTGTTGCATTGGGTTCACAAACTTGAGAGCTGATAATGCTACCATGCATCATTCTTCCTATTATCCCAGTTGCAATGAAGATTCATTGCGGCGAAGATGGAAGTCGGTGATCACTTCTATTGTTTGTCTGATACTTTGTATTTCTACAAGCCAAAGCTCAAAATAAATGCTCCAAGTTTCATTTAGATTTAGTTGCATAATATATTGCATAGCAATTTTGTGACAAATGAATTATTATTTACTCCATAAATAATATCCCTTACTGATTTTTATTTATACAAGTGTCATTACGAATTGTCAACTTCAATACCAGTCCGTTAGACCTAACTACTTAAAAACAGAAGTGAAGATGAAAAATGTGGAACAAACACATTAAACCTTCAGAGATGACTCTTTTTTTTTTTTTTCTTTCTTTTTCTTTGGTTTGCTTTTTCTTTAGAGAGATAAAATTAGAGAAATAAAAAGAAATTACTTAAAAAAAAAAACCCTACTACGTATAAGAATCCAGTGGGTTTGTAACTATATCCTTCTATTTATTTATATAGAGGTCTTAGCGAAAAATTAAGAAACTATTTAAAAAATACATTTTCAAATAGCAAAAAGTTGACCCTTGTTTGAAGGAGCCACATTAGTGTAAGGCTCTGAGTGAAGGATAATTTCGACAGTCTAGAATTATAGATTAAACACCTATACATTTGCATATAATGACTTTATGATATGATATCCCTGATTGATTTTGATTTATATAGAGGTCATTATGAATTTCTCAACTTCAATTCTAATCCATTATACTGAATTATTGAAATTTTGAAAAAGAAAACATGAAAAAATGACAAATAAGCATCAGTAATTAAACCTTAAAAGAAGCCCTCTTTTTTCCTTATTAGCAAAACGTAAATAAATTGTTTAAAAAATATTTAATATAGAAAAAAAGTTGACCCTCCTTTACAGGAGTCATTCAGGTAAGGCTTGAAGGGAACTATTTTGGACAGTATTGGTGTATCAGCCTATACTGAGTTTTTGATGATATCCTTGAGTGACTGTTACTTATATAAAGGCCATTACAACTTTCAACTTCAATAAAATCCATTAGACTTGATCATTGGAAAATTGGAAAAGAAAAAAAAAAAAAAAAAAAAACTTGTAAGATGAGGGACAGGCATCATTAAACCTTCAATGACGCCCTTTTTTGCCTTAGCAAGATATCAAGAAATTGTAGGAAAAAATTATTTTAGAACAGTAAAAGCTAATAATTTAAAAGTTTAGCCGGGTCCGTCTTAGCCATTTAGGTGAGGCTTGGATAGGTGGCCTTACCAATAACAGGTACTCAGTAGTAATTCAATAGAGATGTAATAAATTAACTTCCCTAAAATCCGGCAAAAAAAAAAGGGTATTGACTTCAATGAACTCTTTTTTTTTTTTTTTATTGTGTGTGTGCTGGGTTATAAATTTATTATTAAAAGGGCAAAAGACGTTACAAAAGGAAGCCCTGGCCTCTGCATTCTACTAGCAACACTATACATGAAAAATGAAAATGAAACTGAAACTCAGATTGCAAACTATCCGCTCATCTTGTGCCCAAAATGTGCCAAAAACTGAATGTAGTTTGGAAGATAATATATGCCTGTTTTCTTTCATTGCCTGCCTGATGGAGGCCCTTACTGCTGTCAATCCAAATATTAAAATACTGATGTATTGCTGGATGAGATTGATTAGTGTTGAGAGTTTGCAAGTCCATCAGCAGGGTGAAGGTGAAGAAACACTGGTGGTCGAACGAAAGGTGGGAGTGAGTGAGGTGCGAATGTCTCCGATGACAGGTATATCATTCATTGCCGGCAGAAGATCAACTACCCAATTTGCTGATCGTCTTACAATACCCCGGATAGACCAGTTGTCTATCTTCAATCTGGACTGCAGTGAGGACTGAGGTGGTATTATTCGTTGCAGCAAGCAAGCCCTTTCTGGAGAGCGGTAACTCTTTGCTTGGAGAGGATGTCTTGCAATGACCACCGTCCATGACCATGAAAGAACAGGCTATGAGCAGTTGACCATTAATTATAGCGTCCCTGATCAGCCCACCAACCCCAGCTTTGCTCCATCGCCATCGAAATTAAGCTTCCACCAACCCACTCCGCGGAGCTCCCTGCACTAGCCCCAGGGGATGGACCTTCATATACATGAGAGAGATTCCATTGAAGGAGGGGCAGCCCAAGTTCTTGATTATACATGGTTAAGGGTTGACTGGTTTGACATTGCAAGATTTCAATTGTTCCTTGACCTCCATATACACCACAACACATCACAATCACTCCCAAGGTAGCTGTCATTATTTGATGCTCTGTTCCAAAACCAGTGTGAGATGGGTTTATCTGGTGTTCAGGTTTTGGAATAGAGTGTGGGAGCAGCTTCCATACGAGCTGAGCAAAGGGCCATTGGGTGAAGTGATGATCTGTGGACTCATAGACGTGCTCGCTACGAACTTCGATACAAGCTGAGCAAAGGGACATTGGGTGAAGAGATGATCTGTGGACTCATACATGTGCTCGCTATGCACACAGCGCACTCTCATCTCCTGTTTATGTCCCTAACCAACCGAGCGCACTCTCATCTCCTGTTTATGTCCCTAACCAACCGAGCTAGAGCTGGAGGAAGATAGTAAATTATAATCTTTACTTAAAAATACGTTTGACAAATTTATTGGAAAATTAAAAACCCAGAGGCCATCACATTCACATGGCACATTCACTCGTGCATTTCTCGCTGATCTACTACTATCAAATCACTCACTCAAGATAATATTATATTAATAAAGAATGTACGAACACAAGAAAAAAAATTCATCTCAGCAAAAACAAATAAATAGCTCCCTTTCTGTGCAACAGCCTATTTCACAGCAGTGGCACACCCGTTCAAGGTAGCAGTGCGTGCAAGACCAGAGCCAATACTCATCAGGCTGGCGTGAGTGTGACCAGTCATTCCTGAGTTTAGAGTTCAGGCACGAAACAGTGACAGCTTCACTTTCTATACATTACAAAGAGGATGTTGGTAAAAGGCATGGAGGGATATCAGTGGCAATGTCAACGTTTCATCAAATAGGCAAGCAATTGATTCATGGTTTTCCCTAGGAATATCCCCAGAAAAAAAATTTCCCCCATTCATTTTTTTTAGTAAAATAAAAATGTCTTAGTTGTGATTTTAACCGGTGGTTGTCATGTACAATAGTCATCAGCTGTTGGATAAATCCAAGGCCCAAACTGTTTATGACCAAAATGGCAAACTGAAAAATATTTGTCATGCCCGAGCATGCATCTCCTCCAACCTTTTTTACATCAAATGTGTAACCCTCAAACCGAAAATTAAAATGAGCAATGATGACGATGATTAGTTATGATCATATTAACTCAATTACCCCAAAATGCACTGGGGATGAAATTTAGGTGTTAAAATTTTTTTTTTGATAAACTTAGAAGATTCAATCTGAGAATCTCATAAAACAGTAACAATTGCCTTAATGATAATCTTTCAACAGTTTATACAAATATAAAGCAGCATAGATAAACAATCAAATATATATAAACAATGCCTCCAATTAAGCTGGCATCAAAACATTTCTTACTGAACAAATTTATCCTCCCCAATGTTCACAAATGCATTAATCTTCAATTAGCTTAAAAAAACCAGCATTCATAAACGCATCAATTACCTCCACTATACGAACACCAAGAATATCAGCATCCATGGGTGTAAGAAAGGTGCAACTTAACACGAGCAACTGAAGATGCAGACTTCCTCATTTCCCACAAAAATTAATTTAGAACTTGAATGGAATAAATGCAGTAAGTACTTTAGTTTTTATTCATACAAGCTTCGGATTATATAATGCTTTCTTTCATCTTCAAGCTGTGATAACTGATTATTGAATTGAAATTATCCATAGGTTACTTGGAAATACTTATTTGAACTATACCTTTTCCTCCATACAAGAGAGCTGAGAAGTCCCCTTCCAAATCTTCACATGTTCAAAAAACCATGAAGAAAATGGGCCACAATCAGACCATCTCTATCAGATCCATTATGATTAAACTCACGAACCTGAAACAATTCACAGGAAAAAATTTCAACATCCTACTGAAATGAAAAGCCACAAATTAGTTGGATCTCACAAGCAAAGGACCTGAGTGTTTTCCATCATGGAATTGTGCATTTTTTGATGACTTGAAGGTTTCTAAAAATTCTTTAGCCTTTTGTAACTCTTGCTTCTGCCTTGCTTTGTCCCACTTGTGTTCAGCGGACAATATTTGAATAATGCGTGGCAATGCTCGTCCTGCCGCATCAGTGTCAAGGAAAGCAAGCCGGCATCTCCTAGCAATGAAATCAATCGCAGACTCACAGTACTCATGTCGAGCACAATATGCAACCTCAGCTTCTAGAAAGGGGTACCCATGAGCCAAGCGTTTTCCTAGATTCTCATTCTGCAAAATGAAATAAAAACAGAGTAACAAGAATCACGATAAGAAGGAACATATACCAAATTCCAGGATCTTGACTTGGTTGATCCCCGAGTTACATATTGATGTGAGACCAGTATATTTACTGAACCTGTCAGGCATGACATACGACACAATTCTTTATCCTTTTTGTGTATTGATGGTCCTCTGTTTCTGATCTGGACCTTTGGCATTGGGTTCTGAATGAATCTTTTCGGCAAAAGAACACACCCAAGGAAAAGGTCTGGTAAATGTTGTTTGAATGGAGTTCATAAATCAACAGTGATCATAACAAATTTAGGATCAGTTCAAAAAGGAACTTAAAAAATAACAGGTAAAAAAGCACCAGCAGCACATTAGGTAGCTTCTGCTAGGGCAGCGCGCACTGGGATGTAGTTCAAGAGGATGTTCTGGTTTCAACTTTCCTAAACCAACAATATAATGACCCAAAAAGAAGAAATTTCAAATGAAAAAAAGCAGAAAGGAAGTTCTGTTGGTTCTTTCATCTGTACATGGTCAAGAGAAATTAAGATCGCCTTGGACAAAGTATTGGAAAAGATACCATAAATAATGAAAAAGCAGTTGCAAGATATCCAGATTCAACACAGAAGGGAAGACGACTTGCTTCGCTCTAAAGAATAAGAGGAATTTCAAAATCTAAAGACATACAAATATCATGATTTAAAGCGGCACATGGAGAGTCAAGCCACCCCCATCATCTCCTTTCTAATTGATTCCTAGAAGAAAAGCTGTAAATACATTGTTTTCTCTCTATTTTCCTGTTGGAAGAAGCTTTGGGAGACTTTGGGGATCTTTTACACCAATTTTAGAAGATTAAAACCACAATTTTCAGAAGATAAAGCATTCAGAGATCTGATGCAGTATTCATCTGAATAACAATCGTTCATTTATCAGTAACTTCATAAAGATTCATACCAAAGAAACAGGGGCGGACCTACATGTAACCACGCGTGTGCGACCGCACCCACAAGGTTCGAGAAATTTCTTAAATAATACTATAAAAAATCTTATTTTATTATTTATTTAATTTAACTTGACCATTGCCCGCACCACCCAAATGAAAATCTTGGGTCCGCCATTGCAAAGAAAGGAAATTACATGCACAGGTTAAACGACCCCAAAAGGAGAAAACAAATGGAAACACCTATATTTACTTAAATTAACTCCTACTAACAAAAACATGGCAACTCTTAAAATTCTATATTTATAGGACATTATTTTTCAATTTTTTGGTTTTTTATCATAATATTCAATGTTTGGTTTGATGGCTCTAAGATGCGACTCTGTCAAACTTGGCCAATTCGCATGTGACTCAGTTGAGTTGACTCGACTCAAGGAGGCCTGAGTCGTCACTTGAGTCCAATTCTTATAACCTTGATCAACGTGCTTAAATTTTTCAAAGAAATTCCAGATGTTATTGTCCATCTATCAAATAAAAAACTGTCATTTCTTGTTTATAAGAACTCAATACATGCATGTGCCAGATGCTTTGTGGCAGCACTGTCCATTATCAGTTCATGAGAAGAAAGAATAATCACTCAGTGCATATGGAGGCAGAGGTTTAACCTGAGCTATCATAGCAACTCGTTCTCCCAATGTACCATATGCATGTGCCAGATGCTTTGCGGCAGCACTGTCCATTATCCCAGGAACAACTTTCCCACCATGTGACTTCTTCATACGTACAAATTGCTGAGCAAGCACAGTGAAGGATGCAGGATGCCATCCTTCTCCACCAACAATACACAAGCTATTAGTCACACAACCACTGGATGGTTTCAGCTTGCCAGACTTTATAGCTGCATTGACTGCATCTTCTGCCATGCTGAAACTGAGTATGGTAAGTCTCACCAAGTAGATGAAAAACATTAGAAGATTGTAGACAGAACAAAGAGGCCAAGCAAGTAAAGACCCTTCAATAAAATATGACAAAAACGATGATGGGTGCGAAGAGTGGTACCAACAACCAGGTAGCAGATTATTTTGTGGTATTAACTCTACGGTCAATTATAACCTAATCTTGATTGCTATTTATACTGAAGAGTTGTTTTGGCCGCATTTCAACTGTATGTGTGCAAGTGCCAATTGCAATTTGAGTCACCTTCAGCTTGTCCACGGTTGAAGAGATCAATAACAGACACTTGTTGAAGAATATGACTTTTCAGTGAAGCAGATATCAATATTATATTTCAATGTTCGACTGTTGAAGAAAATTGTACCTTCGGTAGGTAGTCCACTTTCCACCAGTAATAGTGATCAAACCAGGATAATCTTCACATACCACATGATCTCTGGAAATGCTCTCTGTGTTCTTAGCTGATGGATCTATGGCCAGTGGGCGTATACCACTCCAAGCAGAAAGAACATCTGTGCGCCGCACCTAATGATTTCCAATCATATGCAACTTATTGGTAAAGCTTACAAGATTGCAAAGCAAGATATAAGATTTACCTATCATTGAAGCACAATCTACTGCTCAGAAGTGACCCAAATGGATGGCCCTATATAAGACTAATGCAAACTCTGTGGGCCAAACCATGCAGGCCCAAGACCCATGGCCCATGGCAGATTATGTGGGCCAAACCAGCCAGGCCCATGGTCCAAATTTAGGGTCCAAAGGAGGTTCTCATGACTGGACGTCCAACACCAAAGGAGTCCTTTTTACCTTGGAATTTATTTCTTCTTAATGAGTTGTGATTAGATTTTTAGTTAGAACTTTGAACAAATTAGGAAGCAGTTTCCTATTTCTTTTGGGAACTTTCAGCTGTAGGGTTATCATTACTTTTATATATGGGTATGTAAAGCAATGTAGAAAGACACTTGGAAATAAATTTCTTTTCTTGCAAGCATAGTTTTCTATTCCTTTGTGGAAGTTTTTAGCATATCAAGTTTTGTGCTTCAACACTTAACACTAATTAAACAGATGTCATGTTGGGCCTATGGATTGAGCCCAATGGGCTGGCCGACTCATGGTCTACCTGCATCAGATTTAATGACAAACCTGATAATAAACCAAATTCAAACTAATCCTTATCTCAAGGCAAGGAACCTTATCTCTAACCAATTTTAACCAATTCTATATCTCTAAGCTCTAACACCCTCCCACAATCACATGTCCTTTTGGAAAGGATCTGCGATTGATAACAAAAATAAATAAATACATAAATACAGATATTTTTTAGAATCCATCATGTTATTTTGGTGGTCATCGTCTGTTTGTGGATCCATAACTGTCGCAACCCACTCCTTTTTGAGTCTATCGGTGCCAGTGGCCCAATAGATCTAGATCTGTCGTGATCTCTTTCAGAAGGAGCTTTCGATCTTGAAATTTGACCAATTTGACAAAGACAGCGATATCATGGGGGCCTAGATAATTGGATGGATAAGAGACAGTGTTGATTTTAATGAATGAGGAAAAAGTGACAGTGAGATTGTGCAGAAATATAAAACCAGGACCATGGCTGGTTTGATTGCGAGCCATGGCTCTAATACCAAGACAAATTTTAAAGAAATGAATACTTGGCAATAAATTCACCATGAGATTCATTGAAGGAATGATCTCAATTTATGCAACCTAATAATAGTTGAAATTCAAACTAATCCTTATATCAAGGTAAGGAACCTTATCTTTAACCAAGACTAACCAATCCTATATCTCTAATATCTAACAATATCCTCAAGCTTCTAAGTATTCATATCATTAATCAAGAAAAGTTTTCTTCTTCTTTGTGGTGTGCTTAGATTTTTTAATATAAACCTCAGATCCAAGTGGTACTAAGCTAGGCCTGGAGGTGCCTACCTTGGGGAAGTTCCTCTTAATTCAAGCTTATAGATTGGGATTCAGATCAAAACAGCCCATTGGCATAGCTTATAGCTGCCGATATGCAAAGGCTGCCATATGATGAGGATCCTTAAGAGAAGCTAAGTGGTCTAACTACAAATGCTGGAAGTGCATAGATCAACTCAGCAGAGAATAGGGTTATAAAAGGGTTATAAAAAAAAAAAAAAAGGGAGAGCAGACAATAGGTTTTGTAGATGACCACAGAAATAAGGGGGTGTTTGGGTAAACGTAGAACATAATATGACCCAATTTGAATATTGTAAGATTTCATTATCACAGAATAAAATAGTGCCATGTTATAATATTGTGTCATTTATGGTGTTTGGCAATTTCTACAAATTTCAATTTATCTTTCAAGTATTTGGAAATTTATAATATTTTCACTAGATAAAGCACCAAAACAATAAATGAATAGAAAAAACAGGGATGATTGACCCAATGGGAACCCACTAACTAATAGTCACACTAGAGTGATTTAATATCGGTAACCATGGTAGGGCCCATCAAATTAGAAAACCATTAGACTAAATGTTAAAAACCACGAGCAAAGTATTTGGAAATTTATAATATTTTCACTAGATAAAGCACCAAAACAATAAATGAATAGAAAAAACAGGGATGATTGACCCAATGGGAACCCACTAACTAATAGTCACACTAGAGTGATTTAATATCGGTAACCATGGTAGGGCCCATCAAATTAGAAAACCATTAGACTAAATGTTAAAAACCACGAGCAATGTCGTTTAATCAATGTGGGTCCACCAAATATTAATAACCATAATGTAATACATCCAATGGTGATTAGAACAAAGAGCCCTATCGAGTGTTAAATGTCATTGAGGAATCCATCTATGAGAAATAAATTTTAGACCCGTCTGATGTTAATAATCATATAAACCAAGCTAATTATAGTAATCACTAGGGGGCTATTAAATAATATGACTCATTTAATGATGGAAAACTAGTAATTAGTCCCACAATCTAATATTGGTAATTAGTATGAGACCCATCTAATGCCGGTAGTAAGGGACCCACTTAATGTTGGTAATCATGGTAGAAATCTAATGTGATATTTGTAGGACCCACCTAATAATTTAGTAATCAATAAAGAAACTATGTAATTATGACAGGGCTATAGGACCCACATAAAATTTATAAATGTTAAAAGGCCCATCTAATAATGAGTCGTAGTAGGATTCCTATAGAAACCATTAATATTAAAAAAAATGTAGCAGGACAAACCCTTGTTTTGGTTAGTCATCTTAATGAAATATTATTTTATACATCATATAATTGAATGTTATAATATGAAGGTTTTTGTAAGAAAGTGAGCTATTGTAGGATACCTTCTAAGTTATCCAAACACCCAGTTTTTAGATATGTAGATTATATTCTAAAGTAGGAGATAATATAGCAAAATCTTTAGAAATATATGGTTTCCAAACACCCCCTAAATATTGCTCGATTTTAGATAGTACAAAATTATAGTACCAGCGGTTGATTCATAAACCTGAGCAAATAATGTGCAAGAAAGAACAAGCTAATTTGTCTATTTGGCATAAACAATGTCCAAAGAAATTATACAGCCTAGTTCCACATAATTTTGAAGAATTCCATGCAACCAATAATAAGAAAAGGTAAGCAAGCCAAGAATACAAACCTTAACATTAAGGTAATCACTTATGGAGTCAAGTATAAATTGTATCTCATCTTCATGTGGTTCTGGAAGTAAAGTGATTGTTGTGCTCGAGTCTGTAGTTCCTGCAACTGTTCTTCCAAGCCATGGAAGCATGAACACTACACGACCATCCTTTGTTTTAGGAACAATCAATCCCATTCCTTCAGGAGAGTAATAATCTGGAAGGATTATGTGTACGCCACTGCTAGGACAGATCATAGATGGTGCATCTTTATCAGCCATTTTCCTCACAGAGTCACAAAACGGTCCAGCAGCATTGACAACAACTTTTGCATATGTATCGAACTCTTTGCCTGATGCACTTTGCCAGACAGTAAGTCTCATGATAAATAAGAAAAATGACAAAAATGTTGAAGTTGCACTATCCATACAAGGGAGTACAGTGGTCACTCTTATCAAAAGCAAAGTTAAGAAAGCGGTACATGATATAACAAAGAAATCAACCAACATCACCAGGACAAGAAGATATTATATGCTATCAGCACTAAAACTGACAACAAGAATCCAGTGTGGTTAGTATTCGAACATAAGCCAACCCAACGTCAGACAAAGTATGATGACACGTCCGTTTCTTATTCCTAAATCCTAACACATTGCAATATGAAGGTGCCCATCTTTGAGAAAGAACCTAAATGCGTAGAACAGCATCTGTAGGACACAGCTCAGCATTCAACTCAAGTGGCATATCAAAAACTTTACCACCTGTAAGCTAGCTCGAAACAAATATTAATGACAAGGAATCTCAAGACTGCAAAAGTAGTGTACATACCCAACACTTTTGTTTCAAACCAATGTGAGTTAAGTGATTTAACCATGCAGCAATGGAAACATCATCACTCACTGATGCAGGCCGAGCCCCTACAAAGTGGCCTCAAGGTCCATGGGCTAGGGCAAGGCCAATTGGGGCCAATTCTAGGCCAATGAATGGCCCAACAGGGATAACCATGTACCAAGAGGCCCAGATCTTCCAACCGCGCAGACAAACCCAGCCAGCTAGGTGAGAAATACTAGTGGGCCTCGGTAGGTCCCAATACAAATTTATTTTATTTGTTTCCTTTAAGAGTTCTTGTTCAAATCCTAGTCCTTCTATTTCTCGTTATAGTTCCTTCTATTCCCTTGCTATTCTATTTTTACACTTTAATCGATTGATGTCTTTGTAATTAGAAAGGAGAAATCTTAGAGATTGATTTGTCTTATTGTTAGAAACAGTATTTGTCGCTTCTAAATAATGTAAGGTTGTTGTGGAAACAAAGAAAGCCTAAATATTGTACCCCAAATCAGCCATACAAATAATGTAAGTTTGTCATGTAGACAATTGTTGAGCTTGTTCTTCTTTTATACTTCATATTCCAAAGTGATCGATAAGGATCATTTCTTTGGTGCAATGGTACAAGTCTCGGGTGCCATGCGTGATAACACAGGTTCGAGACCTACGAGCAGCCACTTCGTGCAAAATTGCGAAAGGTTAGGTCTATCTCCAATCTGGACCCTCCCAGGACCCTCCTTCCACGGGAGCGCACTGGGTGATTACCTTTATTACAAAGTGATCGATAGTAGCTGGAGTGGCATCTTGGTGCACATTAGCTCAAGAAGCAAGGTCTTTTTTTTCATTTTGTAGTTATATTGGCATCATTGTGTGGTTGTAGGATGATATTGGTTACGAAGTTTAAGCTTTGACTGTATAGACGTTTTAAGTTATGGAAAAATAATTAGCTTTCATTTTATGAAAATATGGTTTGAAGTATTTAGACATTTAAGTATAGATTTTGACCGTCTTTGATTAGCTATAATAGTTGCACCTCGAGATTCAGGAAATTTGGATCTTGGGGCTTGACAAAAAGCAATATATGCGCCATCCCTTGTAACAGCTAGGTTATTAGGAGGATCACAAGAAAAATTAAGACAATCAGCAGTTGAGAATTGAGATGAAAAATAGACACAAATGAGATTTCCGCACTTATGATGAGATTCAGTAGAAACATGGAGAAACCATGTTGATATGCCAACAATCTAGAATACCTTTTTCTAATCAGAATATGGAAGAAAGGCACAAATCAGGACAACCACGCCATGATCAAGCACAGTATCAACAATTGCACCAAAAAAGGAAAAGTAGGGAACAAGGAAAAAGGTCGCAAAACTAAAACACCAGAGAGAGAGAGAGAGAACACTGGCAACGTTCTGTTGCCATTTCTGAACTTCAAGGAAACCTTGAAACTAGGGTGGAAAAAAGATGAGAGAATATGTTATTCCATAGTTTATTGAGTATTTCTGAAAAAAAAAAAAAAAAAAAAGGAAAAACGAAAAAAATACACAGGTTTCTATAAAATTGAAAATACCTAAGCTACAGTTGTCATAACTAGAAAGATACAATTATGGAAAAAAAAAACAGTTCCATAAAATTAAAAATTCCTAAGCTACAGTTGTCATAACTAGAAAGACACAATTATCCAATAAAAAAAAAAACCATAGTTCCATAAAATTGAAAATACCTAAGCTACAGTTGTTATACCTAGAAAGATACAATTATCTACGGTGAAAATAAATACATAAACTACCATTGCAGAAATAAAATGTGTGTTTATTACAATAACAGGAGCAACTTAATCAGATCATCACAAGCCCTGGTTCTTCCCTACTGCCCAGGTCCATTTCACCATTATCAACAATGAGATGAAGGCGGGAGCTAGAGTTAAATTTTATAATCCTTTCATTTTATTCTAGCTTTAGGATAGCCATACAAAACACAAATCAGTTAAATAAAGCAAAGTACAAAGTAGTCTTCCACCCAAAAAAAAAAAAAAGAAGGGGTCCACCAAGCAGAATAGTTGTGGGCATGGAAATAGAAATTTTCTTTTATGAAAGTGTGCTCGGTTACCTGACAAATTGTCTCGAACACGTGCACCAATTATTTGATCAGTAGCCCCATCCTTAATAAATGAAATCACCTCTGCATGATTAAGCACAGCAGCACCAACTAATGCGGCAGAGCATGCCAATCCAACATTAAGCCGAGAGTCATTCATCTGTCCATCATAGTATACCACTGTACCTTTCAGGCTTCTACCATGACCCTGCTTTGCGAGAGTCGGAAAAAGTTCAACAGATTCTTCTGCAGAATAATATCGGGACAAATGCAGCAAGCGCCGACCCGCCACCAGATCATACAACTTTAAGCCCATCCAGTAGTAGATTACTTCAAACCAATCGAAACATGGTGTCATACATGGTAAAGCATGGCATAAATGTGGAGCATTCTCAATAACCTGCTTGCGTTCCTCTAGGGCATGGAAAACAAGTTTCAGCTGTCCATAGTCAAAATTAAAGACAGCTTTCTCCAAGTACCGAACCCCTGTATGAGCAGTAGCAAATGCTGGATTGTGTTAAATATTTGACCAAAATTGCTTGCTACAAAGCTTCCAAGTTATTCGACTTGTATTTTTATGTTTGATAGAAGAGTTATTCTAGACTTCAAAAATGAGGTCCTTCAGTCTGTATGGTTCATGATAACAAAAGTGCTAATCATCCAAGGAAACAACCTCTAATAGGCACAAGCACGATCAGACGGATCTAATCCCACAGAGCATATTCTAGCACAAAGAAGCAAGTGAAACAAAGGGGGAAAATTGACAATGACACAAGATTAAGTTGTTAACAAAAACAAAAAAAAAAAAAAAAAAAAGACAAACAACAGAAATAGGCAAGTATGATAAATGTTTAAAATAAATGTCTAAATAGGGTCAAGTAAATATCAGAATGGATGTCATTATGTAGAGGAAAACACGGGGAGTGTCCAGATCTCTAGAATTATGGCGTCCATAGGTAGTGTCCCTGTTTTCCCCTATAATCAAATTGCTTCTTCAAAGGGCCCCTTGGTTTGGTGCCCCCAAATGAATCTGCGCTGATGCAAATAAGAAATTAAATAGAATGAATGGTTATCTCATCATTTCAAGTAGAAAGAATGAATGATTAGTTATCTGAAAACATATATATATATATATATATATATATTTTACATCGAAACAGGAGCAAGAAGAAACACATCCTGTTACTAGTTTTATAGTAGACTCTCCCCAACCACATTGATACAACTACAAACCTCCCAAAAAAAAAAAAATCCAATCAGAGAGGAGAAAGAGATATAAATGAATGAGAAGAAGAAAACTGATCTCTCTCTATCTCTCTCACCTCCATGTATTAACTTGGTGGAGCGTGAGGAGGTGCCGGACGAGAAGTCCTCCCTCTCCAAGAGGCCGACACGGAGTCCCCTGGAGGCGGCGTCAAGAGCAACACCACAGCCGGTGGCGCCGCCTCCGATGACGAGGATGTCAAGGGGGTTGACGGCGCTGCTGCCCATGAGCGCCGACTCCTGAACTGCCCTCGAGGGGACGACCGCATTGGGGTCGGCGATCTTCCTCCGGGCGCTCTCGATGGTGCCCCTCCCACCCAGATCGCTTTCCGCAGACGCGACGAAGGCAACGACCGGGTCGCGGAGGCCGAGGGTTCCCCACGCGCCCACGGCTGCAGCGAGGCCGAGGCCGAAACCCTTTTTCCATCTTCTACCCGCAGCGGCCGCGGCCATGCTCTCCTCCCTCTCTCTCTCTCTCTCTCTCTCTCTCTTTTCTTCTGCTGCTGCCGCCCACTTTCTCACAGGCCTAACGACACCACTACCACCAATACCACACTATTCCTCCTCCCTCGCCTTCTTTTACTTCTGTGTCATACTAAAAAATAAAATATTCAAAAACTCTATATATATATATATATATAATATATAAAAAAGCAAAACAGGGTTGCGTTGGAATTCGAAGAGCAATAGAATCGATCCTCTGAGTGAATTTTTACGAGAACGCCACTTATCGGTGCACGGGAGAGAAAAAAAAGAAAGAATGTCAACTTTTGCAGCCTTTTCTCGGCTACAATTTATGTCACAACTAAATTTTTAGGAAATAGATTTTTGGTTTCTTAAAATATGATAAATACATGTTTGTTAAGAATTTGAGCGAATGTAAATCTTCATTTGTTAAGATTTCTATATCCGACTATCTCGTAAAATTGAAAATCATCACTTAAGTGAATTTCCACACTAAACTCTATATTTTCTCAATTATATGCATCAATACATACCAATATCAATGTGAAATCCTTAACTATACAAATCCCCAGCGGGAATCCTTTATTCCAGTGGTAGTGAAAAATCATCAAATTTCCTCGGCGGTTACTAAACATGCTTTTAAGGAATTTTTTCATGGAAATTTTTGAATTTTCAAATATAGTAGAATTCCCGAATGCTTTCTTGTATTTGAATATGTAGAATACGCTCATTTGGCAATTAAATATTTAATGACAGCAACCCTTTTAATGAGAAAGGAACGTGTTTCATATAATAGGGTGTTCTTGAAATGCCACATAGTAGTTGCACTCAATAAAAATATGGGGCATTCAGCGACAGGTCGCTGAATATTTCACTTTCTCGCCTTAGATCTATAATCTATTTTCATAATGTGATAGGTTCTTATTTCAAATTTGAAGACCTAAAATGTCTAAGTTACCCTTTCTTTAAAAGTTCTTATTTATTTAAAGATAAATCATATCCCATGATTAGTGGGATATGTCATTAAAAATGGTTAACTACTATTTAATTGGCCATAATTAATGAAAATCTCATTAATGAGATTTTCAAATAGATTTCAAAAAATACAAATAAATTTCAAAAGAACATAATTAAATTAAAAAAAACGCAGATAAATCTAAGAAGAACACAGATAAATTTAAAATGACGTAAATAAATTTCAAAAGATTCAAATAAATTTCAAAAGATGCAAATTAAAAAAAAAAAAAACTAAGATAAGTTTGATAAAAACTCAAATAAATTTCACAAAAACTCAAATAAAATTTACAAAATTCAGATAAATTTGACTATTCCTCTTTCTTCTCTAGGCATGGTGAAGGCAAGCAACGATGGAAACAGTCAACATCTGGCAATGAACGGGGATGATAGATTTACCTTTCCACGGACAGTTAGGATGCCATTTCCGAAAGTGTCCATGAGAACGAGTTGGTGGTGATTCCTTGCGTCATGGCCATGGCATTCGACTTGGAAGACGACTTCTCCTTTGAAATCGTAGACGCTGACACCGTCTCTTATGAAGAAGAGAGATGTCTTGAGAACCATCAACTGAGTCTCTTTCTCGTA
The DNA here is from genome assembly GCA_003546025.1 of Camphora micrantha. Lineage (NCBI taxonomy): Eukaryota > Viridiplantae > Streptophyta > Magnoliopsida > Laurales > Lauraceae > Camphora > Camphora micrantha. The sequence continues at coordinate 291,765 of QPKB01000009.1, read as the reverse complement.
ACAGAAGCACTCTACAACAATCCCTCCTATGACTCACCCGCCAAATCGACTCAGTATCACTTGAAAGATCAACTCACCATATGAGAGAGAGAGAGAGAGATCCTCTGAAGTTCTTACAGATCTTGGAGGTAGAGAGAGAATTAGGTCATTGTTTGGAGGAAAGAAGAAGAGAGAAATAGAGAATTAGCAGAAGACCTAGCAACATCGTTCCCTCCTATTTGGATTTCGAAACTTGATATATTCCCTCCCTTTTGAATTTTGAAACTTGATCTAAAACTATGAAATAAAATCCGTTAGACGGTTTGATGCATTTAAAGGGGCAAATCAGTCATTAAATATCATGTTAAGGAGCTTAAGACTAGAGATTAAATTCGTGACATAACTTCAGATGGTTAAAAGGGCAAATTAGTCATAAAAGACATGACGTGACATGCTCAGGGACCACCGCCTGAATTAATCTCATGCGCAAGGGACTGTAGGCCTTAAACAATAATACTATGTACTAGAGACTTCATAACTTATTCCTCAGGAATCTCTCGCTAATTTACCCTAAAAATATCCCTTCCTTATCTAATTATCTTTTGAATCTTCCAAAATCTCTCAATGGGATACATTCCCTATTTAATCTCTCAAATAAAAATCTCTCTTACTTCATCTCATTGTAATTCATCTTACCAACGACACAGTATCATTATTCATTTTCCTAGATTACATTGACCATTTACCTTCAATGGACCCCACAGATTATTAAAGTAACAAAAAAAAAAGGCCATTTGGCTTTGATAGTGGGCGCACCCTATAGACTTATAAAAAATATAAAGATCAAGTTGGCTATGATCTTAATGATAGGTGGTCATGTATGTATTAGATTTTGTTGCAGATTAATTTGTAGGACCCTCATGTCAAATCCAAGATGCAAAAATCCGGGGCCTACTTATAGATCACAGTCGGCTTTTTCTTTATTGTTTTTAATTAATTTGTGGTGCCCATTGTGAAAGCCGGTTTTTTCTCTTTTTCTTTTCTGTTCCAAGTTCGAACAATCTGTGGGTCTCATTATGATAGCTAGATTTTTTTTTTCTTTTCCAACTCACAATTTATAGGGGCCATCATAGGTTGTATTTTACTACTTCTTTCTCCTTATTTTTTTTTTTTCAATATCCAATAGGAATAATCTGTGAGTTCATTGTGGGAGCCAGTTCATTTCAAAATCTACATTAAATTTTGAAATTGACGCTCAATTTATGCCTAAGCACAAATATAATCAAATTAAGGTCCTAAAGTCTCTACTATTTACTTGGCCTTCCCTTAAAATCTCATATCTCCCTAAATTTCCTCTCATGAGCTTTCATCTTTTTTACAATTTTTCACTACCTTTTAAATTTACTAATTTGACTAAATAAATATGTGGGGTCGACCCATTGTGATAGTCATATTTTTTTCTATCCAAACTCACGATTTAGGGGGGTCACTTTTATAAGTTGTGTTTTGCTACTTTTTTTTCCTTATTTTCCTTTCATAATCAGTGAAACTAATCCGTAGGTTCCATTGTAGAAGTCAATTGATTTCAAAATCCGTATTTAATTTTGAAATTGACACTTAGTTTGTGTCTAAACACAAAAATAATCAAATCAATGTCCTAAAATATCTCTTGTTTACTTGATCTTGCCCTTAAATCTCCCATGTCCCTAAAACTTCTCTCACTAGTTTCCATCTTTATCACATATTTTCTCATTATCATTTACATTTACTAATTTAACTATATAAGGGGGTGTTTGGAAATGAGATATTTCATGAGATTTTACAGTATTATCTCCTACTTCAGAATATAATATATTCACCTCAAAAAGAGGTGTTAGGATAACTTAGAAAGTATCTTACAATATCTAACTTTCTTTCAAAAAAATTTATATTTGATTATTCAAAGGTATGGTGTATAAAATAATATTTTGTTAAAAAAAATATTTCCTAAATACAAATGGAGAGATTTAGTAAAAACCGTTAAAGAGTTCACCAGCAACCACTAATTATAGTAGCCTACCATAAGTTTTAACATTAATAATTCTTACAGGAGTGCAACTATGACCCTAATATTAGATTGGTTCCCCAGTGCTTATAAATTTAATGTGGGGTCTTATAGGAATATCATGATTACATGACCTTTGTTAATTATCAATATTAGGTGGGTCCTACAAATGTCACACTAGGGGCTTTCATTGTGATTATCAACAGTAGGTGGGTCCCATGGTATTAAAATTAGTTAAGTCTGATATAGATTTCCAAGATTGAATTGTGTGATTACAATTATCAAATTGCCATCATTAAATGGGTCACACTAATTGATAGCTTCCTAGTGTTACTATGACTACCACTATCAAATGGGTTACACAATGATTTCTCCTAGATGGATTCATCAATGATGCCCGACATTGGATAAAGTTTTAAAAATAACTAGATAGGGCATTTGTGATAATCTCCATTAGATGTGTCATACTACGGTTACCAACATTTAGTGGACCCACCTTAATTATACCTTAATTAAATAACATTGCTTGGATCTCATGATTTTAACATTTAATCATGTGATTTTTTAAAATAGATGGGTTTACTACTATGATTATTAACACTTGTGATTACCAATTAGTGGGCCATGCATTGGGTCAATTGATTACTTTCTATCTATTTCTTGTTTACAATATCATCTTGTGAGTCTTTTTTATAAATTACCGAACATTTTAAAGGTAATTGAAACTTTTAAAATTTTTCAAACACCATAAGTGACACATTATAATAACACGATACTATTTTATTCTATGATAATAAAATCTAACAATATTGAAATTTGTTGATATTATGTTATGCATGTATCCAAAAACCTCCTAATAAATATGGAGAATCAAAGAAATAATAAAATACGGCAAATTAAGAAGTTGGACTGAGTAATGGATAGAGTCTTTCAAGCATGAGCAGTTTTTATAAATTAATTCACTCTTCATACCATCAACAATCCAAACCGATTATTCTTTTATATATTTTCTTCTTCATCATTTATTATATTATTCATAATTACTCTTCAACTTTTCATTTTCTTTAACCCGTTATTCTATGTAATTGAGTCATTCTTTCAATATCATGTATTAGATTATTTTACTTATTTTTTTTTTAAACACTTTGATTTTTGAAGTTGTGTTTGTATTATGAATTACATGTTAATATTTATTTATAATTTGTATAAATATTTATAAATGTTTTTAACTAAATTTTTATTCACGTAAGTGATGTAATCATGTAAATCATCAAATCAAGAGAGATCAATAAAATATAAGGGGTTTATAATGGTATATTATTTTTGGTAGATTGGTAGGGAATCTTTTTGACTTTTTGTATAAAAAGTGGGTGTCTTTGGTCATTTAGTGGAGAAAGGGGTTTTGTTTTTTACTTTTTTTTTTAAGAGGAAATTTTGAAAATGTGTACTTTTGATGTGACCTCTTATCTGAAAAATGGAAGCTTTACATTACTTTTACCAACCTAGTAAATTTCCAAACGGCCCAAAAGGAAAATACATTAAAATTTCTAAATTCTTGTCAATATTTGAGACCTTTGATGTGACTAAACTTTTGAAATACTTGTGAAGAAACATGACATTTGCAAATACCAGAGGACAAGATGTCACATCACGTCCAAAAATCCTTAATATGGTGAATTTCTGTCAGGAATTCTAATAAAGAAACAGGCCCTTGATGGTGTAGTTGAGCCCCATTGTAGTTTTTTAGACCAATAATGGGAAATGAAAAATGAGATTATATTTGTGCAGGTTTTCTCTTGCTTGTTTTAGGAAGAAATCTTATTTGAATAAATATTAGGGATAATTATAGTACGACTGTTTTTATATCCGGCAATTGCTAAAAAATAGTCAAAGATAATATAATTCTCGCGTAGTTGTTCATACAAGAAAGGACACTCCGAAAGTTTCGATTTTATCCTTAATTTTATGTGATATCCTAGATCTGTGGGATATTACACATCTATGGCGGTATGATATCTTATAAATCCAGAAAATTTTCAATATCTTCCTTTCTGATAAAAAGAGAAAAAGAACTGCGGTAAAAACCTTTTCCACTAAGATCCATATTCTTTGATTCTCTCCCTTTTCATCTTACCATCTTCCTTTTGATATGGCAAGAACCATGCTTCTAGTCCATTCTCCTTCTTCATTCATTACAACTTCTTTTACAAAGAAGATAATGATCTTCAGTGGCCTGGGATTAGGCCCACATACTTACTGTGATGAATGAAATGGATGAACTCTAGATCATAGAAAAGTATAATAAAAGCCCCAACTCAAGAACCCACAAGTAGAAACGATGAAGATAAAATAGAGTTTTGAATTCATGGTGAATATGTGTTTGCGTTTGGGAAGGAAAAGGGAATTGTGCGATATCTTGCGGTTGAAGGATATCGCATGGTGTGATATCCTATAGATTTAGGATATTGCATGTTGAGATATCCTATAGCCCTAGGATATCACAAGCTTAAGGGTAAAATCGTCACTTTTAGAACGTCCTTTCTTGTATGAACAACTTTGCGGAAATTATGTATTTTTGAACCATTTTGGGACGGTTGTTAGGTATAAGAGCAGTCATACAATTACTATCCATAAATATTATGTAAGGTCTACTCCAAATTTCCATTTTTTCTTTGTTCGAGGAATTAGAGACTTCTTTGTGGAAAAGAAAAGGAGCGGGAGATGACTAAATTTTGCATGAGAATTGTAAATGACATTAATGAGGGAGGGCTAGATTGTCGTTTATGAACATAGGGAAAGGAAATAAAATTATTGCTTGGGTCATTAAAGAAGCATTGGGTGTTTCACCAATGCACAAATAACAATATAATAATTAAGATTTTTTTTTTTAAGAAAGACCTAGATTCATTAGAAAGAAAAAAACAAACTGAGGGCCTATTTCTTAACAAGCATTTCTAACAGGAATTCAGGTTGGTCTGCAAATTCATGAATTCTTGTCAGAAATTCAATGTTCTTTTAATGAGATTTCCAGTATTCAAGGCAGCCAGAATTCTCAAATGCCAAAAAATCTATCCTCTCTAAGAGCATTTCAAAATTCTGGAACTCCGAGAAGTTTGGTTGGAACTATGGCACCCAACTGTGAACCCTCCTACCAACAATAAAGTGGGATCCATACTCAAAATTATAGAACTTGGGCCCATACAATTCCTATCAAGATGGGTCCATTATTCAAATTTCTAAAATTGGGTCCCACACTTTCGTCTCTAAAAGATGGGCTCATGTACCATATACCTAAGGTGGTCCACATTAGAATTCTTACAGTTGGGTCCCAAGTTCACAACCACAAAAGGTGGGTCCCATGTACTGCAATGCATAGAATGTGTAATTCCAGTCTAGAATTTATATAGCAATGAAACAAGAGTTTTGTGAAATTCAGAAATTCTCAGGCAAGAATTCAGATGGAATGAAATGTAGAATTCAGAAATGACAGAATTCAGTGGCGTTTTAGAATTCCAGCATTTGTAATTCCCAGACAACCTCCAGACATGAATTATAGGAATTCTAGTAAAGAAACAGGCCTTGAACCATCAAGGGAGGGAAATAGACATCCACTATGGGAACTTGTCTCGCCAAATCACATCCCTTACACAAGATTTAGCATAATTAGCTACTAAATGAGCTACACAATTCAAAATCCTAGGGACATAACTTCACTTCCTTCTTTTAAAACTACTCATCAAGATCCTAATATCCAAAATACGAGAATCCAAAACCCAATCCTTAGCACCATTAATGGCGCTTATGACCTCCAGAGTATTCGAGAAGAGATGGAACCTAGAGTAGCCCCACTCTTTGGCCTTGCTTGGCCAATTTCTCTAATCTATCACTCTGTGGACATATGCCAAAACTTAGGGTAATCAAGTATTTGGCTATAAATAATACCCAGGCCAAGCCCACATTTCAAATGATTTAGGTGAAAGGTATGTAGTCATAGCATCCATTCTATGGTTAGAGTTTGAATTAGGCTCTAGTTGGTTTTGAGGTTCATTTTTAGTCTTTCCTCTAAGCAAATTGAATTGAGGATGTCCTTGATCCGACCTAGCCTGGACCCTTTAAGAATCTTCTCATTTAAGATTGTACATATTTATTGCTTCTTATTTCAAGGGTAAAGCCTCAATTGCAGCTTTCCTGAAGGTATTGGTGGTAAAGTGCAATTTTTAGGATTTCCGCGAATATAGACAACAGTAAAGTCCAACTTGCGAGTTTGCCTCGGATGAGTATGGCGGTAATCTTGCAGTTGCAGGATTTCCTTCGCTCTGAGGGGAGAAAACCTGCAAACCGACTGGTTTGCTTTTTTTCCTTTGGGCTGGTTTGGGTCCCCAGGCAGGGTTCTTACACCAAAAGGTGATTTTGAACTCTTCTTGCAAAATCACCGCACAAACTTTTTGTGGGGCCCATCTTGTGATGGGACCTAGTTATACAAACTTCATGTCACAACTATGTACTTGGGTTTTTAGGGGATCCAAAATTGAAAAAAAATAAATCCAACACAATCTTTGCATTGTTTTTATTAGACACTTTTGTTTTATCAAATAGTGACTCTTACATTGGGGTCAACTTCTATTTGTGATAGAACCTGAGGCTATCCATGAATAAAAAGGGAGTGGATTTTGTGTGGATTGGCATTCAATAGGTGGGTTTCACCGTGGAGTTCAACTCCTTCAACTTTATATTTCTCTTAGTCAAAGACTCGAACGATCTGAGAGTTGTGCTCCTAGAATAGAAAAACAAGATCAACTATGCATCTTAATGCATGCAGATCTTTCTTGTTTTACATCCTTATTCACTTCTTTTTTTCTATTCTTTCATCATCAAAGTTTTAAATCCAACCATAAGATTTAGGATTAGATCATATATGGTCAGCCGTTCAGTTTTGAAAAGGTGGGCCTGTAACGCAGTTTTTTCAGACTTAGAAGAATTTCTGCATACATCTTAGAGTTTGATTTTTCTAGGATTGCATTAGTTTCATGTTAGGATTGCATAATTCATTCATTCTTGCATAAAAATAGGTTTTGGAATTAGTTAGGAAACTAGGATGATTAACTAAGATTTAGATTAATTAGAATTTGAGTTAGATTAGTATACTAACATGCATATTTCTAGACCATTAGGGAACTTGCATTTAGGACTCTTAATTTTATTCTCACTAATCTTTAGGAGAATTCCAGAGTTTGAATTAATCTTATTGTGCTGAATGATAAGATCAAATTGATATGAAACTTTTTAAAAAATCTGGAAATCTTAGGTTAGAAGTAGTTAGGATAGTTAGAGTTCTAATTGTTCTAGAGTCTTTTTCTCAATTCAAATCGCTTTGAGATATCTTGAATAATTGAGAAAGTTCTAGAATTAGAGAGTCAACGTAGTTTAATTAATGTCTTTATATACTTTAATTTTTTTTAAATGAGGTACAATATCAAGTTGAAAAGGTACTTGAATTTCAAACCGCTCCCTGAGGATCGACACCATGTCACCGAGTTACTAAACTACAGTCAAAGCTCTACACTTAGAGCCCACAAATACTTACAAATGTCTCGTTCGACCGAGCTTTCCAATCATTTGCTGCATAAATCCGTAACCAAAGTACACGCATTACTTTTACTGGGTTGGGGCAAGCATTGGGTTAGCAAATCGGTCACTAAACTATTTACATTAATTTCATTGGGAAGGGTGACATTTGGGAGTCCTATCACTTAATCCAAGCTCAATCCATATGCGACACATGACGAAAAATTAGATCAATACCTAGCCCAAGTTCTAAAATCCATCCCAAAAGTGGGCGAGGCCAATAATTAGGCCCATGCTCGCCCTTCTCTTGAGCACCTCTAATCAGAAGACCCCAATACTCGAGTAATCTAATACCCATTTGCAACCCCATTTGATTCACACCCAACTACTAAACTCTCTTTCTATCAACCTTAACCAATGATTTATAGTAAACAGGTTCAATCCATACCATATTTTTTACCTAATACTTAAATAGGACAAACCTAGATTGCCCCATCTATGATTAAGGGCAAACCTTGCCCAACATGCTAATCTAACAGTATGACCTACTCAGAGTGGAATGAAGTTTGAATCAAAGCTAATAAACAAGAACCGACTTCATGACTATTTAGACTCATTTTTAAAATGGGGACGGTTTTCTCTTGTGCACCTGTGCACTATGCATCAGTACGGTTCGTTGCACGGAACCCAGTTAAATTCAGCGGATCTTGCCTTTAAATGGACAAAGTGTAAGACATGAGGATCTGAATTAGATAAGGATTGTTGGAAATTTCGCAATCACCATTAATTTTTACAAGATTTGCAGACACTTGAAAGATGAGAATCCAACCACTTCTAAGGACTTAATCTCTCACATTCTAAGGACCCAATCTCAAAAACCTAGTGGATATTGATTTGTGACTGTAGGACATATCATGAGTGGACCCCACCCTTGTTATCACATTTCATTCCCTAATTGGTAATTGCTTAATTTTTTCATGTCATTACATTTATTTGTTAGTCATATGCAAGTAAAATATCATGTAGAGCTCACCCTCAACCTATGAACTCAACCGTGAGAAAAGGAGAGAGATAGACTGTTGTAGAGGGTAAACTTGAAAATGCAAGTTCTTCCGCCGATATAAGAAGTGTAAACCTATAATTGTAAGTTTGTTTTTGCCCTTGGGGCAGGCTTTCCGTCGGTCAGAACAATGAAAATCTTGTATTTGCAGTTTTACCGCCCGTTGAAAGCAGAACGCCGACCAGAATAGTGAAAACAACGTCAGAAGCAGAACACCTATCGGAACAGTGAAAACCTGTATTTACTGGTTTTTCACCTATCAAAACAGCGGTAAAACCTGTGTTTGTTGGTTTTCCACCTATCAAAACTGCAGAAAACCTATATTTGTGGTTTTCCTCATCAATAGGTATTTTTTTCCTTTCTTTTTTTCTTCGTTCTTTTTACCTGGGCGTTGGGTCGAGTCGCAGGGTGGGTCCATGGGTTGAGTCCACAATAATGAATGAGCATACATGATAAGTAACAAGTAAAGGCAATAACAAAAATATAATAAAAAAATAACTAATATATATAATTATCGAGTGAAAACAAATCACATGGGTGGGGTCCACTCGTGATAAGTGGTACGGTCAGAAATCAATATCATATGGGTTTTCGGGATCAGGTCCTCACAACATTAGTAAAAAAAAAAAATTCACTTTTCATCTGTAAGGATCCGATCCCAATCACTCAGATGATATTGGTTTTTTACCATAAGATTTAAACATGAGTGGACACCACACTCTTTGTTCACTTTTCACTTTCTAACTGCTTAATATTTGGTAAACTTACTTTACCAACTAAGTAAAGTGAAGGGTTAATGTAAGAGACAATATTTGGACACCACACTCTTTGTTTTTATTAGCCACTTTTGTTTTATCAAATAGTAACTCTTACATACTTAAAGTATTTAAATAGTTTATTTAAAGGCTTTATATACTTTATTTTTTTAAAAATGATTTCAAGTTGAAAAGGGACCTTGTGCACTATGCATCAGTGCGGTTCGTCGCACGGAACCCAGTTAAATTCAGCGGATCTCGCCTTTAGATGGACAAAGTGTGAGACATGAGGATCTGAATTAGATAAGGATTGTTAAATAACAACACCACTTTTCAAGAAGAAAAATAATAATAAAAAGTAATTCTAATCACTTGTGTTTTTAGGCACTCAGCGATAGGTCCTCAAACATTTCACTTTTGGGGGCCTTAGATCCACAATCTTTTTTCATAGTGTGATAGGTCATTTTTTCAAATCTGAAAACCTAAAATGTCCAAGTTACCATTTCTTTAAAAGTTCTTATTTATTTCAATATAAATCATATCTCATGATTAGTGTGATATGCGATTAATTATGATCAATTACCATTATTTGGCTATGACTTATGAAAATTCCATTAATGAGATTTTCAAATAAAATTTTAAAAAACATAATAAATTGCAAAGAACACAATAAGTTTCAAAAAACACAAATAAATTTGAAAAAAAACACAGATAAATTTGAAAAGACGCAAACAAATTTCAAAAGATAGAAGTAAAATTCAAAAACACAAATAAGAAAAAACACAAATAAATATGCCAAAAAAATTAGATTGATTTTCTAAAAACTCAAGTAAAATTGATAGAAACTCAGATATATTTGACAAAAACTGAGATAAATTTCACAAAAACTTAGATAAAGTTTATAAAAACTCAAAAGATTTGCCAAAAATGATATAACAGCTCTGCTACCTTTCTTCTCTGGTGATGGCGTAGCACCGTAAACTGCGTTCATTAGCGGTCGGAAAACTGCAGTGGCGGCAACAACGTGACCTCTTCTCCGGTCTTCTTCCCCAGCGACTGACCTCTGCTTCGATCTTCTTCCCCAGCAACGACAGGACCCTAGAATCCAAACCCAGGTGGCAGCACCCGACGAAGAGGGATGGCGATATGTCGTCCCAGCCTCCTTCGGCGGTGGTGAGGAGTAGCAGAGCCCTCTTCCTTCTAGAACGAACCAAGGCACAAACAGCAACCGAAACAAGCAGCGATCCCGGATCCTCTCTACTCTTCAACATCTTCGTTGTCTCTGGTTCAGGCGAGCAAAATCCTTTGATCGAGGTTTTGCAACAGAAATTACAACGAGAGCAGATCTATGCAGTGTTCCACCTTTGATCTATCTCACTCTGGGAAGATGGACACGTGCTAGATTCGCCTCGTCCCATTCTCTCAGTGGAACGAATGAGGGAGAACTTGGCCCTATGAATGAGAGATAATCTTGCCTAATGAATTAGGGGGAATGAAAGATTTGAAATTTAAAATTCAAAATTTTATGCCTAAACAGTTGAAAGGGAAAATAAGTCATGAAAATGTCTGATGTGGTGTATCCAGGGATTTCTCGCCAAAATATGTCCAGTTGTATGAACTATAGGCCTTAGAGAAAAAGTTATTGGATTGGAGGCCTTACAAGATCGTGATGCGGGACTTTTGGCTAACTATCCCTTTTTTTAAACATTTCTTAGTAATGACTAACACCAAAAATAGATAACAAACAAAGAAACTTTATGCTTCAGGATTTATTGTAACAATTTTTCTGAAATGAATTAATATGAGCAATTCCTTTCATAATCCATCATCAACATTAGAACTTTGCATTCAAAAAGCAATTTTCATAGAAGTTCTTATAGATTTCTACTTCAATAAAGAAATGCTTTCCAATGCAACTTGCACAGTATTGTTTCAAGATTCTTGAAGCAACATTCTTAGTTTTCTGGCAATAAACAAAGAGAGGTATTGTTAGAATTATATGCTCATTTGACAGTAGCCCAACAAGTTATGGGGCGCACTTAAAGTTGTTAATATCATTTCAGACTCCATTTCAGTCTGACGTCCAAAATAAAAAGTTTTGGCCGATTCGAGATTTTGGTGAAACTTTTCGGAATTTCATTTTGGGGGAAATATAAAATAATATTTACATATAAATGTAGAAATATAAAAAATAAAAAATAATTAATATAGATTTAATCCTTTATAGGTTGTCTGCATGTAGAACTGTGCCCACTCGTTTGTGGGGCTTTTACTGCGATGTCAATCATGGAGAGTCGATGATGGAAAAAACTGGTGTGAATTTTTTTTTTCTATTAGAACATCCTTGTTGGCGCACAAAAAATTCACTCATTAAACACATCCCATTCCCCGAGGCAAAATACTCATTTCCATAGAGAAAATTGTCATTTTTTACTGACCACTGGAACTGACTGGTCGTAATGGCAAAATCTCAACGGCCAATCCATACGGCACTTCACCGACCACTTCAGCTCACAAAATACAGGCCGCTAGACACATATTGTGGCTGCTTCTCACCACTCAAACACTAGCCGCTAGGCGTTGTAAAAGCATTTTGCCAATCCTGGATGTCTTCTTTAATGACCGCCGCGCAGTTACCACTTACGATCTAGGCCATTACACGTTTGGTGGCTGTTGATGTTGGAAGTAGGTGGGCTGCGTGGATAAGTTTTCAAAACTTTTGACCCACTTGATGTAGGGATCAAATATCCATAAGGCTACAAATCCAATACAGGATCAAAGACCTCAAACTCATCAACCATGATCAGTAGTATACTCTATCTAGAAGATAGGAACATCACCTAACAAGCAACCACGAAATTCTACAATATACAAGGAAGTAAATATTATCTTAGGAGCTTGGTTATGCTTTAGTGGAGAAGTTGATAACTCGCTTGATGAAGAACTCTTTCTTTCTAGCAAATTAGAATCTCCAAGACCTGGTTGTCTTCCACACTATGACCTGTTTCAGATCTCTATTCTCAAGGAGAATAATGGGATCTCGAAAAGAAACCAACTAAAAGCTCTAAGGGAAACCAGAAGAGAAACTAAAAGAGGGAGAAGAGAGAGACTTAAGCAACTCTTGCTCTTGGACATGCAAGACTATATGGATTAGTATGTTGGATGTCCAAGGGGTCTCCCCTGTATAAAGCTAAAGCAACCTCCTCTTCTTACTAATTATTAAAAGTCATACTTCCAATATAATTAGTAACTTTCTATTCCTTTCATTTTTGAGTTCAAGTAGAATTAGTAATGATCTAAAATTAGGCTAGCGTAGAGACCATTAGGGATTCCATAGAAAGCTTGCTCCAACTGGGACACCCTGATCCCATATCTCATGTGCAAATCCTGGCTAACAGTTAATTGCAAATAACTCAACTATATAAATGCAACTGAACTCCAGTCTTAGGAATTTATTATAAGAATACCCTAAACTTCCCTATGACCACAAGTAGGCCCCTCCATCTATATCCATGGATCAAGTGGACCTATCCAACCAATTTAGATTCACATCTTATTATCCTTGAGACCCAATCAATCATAGTGATCATTAGTACTATCTAATTAACTCTTAATTGAAATGGATGCGCACTTACCAATGATAAATCCATTAATTGACACAATGAGATAATGAAGATAGATTCAATCTTGACAATTATATGTTCCCACGGTCCTACTACCACATACCCAAGATACCGAGGTGTTGACCTACAATTGGCCTCACTCATTGGTGATTCAAAGCAAATAAATAGATATAAACTTAGTTCATTAATCTCTCAAGATCAAGAGCCTATTGCTAAGAAATTATGAGAGTAGACCTTAAATTAAAGACAGTGTAGCATAATAGTATAAAGTGCTTCTTATGGTCCTTGCTAGGGAATTATGAGAGCGGACCTTTAATTAAAGATAGTGTAGCATAACGTGCTTCTCATACCTGCAATACATCTAATGTACGATGTACGAGCATGGATCTAAGCATGATGATCAAGTGGATGATGTAATATACTTATGGACACTAGCTAGGAATTCAAATAAAGATTGTTGGGTTACGTCATATATTGCTGTTCCACACGTTAAAGTAGGGTTATACAAAAATAACTGTAACTGGTTAACTTGCCCGCTTCTCTCCGCCCCGCCCCGCTACAAGTGGATATACGTAAAAACCGCCTTTAGGTGGGCGGGGCGGTTTCAATTCGTACTAATGAGTGGGCGGTTACGGTTTGACATTTGAGTAGGCGGTTTCAAACTGCCCCGCCCGCTCATTATTAAAAAAAAAAAAACACCAATACAAGTGCAACTCCTCATGATCCTAGTGCAGCTCCAATACAAGTTTAGATTATATTGTATGACAGTTTGACGACCTTACAATTTTATTACTAAACTAAACATTAATGTTTATTATCTTTTATCAATTATTATTCTAACTATAGTGTTTTTTTTTTTTTTTTTTGTTTTGGTTGCAGGATTGCTTCAAATTATATATAGATTTTTACGAACTTGAAATTTAGATTTTGAATTTCTTTTAACATTTGGACATTGAATTTTGAAATTTTGAGGTTTATTTATTGAAATTTAGACATTGAATTTTCGAATTGAGATAGTTTCTTTATTAGATTTTTGAGTTTTGGACGTTAGATTATATAAGTGATTGTATTGTTTAATTTTGGTGATGCATTTGGACTTTAATTTTACATTGATATACTTAGTTGAAAATTTTGTTTATTATTAATTATTGACTTTTATTAGAAATCATGTTTAATTTTTATTCTTTATGTTAAGTACTTTGAAACTTTAGTTACATTCTATTAAAAATAAAAAAATAAAAAAAATAAAAAAGAGAGAGATAGGTACAAATACCAAACTGCCCAACATATCGCTCAAGTCGTCGGTTAAAAAAACCGCCTAAACTGCCTATACTTTGGGTAATTACATTTTCTACTTTTTACAAATCGCTATAAAATAAAATGGCCTAAACCGCTTTTTACGGACCGCCGTAAAATAAAACCGTCTGAATCGTCCGGTAACCGGCTGCCCTGCACCCTTCTGTTAAAGTGTTGAACTTTGTTACTGAGAAAGTCACAGCTCGAATCGGGTCGGGGCCCCAGTAGCAGCCCTAGAATCAAAAGTCGCGGCTCAGAAAATTGCATGCCGCCTCTCTCCTAGCAAAATAGTTCCTCTCGGGAGAAGGGAGTTCTTCTTTTTTCGCCTTTCCTAGGGTTTATTTATCGTTGCCAACAAGGCGCAAGGGAAGGCAGAGGAAAAACTCAGAAGAAAGAAGAAGGAAGAAAGAGAGAAGAGAAATGGGTGGCAAGTGTCCTCACAGAAAAGTAAAGAAACGCAGGCTCTCTCACAAGTCCGCTCGCCGAACCAAATTCCTCCACAAAGATATCCTTTTTTTTTTTTTGTCTCTCTCTCTCTCTTTTCACTCTTCTTCTTTCCAGTCACATGATTTTTTCTGTTTTTCCTTCTTTTTCTCTTCTTCCTATGTTTTGTCTTCTTCTTTGTAGACTTCAAAATCGTTTCTTTTAAGTAGATTTTTCTTGACGAATCTTCACGCGACGATGCTGTTTACTCGGAGCTTCAAAAGGGTGCGGCGGCGGCGGATGGGGAGGCTAATCCTCTGCCCTTGGACGACGATCTGCCTGGCATGGGCCAGTTCTACTGTTTGCATTGCGAGTATGAGCTCACCCACTTACTTACTGTTTTCTACTCTTATGCTTCAGTTCCCTGAATCTGATTTTATTTTTCCATCTTTCTGTAATTTTATTTTTCCCCATTTCAGCCGCTACTTTGCCAACGTGTCTGTGAGAGACCAGCATTTCCAAACGAAAAAGCACAAGAAGAGGTACATGTCTCATTCCTTTCTTTTCTTCTTGCTTTTCTGTTTTGTTCAATGCGGTCTTTGCTCGAGATGGGGTATCTTCAAGCGCTAATGTTTTATTGCTTACTAGATATTTATAGAATCCATTTTGTCCCTTGTCATCTGTTCCAGCAAAAAAAAAAAAAAAAAAAATCAATAGAAAAAGGGCAGAATCACTGGAAGCACATGGGCATCCTTAATTCGCATGCTAAATAGGTTAGCCTCAGATTAGAATCATTGCTAATGTAATTCAGCCATGATTGAAAACTTCGATGGGCATCTACCATTCAAAAAAAAAAAAAAAAAAGCTTCGACGGGCATCATCTAGAATTCTAGATCGCCAGTTATTATTACACTCCCATTTAAGATTTGAGTAATAATATATGTGTCAATGTCTTTGTTACACTTTTAATGTGAAGCCAACTTCAAAGAAACTCACATCTAACATTTTTAGTTGAGACTTGAGAGAGAGAGAGAGAGAGAGAGAGAGAGAGAGAGTAGCCATATTGTTTCTAAGCTTGGGAAAGTTAAGCCTGTGGAACCTGAGAGAATGGTCAATCATGGAGATGGGTTGGGGATTTGAAAGGTCCTCTATGACCTACCTATATGCCAGGAAAAAAACAAAAGGGACCCATCTGATTGAGGGAGGTGCCATTTTGAGGGCCTCAAGATTGGCCAAATCCAAGATAAAGTTGGGAAGGTGCCAAAATTTGCATGATCAATTGAAGGTCCTCCACAACTCAGATGTGTGTCTAATATGGGATTAGTGCTAATTTATAGAAGATGGGTGGGGGAATGTGTGTGAGGGGCTGTTCGCTGTCGGAGGAAAATCCGCATTGTTGGACTTAAAAGAAGTTAGATTAGGAGCCTTGCCATTGATGAATGAGGATTCGTTGTGCCTGATTTTTCTCAATGTGCTTAATTTTAGTTGGTATTTGGTAATGTAGATTGGCCAAGCGAATATAATTCGTTTTGTCAATGAAGAGTTAGTGGTTCGGTCCTTGACCAACGTCCACTACCAAGAGCACCATACACCAATGATCTCTTGGCTTTCACCATGAGAGGTTTTCAATAGGTCCACCTCAAAGACCTTTTATACTGAGATTTTTTGATATGGTGGTTCAATCACAAAGGTCTATTCCAGCAAACACATATTTTTTTGATACTGTGGTTTGATCACGAAGGTCTAGTCCGCCACACTATTTTTTATAGTGGTTCGATCACAGGTTTAATCCACTCTACAATGGTTTTTATAAAGAAAAACAAAATAAGAATGCTTGCCTCTTTGTTTACGGATTTAACTTGATGCTTTCTTTGAAGCTTGAACTTGAACTCCAAGCTTTGATTCCTAGCTTAGCTCCTTGGCGATGAAGATGCTCCAATGAAGTGCACAACCAAGTGAGGTCGGAGATAAAAGTCTAGACTCTAGGGTATGTATTGATTTTACTTGTAGCCAATCTAATCCCTAGAAGTAGAGGTTCCATGAATCACTCTAGGTGGGGGCTTAGAATGCTCTTAGATGTGTCTACGAAGTCTAAGAGTGAAGTGGAGATTGATTTTGAGGTCTCTAAATGAGTGTAACTGGGTGTTAATTCGTGGTCTAGCATAGGGCTTAAAATCACATTAGTTACCGCCATTGAAATGAGCTCATAATTTATATGCAGAGCTCTAATGGCTAGTCTATGGTTAGCCATGACCCAACGGTCTTCAGGAACGACTAGTTTGACCCTTTGACTGAGGGTCAAACAGGGCCATTCATTTTGCAGTTAGCTTTATGGCTCACTGTGGGATGACCTACGATTAGTCGTAAGGTCACCAAAGAGAAAAATGCTGAAAAAAAAAAAAAAAACATTATGGAAAAGCAACATTAGAGCATTTACGATTAGCGTTATAGTTAGCCATACCCCTATTACTGCTAGCTGTGAGGCCCGAAACTGAATAGTTGAATTGTTTAGTTTAGCCAATTGAACCCTATTAAACTTACCATTTAGTTTGAGAGTTCTGAGGGCCTTTCCTTGGTTAATCCTAGGGTCCGTTTTACCTGAATAGTTTGGCACATCATGGAGAATTTGATTTGATGATCTAGGGCCGTCCAAGACTTGAACTTCCTTTATGAGGCTAACAGAGGTAAGGTCTTGGCCTTGACACAAAATTGACAACACAAGGGTAGTGCAGATATGACTGACACTAACAATCTCTCCCTTTGTCAATTTTGTGGCAAAACACCTATTATAGACAAACTTACAAACCTAGGATTCAATTACAACCAAGGCTTATAGATACATGATCTATAGAAAAAAAAGAAAAAAACACAATATTATAGACCACGACTATCCTAAAACTCTTGAATAAAGCTCCCCTTGAGCATGCGCTTGAAGTAAAAGATATACCTGCAAGAAATACTGAACACATTCTATAGTGGAATTGTTTCTCCCCCTTAAACCTTAGCAACCATATCAAGTTTTAATTGAGTCTAATGCTCCCTCTTTATCTGCCACTCCCTCTCAATCTCTACTCCCACCTTTTTTCATGAAGTTGACAAAGGTTGACTAATGAGCTCATGGAGATTTGTGATGGAGAGAGGCAAAGTCAAGGGAAGACTTAGACAGATTTAACTATAATATCACACATAATATGAACAGAAGCCCTAGCCAGCCAAGACAGAATACAGTCAAATAGACTGATTCTAGAAAAACCCTGCGCGACTTTGTCACTGGGTTTGACTCTACGGTGGGCTGTGAACACCCTACAACGAGAATAGAAAAACAGAAAAAGAAAAAAAATGGAAAACACATACAAATCTCACAGAAACACACAAAATCAACACATGTACAAAGTTCAATTGATATAAAGTTTTAGAAGTCACCAAGTGTAACTATGAAGCCTGCAATAATATCGATTGAATATGACAGAAATATTTTACTATAGGGCACATGATTTAAACTGAAATTGTATTCCATCCATTTGATTATGAGTTCAAATACAATTTCGAAAACATCCGTCACACGTAAATACACAGATGACCATGACCGTGAAGCACATCATCAAGATGAAATTGAATTTGCATTTCATTGATATGTAATGTAACTGATTAAGCATAGCAACAAATCAATTTCAGAGCACACCATTGCATCCATAACAAATATAACTATGAGAAGCAAAGATGATATATTAAGCTCTCAGGGCCGAATGGTTAACTAAGCTTTTGACTTTGGGAATCCACCTAGAGCCTAGAGAATGAGGAGCTATAGGATTGGGTCTTGAGGTCCCACCAACACCTTGAGATTTTACTTTATTCGGCTTAAGTTGGTGAGATGCTTTCTTTACATGTAGTAGAAATAACTCTCTTGTTAACTTTGTTACTTTTTTTGTTCCTTCCCCCCTTTTCTTTTTGAATTGCACATTAAGTTTTTCAATTTCCTTTTAACACTTCTTTATCCTTTGAGTTAAGGGAGGAAGATTAGGTAAGTGCTTTTTCTTCATGGGATACTCCTTTTTAGCTGATTTAACTTGGTTAATCTTCTTAGAGTCTTCCATCTTCTTATATGTCTTTCGCCCATTAAAATAGATTTCCCTTTGTTAGGTACGTTTGGCGGGGGGTGGGTGTGGGTCTAAGTTTTTTACTTAGTTTACACTCAAACTTTAAATTTCCTCTTACACCACAATAATGACACATAATGTTTGGCTCATAAGATTGAATATCAGGAGATGAAGAATCACCTTTCACAAAGACTCTGGAGGTGCTAGGGCCATGCTTAGTATACCTATCATATCCAAGGTCACTCGTCTCCCTGAGATTTACCCAGTTTGAATAATTTCTCAAATTTTTCTTCAGCATGGGTAAGTTGGTGCTCAAATTTCTCTTTGTACCATTTAAGTTGAGTGACTTGCTTGTTTATGATTGAGTTTTTAGATTTTTCACTTTTCAACTTCCTTCTCATTTTCCTTGAACTTGCTTATGTCTTCATTAGCAATCTTTAAATCTGATTTAACTTTATCAAGTTAAATTGTTAAGGGCCTGTTTGGATGCACAAGAAAATACAAGAAAGTAATAATTTATAAAATATAAGGGGGTGCTCGGAAACAAGATATTTCAAGAGATTTAATTATATTATCCACTAGTTTAGAATCTAATCTACTCACTAAAAACGGAGATGCTAGGATAACTTAGAAAGTATCTTACAATATCTCACCTTCTTCCAAAATCCTTCATATTGTATGGAGTTTTGTTTGAGCCTGCATGTTGTGGCTAAGTCCTGTTTTGTTTCTTTTCGCTGCTTAATAAAATTTTATTGTTATAAAAAAAAAAAAGGATATGTTGTATAAAATAATCTTGTTACAAAACTTTTCCTAAATACCAAATAGTTCATGGGCAACCATTAATTATAGTGGCCTACTATAAATTTTAACATCAATGATCCTTATATGAGTGCAACTATTACCACCAATATTATATTGGCCCCACAATCTTTACAAATTTAATGTGGGGTCCTATAACCATATCACAATTACATAGCCCTTGTTAATTATCAATATTAGGTGACTCTTACTAATGTCACACAAGGGGCCTTAATTGTGATTACCAACATTAGGTGAGTCCCATACCATCAAAATTAGTTGGTTCCTCGTTAATTACCAAGATTGAATTGTGTGATTGCAATTATTAGTTTGTCATCAATAAATGGGTCCCCCTATTTGATAGCTCCTCTTGTGTTAATATGACCTACTTGTTGGGAAGTCCCACATCCCACATCGCCTAAGTAATAGGCTTGTCATGTCTTAATATACCTGTATGGGCCTTCCACCTATGAGCTTAAGCTTTTGGGTTGGTATATGGTTTCTTACATGGTATCAGAGCGGGTTCCGATCCCGTTGTTCTTGTGTAGCCCACGTGATAGGCCCGTCCATGAAATTTGTTGGGCCTGCACGTGAGGGGGAGTGTTGGGAAGTCCCACATCCCACATCGCCTAAGTAATAGGCTTGTCATGTCTTAATATACCTGTATGGGCTTTCCACCTATGAGCTTAAGCTTTTGGGTTGGTATATGGTTTCTTACACTACCAACATCAAGAGTTGATCTTCTGGACTTCACTTGATCTTCCTTGATGAGGCTACCGGAGGCAATGTCTTGGCTGTAATTGACAATGTGATGCAGATATTACTTTGGCACCAACAACAATTAAGTGTGTGTGTGTGTGTGTGTGTGTGTGTGTGTGTGTGTGTGTGTGTGTGTGTGTGTGTGACGTGACATCCCGGACATCTCGGACATTTATTGTGTAATATTTGGGAGCGTGACATCCCGGACATTTATTGTGTAATACTCGGGAGCGTGACATAAATAATAGGTTGAGGCATTGGTTTTGTTAAGAAAGCAATCATGATAAACGTGTTGGTACAACAACAACGCTGTTATGTGCCGACAACCTTTTGGGGACTCGCAAAGTTTTGAGAGACAAAATCCTTCAAATAATTGAAGGGAGTCGATGAGAAGAGCCCTTGGTGTAGTGGAACTGTGGAAGGTGCTCCTTATTGCCATATTGAGATTGTGGGTTTGAGTCTATGATACCCGGATACTTGTACAAGCCCAACGTATCAATATCAGACCGATACGACACTTGTATTGGCACTTGATATTGCAATGATACTTTTAGGGAACAAGTTTAACATATCTTGCTTATAAAGTTCCTTCAAATTTTTACTTCTCACTATAAAAAATGCTAGAAAGGGACGAAAACGATGATAATTTCATTTATTCAAAAGTGATTAAAAAAAATAAAATTAGGACATCTGTATTCGTATGTGTCCTAGATTTTTAAAAGTGAGGAGTCGTATCCTCGTATCCGTGTCCGTATCCATTTCCATATCCGTATCTGGCATCATAGGTCTAGAGTCATACCAATTACAAAAGAAGAAAGAAAAAGAATAGTAGGGTTTAACCCTCACATGATCTCTTAAACTGTAACTAGTGAAAGGTTCTGGAATTTGCAACATGACATCTTTTGAGAACCTTCGTGGAAACCAATCTCAACAATAACCCTGTCACTGGGGATACTTCTTCCAAGCCCGGGCATAATTCTTTACTAGCAAATAAAAAACACACTAGCTTTGGATGCCAAACATGATGCTTCTGCTTAAGAATAGCCAATCCACCATGTAAAGATCAAGGCGTCAAGGACACTGGGAAACCCAGTATTCAACTTTTGAGTTAATCCTGGAATTCTTTGGGAGGATGAAGTGTACCTTGCAGTGACAAAAATTTCATCCGGCATAGGTTTTCCCTGTAGATACATTAGTTAATGGAATATAAGGAGGGAGGGTCATGGTTTTTTGGTCATTGAACTATCTTATCCTTGCAGTTTCGGTGTGATTTGTGAATTGTGAAGCATAGACTAATGATACAGAGATCAAACATTACTAGGATCATGGCATGGTTTTGAAAATGCTTTTGAATTGTTTTGTGATCATCTAGGGTGAAGTGATATGGAGGTTACACATTTCTTGGATTGTGGCTTGTTTTTTCATTGAAAATACTTCTGAATTGTTTTATGATCATGTAGGGTGAAGCAAATGATGGGACCTGCACCTCATACACAATTGGATGCCGAATTAGCTGCTGGAATGGGAATGCCTGATAATGGCCCAAAGCTCATGTCTACTTGAGCTGCCCTCTCCTACTCTTTCAGGTTCTTTCCTCTTTGTTCGTAAGCTTGCAGCAGTTGAGGGATTTCATAATTAGGAAGACTTGTACTAAGACATTCAGTTCTGCAATGAAATGTGTTCCAGAACTAGATGGTATTCGTTATAGTGTATGGGCATCCTCCCCTTTTCTTTTTCTCTTATCAATATTAAGAGAATGTAATCTTTTGATAGATCATACTGTTTATTCTGTTGGTGTCACGAAAATACTTTCTACGTTTTTTTTTTAAGAGAAAACAGTGCTGCTACCAACCGGGTATGGTTCTAAGCTGGTATATCCTTTTTGGATCCACAGGAATAATAAAAATTGCATCACCAGCTTATAACTGTTTGATGAGGAAGGTCACACTGTCACGGTGAAGATGGAAAAGGAAGTCTATGGTCTCACTCTTCAGTGACTGGTTCTTGCATAAATTTTGTGTCTTATTTGCTTCTGCTGCATGAGTTTCAAAAGGCTCATGGCTGTTCTACCTTGAGATGAATACATGGTAAATGGATGTGGTTTCAACTTTCCATTTTCCAGGATGCAAATGTACATCCAACTAACAAACGTTGGATATGGCCACAGCTGCATATAACTGCACATCATATTCCTTTTTCCATGTTTACTTGCCTTTAAATGCGCGGACAAGGGTTATTTCACAATGGATATGTTAACGTTGTGCTAGAACTCCTGGCCGTTGATAGTACAATGTTACCTTCAATGTTTCAAAGCTTTGTGATCTCACGTTTGCTTTGTTTACAAGCCAGATAATATGTCAGCCAACCCATTGGGTCTAGTCTATAGGTCCAATAGGACATCTATTTATTTAAGAGTATTATTAAGTAGTTTAATTTGATTGGAATTCATATTAGTGAGTTTTCTGTTTTGTTTAGGCATATTATTCAAATATTAGAAAGTATTGTTTCTTAGGGATCTAGCAACACCTCTTGCAATGCTCATTATCAATTAATCTTTGAATTATGAGAGTTTTCTCTTTAACTATGACGTTTCTCCTCATCATGAGTGTGTCTTAGTGGCTGAATTCTTCTTTGGATTTGATCAATTATTCGGAAGATAATCTATTTGTCGGTTGTGGATTTGGGGCTGCGCCGATTGGTATTAGAACTGAAGAGCGATTGTCGGGAAGACAACAGTCATTTTGAGATTCCTATTGCATCATCATCTAGCCACCCCCATCCATTCGTACCTTTGTCTCAACCTAACTTCACCTTCCGCAATAACCCCACCACTGAGCAGCCCCTGCCGCTCAACTGCAATCAAACTCCATCATGGCCAACTCCGATCAAACCCAACCATCCCATCTCTCAAATCCGAAACACTAGTTTTGAGCTCCAACCCATTTTGGAATCCCCATCTCCATACAGCCAAAAACCCTAAAACCAAAACCCATCTTCGTTCAACCATTCCAAGTCAACAAAACCCCGTCAACTCCATGACCATACTTACCTAAACCTCTAACACCCAAATCCCCAGTCGTTCTCCAAGCCTCTGACCCTTCGGCATCCCCAAAACCCCTAACACCCAAATTACTTTTTTTCTTCTTTTTGTTTGCTTGTTTTTGTTTTTCGGTGATTATTGTTAATAAGACCATTTTTTTAATTATTTACTAACAATCAGCCTCTCTTCATGGCTGAAAATTACTTCCATAACTATAGATATGGACAATATTCTCCTATGAGTAGATTGCATATCGATAAAATGTGGTCCAACTCATGGGGCCCGCTTAGACCTGTAAATTAGTAGTAGAGGTAAGATGGAAAGGTCTTCTTATGGACAAGGTTAGCAAAAAAAACAAGCCTTATCGGATTATCCTAACCCTTGATTTAATAATTTTTAAAGTTTAATGGCATCTTGACCGATATTTTTGTGAGATTCGATGGTTCAACGAGTGTAAAATTGGTCCCAATGTTATATCATAGCATGAGAAGACGATCTAAGGGACTGAACTAATCAAAGGTGAGCCCCAGCTGAACATATAGTCACCTCATAGGGGAACATTATCCCACAAATATATCTTAATGTTAAAAGAAACTGTTGTTGATTCATTCCCTTCATGTGATGCTTATCTCCATCTGCGGGTGGGCCATGCGTGAAAGCCCACTAACTCCTCGAGACTTAAAAAAGCTTGAAGATTTGTTTGGTTGTTTGTGTTTTGTTTTGTTGTTCTTATTTTTTGGTACCCCGGCTTAGGAGGCTGGGATCTAAGAGAGTCCACAAAAATGAGAAGAGGAGGCCTATATCGTGGGATGGAGAACCCACACAAGTGGAAAGAGTGGCATATATAGGAAACAATTCTTAGGTGACATGAGGGGTTGTCAATTACCAACTTAGCAACTGATTATTTAGGTGACATGCGGGGTTGTCAATTACCAACTTAGCAACTGATTGTTGCTGGACATTTTGCTATTGTTGATCGAGTGAAAAATGAAAGTAAAAGTCTCCAATGGGTGGGATCTTCTGCACACGGCCCTTGACTTATTAGATGAGATATGAGAAAAATGCCATTATATTATTAAAAATCATATTTTCCCCATGCTATCATGTGGCATATGAAGCTAAAAGCACCATAGAAAATTGCCATAATATCTTAATAATGCTTTATTAGATCTTTAGGTGATTAAAACATCTGGATATTATCCCAGAACAATTATATTTTGAGAACGATAGTTGTGACACTGCACATGACAGAGCAAATGCGGGGTGAATAAGCCTAGCCAATAGCCATAGCCTAGCATCTTTCCATAATTTGCCATATGCTCTCCACACTTTCTGGACCACAAGAGTAATGTGGATGGTACAATGCCACGAGTACTTGTTGACTCTAGGGCCGGGTATGTGTAATTAACTTGATTGGTGTAGAGTCTTTGGATATATATATATATATATATATATATATATATATATATATATATATATATATATATATATATATATGGAAAATTTCAAGTACATCTATCCCTCACCATAGGGTGAGGGATACTTTCCTTTTTGCACATGAAGACAAGCATTTATCCATCACCCTACGTACTTGAAAAGTAACTTTTGTACTTGAAAATTTTCAATTATGGATGAATGCACATGAACATTCTATATATATATATATGGGAATGTTCATGTGCATCTATTCCTTACCATTGGGTGAGGGGCACTTTCCCTTTTTACACATAAAGACAAGGGAGTGTACCTCACCCTATGTACTTGAAAACTCACTTTTGTACTTGAAAATCATAAGGCAATGGTGAGAGATAGATCCATATGAATATTCTCCTATTTATATATATATATATATCAAGAAATTCTAAGCTCAAGTTTAAGATAAGGTAAGCGTAAGTGAGTCGTGGAGTCCACTTGGGGACCCACATGGGAATGGGGTTGGGGGGATTTCAAGGAATCCCTGTGATCTTCATCTCTGCAAAAAATTAGCCCCAACCATAATTTCTATCATCTCCATATGGGCCCAAAAGTTTAATAGTCAACAGTCCATTTGAATTGATACATGGTCAATCCAACGGTCCAGTAAATTCAGGTCTGACCGAAAGTTGGTGGACACATGCAATTAAGGAGGGTCATGTGTTCGGTCTATATGGATGGACCAAAGGTGGGCCCCACAAGCATGAGCTTACGAGATTTTATCCTACGCTTGAGTTTAGGAGAGCCTACTCATATATATACATATATGACCCCTCTAAATTGCACGTGTCAACCAACTTTTGGTCAGATCTGAATTTACTGGACCGTTGGATCGACTATGTATAGAGCCAAATGGACTGTTGACCATTAAACTTTTGGACCCATACGGAGATTATAGAAATCACGATTAGGGCTGTTTTTTTTTTTCCAGAGAGGAAGATCCTAGAGAGTCTTTGAAATCCTCCCAACCCCCATCCCCATGTGGGTCCCCAGGTGGGCTCTACCACTCACTTGAGTTTACCTTATCTTAAGTTTAAGTTTAGGTGAGCTGACCCCTATATATAATATATAGAGATAATTAGCGAAAGGTCCCTTATATAGAACTTGTAAGGCCTCTAGTTCACCAACTTTTCTCCTAAGGCCTATAGTCCATGCAGCTTGGACATATTTGGATGAGAGGTCCCTAGACACGTCACTTCATGGAGAGAGGTCCCTAAACACGCCACCTCATGCATTTTAATGACTGATTTGCCCTTTTAACTGATTAGGCATAAAATTTCAAAATTTTAAATTTTAAATCTTCCATTCTCCCTCTTCTTCTTCTTGTATCCAGACTTCTGCACGTGAATCTTGTTGCAGGAACAGGAGACTCATATCAGAGGGTTGATCGGAGAAGAAGAAGAGAGGTGAAAATCGATAGATCTGTTGGAGGGCCACAGTTCTCTCGTCAAGAGAAAGAAGACCCTCGTGTTGTAGAGAAATGGTGAAGAAGAAGAGGAAACAACTTCGCTGCTGCCGTCGATCGAAGAAGAAGAAGCAACTCCACTGCCGTGACTGAGGAAGAAGAAGACCGGAGGGGATCTTAGAGGGCGTGACAGATCGCAGATCTGGAAAGGAAGAAGTAAGAAACCGGAGTTTGAGAGAGACGATCACCAGGTGGTCCACACGAGTTGCTGATTGCTGCTGCGTATCGCCGGAGTTGATCGGAAGATCTGGTGTCGCCTGCTGCCACCGGAACCACACGTCGCCGTCGCTGACCAAAGGGAGAAGCTTTTGGAGAGGAGAAATCGCAGCAAAGCTTCGATTTGGGTTCTGTTTTCGGCTGGGCCCCACCTCGCCGTGAACAGATGCCGGAGATTCTCTTCGCCGGAGTCGCCCCTGCGTGTGACCAGAGAAGAGCCGCAGCCCCTGCCATGGCCAAAGCGATGAAGGAAGAAGAAGCCAGTTCTGGTTTCTGAACCAGAACAGAAGAACGAAGAAGAAGTGAGTTTTGGGTTGGGTCCAGTCCAGGTCGGCCCGACCCGTTTGCAGAAGAAGCTCAGTAGCCAGCCAGTCGAATTAGATAGAGAGCAAGGAAAGGTGAGGGAGAGGAGAGAGAAGAGCTTAGATGTAGGCTTTATAGAGAAGGGAATTTATCTGATTTTTTGTCAAATTGGGCTCAGTTTCTGCTAAATTTATCCGAGTTTCTGTCAAATTTATCTGAGTTTTTATCAAATTTATCTGAGTTTCTATAAAATTTATCTGAGTTTTTATCAAATTTATCTGAGTTTCTGTCAAATTTATCTGAGTGTTTATCAAATCTATCTGAGTTTCTGTCAAATTTATCTGAGTTCTGAACAAATCTATCTGAGTTTTTGACTATTTAATTGAGTTTTCTAACAAATTTATCTTAGTTTTGAACAAATCCATTTGAGTTTTTGGAAAATTTATTTGATTTTTTTTAAAAATATAGCCGACTTTCTGACAAATTTATCTCCATTTTGAAAATTTTAACTGAGTTTTTGAATGTATATTTTTTTTTGTTTTTTGGAAACTTTATTTGTTTTTTCTTATATCTATTTGTGTTTTTCAATTTTATTTGTGTCTTTTAAAATTTATTTGTACCTTTTGAAATAATTTTAACTGAGTTTTGACAAAAATACTTGAGTTTTTGAAATTTTTTTCTAGAATTTGGAAAATTGGTTTATCTTAGTTTTGGAAAATGTATTTTCATTTTTTTAAATTTATTTGCATTTTTTGATTTTATTTACGTATTTTGGATTTTATTTGCGTCCTTTGAAATTCATTTGTGCCTTTTGAAATTTATTTACATTTTTTAATTTTATTTACGTATTTTGGATTTTATTTGCGTCCTTTGAAATTCATTTGCGTCTTTTGAAATTTATTTTGATCTTTTTAAACTTATTTTCATTTTTTTTAAAATTTATTGCCTTTTTTTATAATTTATTGCGTTTTTTTGAAATTATTGCATTTTTTTAAATTTATTTGAGTTATTTTGAAATTTATTTGTGTGTTTTTAGAAGTTATTTGAAAATCTCATGATTCCATTAATCGTGGCCCATTGAATGATAGTTGACTATTATTAAGGGATATCCCATTAATTATGAGATATGATTTAAAGAAAGGGATTAGACATATCAGATATCGGAATCTGTTAGAGGGCTTTTGGCTGCATGACTTTTTTGTGTGGATTGTTTGCAACAAAGTCATATTTTGAGGGACCTCTCGCCGAATCCCCCTAATATATATATCTAGGATTCTTCTGCGCATGGGCGGACCTACCCTTTCATGACCTGGGGCGGTGGCCCCAGGTCAAATTTGATATTGCATGATATGTGAAGGGGTTTGAACCTCTCTCATATATGTTTAGTAAATAGTTGCCCCACGTCTAAATATTGTGATCGCCCCACATCACAAAATTTTAGTGAAAACACTTATCTTCTCTTTGAACATCTTCTTCCCACCAAGAGTACCATATCCTCTTTGCATGGATTGCTTCTACGAAGAGTCTAAGATCCTTGCACCGATCGAGTTCTCGTTGTCGGTTTTCTCGTAGTTAGTCTCTTTCTCACCAAATAACCCTAAATAAAGCAATCTTCATCTCTCTTCAAATGTAGTATAATCATAATTACTGTATGCCTAAATTTGAACCCTTAATTTTCAAATCTTTATTTCAAACTCTATCTCTAAATCCTAATTCAAACTTTAAGCCCTAAATCACTAAATCCAAGCATATCTATAAGTCCCAAGCTAACCAAATCATCATTGGACACACTTTAAACTTCAATTCATACATAAATCAGGCCTTATGACTCATATGTTTGGATAACTTGTGTTGCATTTATGTAGTGATTTTTCTTCTTTGCCACGGGCCCATGATCATAGGAAATGGTTTTTACAGCTAGGTAAGTGCAGGAAATCAAATTCCTTAAATCCAAATTAAACCCCTTCGGAAACCCAAATTGGGTACATGGGTGCTCACCCAAATCATCGTTGCAAGGTATCTAAACACCTAGGATTAAATGAAATATTATCTTAGGTTGTTCTGATGATAATGAATTGATGATCACTTGAATTTGGAAGAGGGAGTGAGAAGGCACTTCAATTGGGCAGGAGATCTAAGCATGGAAAAAGTTTTGTGTCTATTTAAATGCAATGCATTTTTTTGCATTGTTAATGTTAAAAAAAGTTAGCAAAGTCAAGTAAAAGTTAGCCCCACCCAAGTAAAAATCCTGGGTCCGCCACTGCTTCTGCGCACGCTTTTCATTTATGAATCACCATTCACCCACTCTTGATGAATCTCACGCACTCTTAAGCACACATGCACAAGAAGCCAGCATATAAAAGATACATAGGTGGGTCATAGTGATAGATAGGGTCCTTCACCTTCCCATGCCATGAAGCATTTGAGCGCATTCATGCACCTTGTGTTGTGTGGCCCACTAACATTATGTAAAAAAGCAAAGACAGAGGGAGGGCGCCACCATTTCTCCCAGGCCACATGATCTGAGAGACTGAAAGAGAGAGGTGGGGCCTAGCATTTCCTCCCAACGCACGGTTAGAGGGCATAATCTGGCTGTCCATACTCCATATGCGATGGTTTGGTCCGTAGCCGTAGCAGAAAAAGGAGTGGAGTGGGTGTGGGGGTGGTGGAGGACAAGGGACAAGGAGAGCGACTCGTCCTTTTCTTGCCTATTGATGCATGTCTTAGTCTCTCTACATGTGCGTGGAGGGTCACCCACCACATGAACCAGAACTAATGCTGTCTCCCAGCCCCTTTCCCAAATGATTCTATTGGATATCAATAGATTTCATCTATCCATGAATTCACCACCAGCACGAGGATATGACATCAATCCTTTACATGTGGATGGGGTCTTGAATCCTATGCAGGGGAAGGGAAAAGAAAACACACATTTATAGACGTGCATTTATGTGATGAGAGGATTTTGCAGTATAGATTGAGGAAAATTGTACTGATTTTCTGCACGACCTATATATTGTTTTGGTGTTTAATGGTACAAATCATTTTTTGGTGGTGAAGGAAAAATAAATTATGAACTGATTTTACCTGACAGAGATGATTTTGATCATTTTCTATGTGAGGGGAATGAACGTGGGATTCCTCTCTCTTCTTTGACAACTGTTAGGTGAGGGCCATGCCAATCATAGGGTAGGGGAATGGGAAGGTTTTGATATAAGTTAGCATTGGGCGAAAATTAAGTTTGTCCAACTTTTATTTGCCAGTTGATTTTTTATTTCAAAGTTGAACACATTTGCAATTAGATAAAGACCAACTTTTTTTCTTTTTTTCTTTTTTATGAATTTCAATTAATGGATACTCATCTTCGGTTGGCATGTGTAACCAGTACCTGGCCGGGGTAGATTTTGCGAAGCTTTTAGATTGATAATTCGTGTGCCCTAGCAGTTCCTAAAAGTTATCGAGGGCTGAATTGTTGTTTCTTTTGTCTTAAACCCAGCAGTGAGGATTGCTTCAATTGTGATCAAGGTTGGCACATGATAATAAATCAAGGTAGGTGTGAAAGAAGGGTGGACAAATTCCGGGTGAGCCATAAATCAAACTTTTGGCTTTAGTTTCTCTGCAGTGCGACCTAGTTGTGCTCACAATGCTCAGAAACATGAATGCATCATTGTATTTTGTATATATATTTTAATACAACACAATTACCTTAAAAAAAGAAAAGAAAAAGAAACAGTCCGGGTGAGCCCCACGTGAAGCATATAGTCAGTGTTGGTCCAGCAAATTTTAGTTCTTGGTTTAAAGTAAATCGATACAATTACATTCCAAGGCAAAGGGAGTATTAACGTGGGGGTCTTGGATTTATAATCGATTTGTTAGCAGAATGGTCGCCTATAGAATATCTCAAGTTGATAGCCAGAGGAGAGTTTTAGATCCAACCAAGTTAACAACCGCAGCAACCCCACATATAGCAGACAGTTCTAATCATCTCAAGTCAAGCACCATCTTATCAAGCAAAGTGAAAGGATCGGACTTTTCCTACTCTCTCTCTCTCTCTCTCTCTCTCTCTCTCTCTATCTATATATATATATATATGGAGACATGCTCCATTTATGGAAGCATCACTCACCTTATGGTGATGGATGGATGCACATGAATATTTTCCTATATATATAAGCCCACACAGGCTCCCCCGAATTGCACATGTCCATCAAAATTCGATTCGACCCATCCAATTAAACTGGACTGTTGGATCGAGTGACACTCATCCGAATAGACTGTACACCATTAAAATTTTGTGGTCTAAATGGAAATGATAGTCTCTATGATCTCCATCTGGGCTTCAAAAGTTTAATGATCAACAGTCCATTCGGATTGGTACACGGTTGATCTAAAGGTCCAGTAAATTCGGATATGACCGAAAGTTGGTGGACATGAAGTACTTCATGGGACCCTCTTCTTTGTAAAAAAAAACCAGCCCCAACTGTAGTTTCTATTATCGCCATTTGGGCCCTAAAAGTTTAATGGTCAACAGTCCATTTGGATCAGTACATTGTCGATCCAATGACCCAGTAAATCCGGATCTGGCCGAAAGTTGGTGGACATGTGCAATTTAGGGGGGTCGTGTGTTTAATCCATTTGGATGGACCAAGGGTGAGCCCCCATAAGCGTAAGCTTATGAAATCTTATCTTAAGCTTTAGTTTAAGAGAGCCTTTAGATATATATATATATATATATCTATATATATATATATATATATATATATATATGACAATGCTCTCATAAGCTTAAGCTTAGAATAAGGTAAGTTCAAGTGTGCGGTGGGGCCCATCCAGTGACCCACATAGGGATGGGGTTGGGATTGGAGGGGATTTCAAGAACTCCCTATGACCCTCTTCTCTTGCTTCTGTATAAGCTTCCCTTATATATGGTCTTATTATACAAGCCATCTAATGGGACCACCTTCTGGTTCATTTGAGCGGATTATCCAAACCCACCCCACTTATGTACCCAGGCCCCACTAGGTTTTGATAGATCCAAACGGAGTGAGCCGTTGGATCAAGGGTCAATTTTATAATTTTATATAAATCCGTTAAATTTGAGGACCATCAGATAAATAAATCAGAGGTATTAGATTGACTTCAAATTTGATATCTAGGTTGGCTCCATCTGGATCTTTTAATCTCCTCTTATTTCATGATTTATGGGATCTCAAGTGGACCCCGGAAGGTGGCTTTTACCATAAAATCTAGAGGGCAGCTTTTAATACACAAGCTGGAGTAGTAAAATAGGATCCATAACCTAGTTTGAAATGTCTTTTGAAAAAAAAAGCAGCAGCAGCTCTAGTTCGAAAAGTCTGATGCGTTGTGAAAACCACAAGGGTGGGTTCTTTTCGTACATGTGTTTCCGGCATCATAGTTGCACGCGTGTCTGACACTGCGTGGTTAAAACAGGCAATGCCAATGAATGGGCTCTGGTTCTCGGCTTTTGCTTTAATTTTGCCCTATCCATATGTGTAGGCTTGTATGTGTGTCATCTCCTTCCATTCCAGCACACGATGATGATGATGTTCACAGACCTCATCAATCGCTCTCCTGTCACACTTACATGCACTACCGGAAATGAAGCTTCTTGGCCGTTTGGCTATCACCATCCGCAGCACCATTGTCATCTTTCCCTCTCTATCCATTTCACTCACAACTCTATCGCTTAATTAAATCATTTGCATGCAACCCAAGTTACCCAACCACTTAAAGAGTACATCACGTACACATCAGCACACTTCTTTCACCTCTAGAAAGATGGTCTGCTCTCGAAGTGTCACTCCTCGTTTTTTCTTAGCCCGTGTTTTTGGGGAGGTAGCATAAGAGAGTTTGTGTTAAGTCATAATCATGAATAAAATTGATTAAAGATGAATGGTTAGGGTGAGAAGTACTGCATGACAAAATTCAACTTCTGTTCAATTTATTGAACTTGAGAGAGTAAGACGGGGGAGATTTTATGTCACATCCGAAGTTTATGCTCCCCTTTTCTATCCAAACGCTCATAAGTAAAATTTAACATCACATTAATTTTGCTCTTTTTTTACTTCTTCCATCCATTCAAATACTTATTAACTAAAATTTCATCCTGCACCAATCAGTTATTTACTATCCTTTTACTTTACTTCTACTAAACAAACAGTTTAGTGATTCCGTTTCTTCCTAAATCTACTGAAACTTGGAATACGAAACCAATTGAAGGAAATGGCAGGGAGGTGAGACCTGGAATGTGGAGGACTGGCAGGGAGGTGAGACCTGGAATGTGGAGGACAAGTAGGTTTAATGAAACCTCTCAACTGCCTGTCTTAAGGTGTTGCAACTTAATTTTAAAGATGTGTCACGACCCGGGCCCGAGATCCGGTAACCTTGAGCCGTGATCATCTTAGTTACTCCAGTAAACCTCGAATTAACCGAAGTTAAAACAAAATACACAAGGGATAACATTCTCCATATATCTGTCAAATACAAAATCTTGTGGAAACATTCAAATTTGACAATATCAATTTACAATTTACATGTATATAAAATAAAGTTCTTATACACGTATCATTTCCAACATTTGTTCATCAAACACTGCATATCCAAAAATACTATGCAGATGACAAATAGTTACATTTCAAAATGAATCCATAAACATTTTCCCAAAACATTTATCAAAATGTTTTAATCGCATTTCGCACTAGGATACCCATTTCAGATGGTATCCCGCCTATTCCATTCAATCAGTCATTCTGGAGGAACCGGAGCGGTCTCCTCCGCTGCCGCCAGGGGCGCTGCTGGACCGGCAGGGATAATCGGGTCTGTAATGCTATCAATAACACTAATGAACACGACGGTTCAACAATGTATAAACAAATCTTGTAATAGCATAACACATTCATATTGAGTTCATTCAATCTGTTTAATAACAATTCCAATTCTAGAGAAGTCTAGACAATTTTTACAATGACAATAGGAGACACAATGTCAATAAATAAACATGTACAAAATGACAACTACCATAGCATTCATTTCATTGTATTTCATTTCATTTACCATATTCCCTCAAAGAAAGGATTCATTTTATTTACTATCTCCCCTCAAAGGGAGGATTCATCTTCCAATGGAAGGCATCAATCAATATCCAAAAATACGATCGGAATTTAGTGGGACTTATTAGTGTCCGGGTCAGGGACAACTAGCATCACCACGGAACCCCGGAACACCCCAATATCCATCTGCTGCAACATGATTAGTCATTCATTAATTCATTGAACTCATTTAGAGCTCTAATACAATAGTTAGGTAGTGTCAGACTCAATGGTCAATAACCTTCAGTAAGAAATCCTTTTATGAATTCAAGTCAATTCAATGATTCCTTTCATGACAAAGGAAGGGAATAACAATAATACCAATCTCATTAGATTGGATCACAATGATATAATGAGAGCATTATTAACCACCTATGGTTTTACTCAATCTTATCTCAATCCTAAACAACCATTCGGATATAACCATTGGTTTCCAAATGCACGTGTTATTCTTGATGGACATCACATTTATACATTTAATATGTGCATTATTAGTACCCGTAATTATCACCTATGGAGCTTAGGTAATTATCGATTAATATGGTTCGTTCAAGGAACCCTTCTAAAAACATCACTAGTTCTCAACAATTCAATTTAGTCCATAATTAGTCTTAAAACTAATTGGGGAAACATTTATACTCACAAGAAGTACTCTAAATTCTCGTAAAAATCCAAAATCCATTGTCATCGATGGGCCGATATCAGGTTCGCTCGAGCGAATTACTGTTCGCTCGAGCGGACCAAGACAGAACTTGTTCGCTCGAACAGAATCACTGTTTGCTCGAGCGGACCAAAACAGAACTATGTTTGCTCGAGCGCACTTAATGTTTGCTCGAGCGAACTCTTCAGAACTTTTGTTAGTTCAAACAGAACCTCGTTCGCTCGAGCGAACCCCTCAGAATTTCATCCGAAATTCTGGTACTCTCTCACTTCTTCTACTTTCTTTCTCCATTAAATTTCCACAACCTGCATAAGAGATTTGGAACCTCCTGTTCCCTCCTCATACAACATCCATTCACAAATCCATACTTCTAATCATCCATTAAACCATAAACAATTCCATAATCTAATGGAAAAGTGTACAAAACCGATGAAAATACCATGCATTTCTACAATGATTAACACTAATCACAAGCAATGTTTATACTTTCCTCTCTTGAAGTCAATGAACTCAAAGCCCTCTTTTACCTAGCTTGGCTTGAGACCAAAATTCCCAATTTCAAACCCTAATTAATCCATAAAAACATCCAAAAACACAACCCATAAGTTATCTATGCTAGAATCCATGCCTAATCACTCATTGTAACTTGAAAATTCATTAAAGGCTCTAAGTACTCACTTGTAGCTCAAAGGAAAGGGTTCTTGAGATCTCTCTCAAGCTCTTCTCTTCAATAATGGAGAAAATGACTTGGGGAAGATGATGAAGATGAAGCCTCTCTCTCCAAAGACCACTTCAATTACTCCTAATCTCACTCTTGATGAATGAAATGGAAGAGAAAATGAGAAGATGACTCTAGGGTTTTTGCTTGGAGTGAAATGAGCTCATCTACCCTCTTCTCATTCTAATATAAGCACTCTTCACACTAAAACCCCCTCTCATTAAGTCTATTTACATTTAAAGTCAAATGAAGCTTCACTTGGTCCATTTGAGGTCAAATGGAATCGTGTTTATTATGAAAGTTAACGTACTCTTCGAGATACACACGTTGGTATCAAGAATTTCTGTATATGACGAAATACGTGAAAACTCGTATTTACGGAAAAGTCCTTAGCCCGCCTTAATTGAGTCTAAACTCATTTTAACCAATTCAATTTCATTCAAATCCATTTCATTATGCTTAAAGCATCATTTGAGACTAGTTTATCTCTCTTAGGTCATTAACCTTGATTAACTAAATTATCTATGCTTAATTAGCATTAATCTCACTTAATTAGTCTTAATCACGATTAGTTCGGGTTGGGGTGTAACAAGATATTAGTTGTTTGCATCCAAAATGGGACAAGTTGAATAACGGCCTGAATGCATTTTAAGATTTCTTTTTAATAGCAATAAAAAACAAAAAAAAAAAAAATGTTTTTGAGACATTTTTTTAAAACTAAAATCTATCAAAATACATGTTCAAAACTTGTTAGAATGAAATTTCTAATAGGCTCATATTAAAAAACCTTTTACACCTAGATTTTTTTGATGCGGTGGTTTGATCACACAAGTCTATTTTACCAAGAATTTTTTTGTTTTTTTTTTGATACGGTCGTTTGATTACATAGTTCTACTCTACCAAACTATTTCTAAGAATGGTTTGATTACACATTTCTATTCCACTTTACAAGGATGTAAAAAATAACAATAAAAACAAGAACACTTGCCTATTGAAAACGAATATACCTTGATTCTGTTCGTTGAAACTTGGATCCAAAACTCCAAGTTTCGGCCTAAACACTTGAACTCCTTTGCACTTGAAGATGCTCCAATTATTACTCAATTAAGTAGGAGATGAGGGTCTAAGGCAGCTAAGAACTAGCTATAAGGATAGGTCAATCCCTACAATTGGTCTTTCCACAAATTACTCTTTGATGAGCTTCAGATGCTTAATGATAAATCTATGAAGATCATAAAGTTAGTGGAGATGGTTATGAAGATCTGGCTAAAGTTTGCCTATGGGGAGTAGTCAATCTTCAAAACACTTGATCCCAATTCCACTGAGCACTCGCACTTGATTTTTTAATGCTTTTATATTTGGTTATGAAGATCTTAGAAAGTAAGTGGAGGGTGATTTAGAGGTCTCTATATGAGTTTGTGTTAATATTGATTCGTGGTCTAAGAGGGCTCTCAAAATCGCATTAAGTTGCAATCAAAGATATGAGCTCATAATATATAGAAAGCGCTCCAATAGCTAGACTAAGTTATCCGTGACCCCAACTGTCATATACTAGTTTGACCCTCAATCAAATTGAACATATTTTTTCAATGATTAGCTGGAAATTGGCTGACGGTTAGCTGTAAGGTCACTGATGTTCAAGTTAAGTATCCGATTATAATTGATGAACACTTACGATTAGTTGGCTGACCCTAACAGTTAGCCCAGCCCCTATTACGGCTAGTCGTAAAACCTGAAAGTTGAATAAATGACTTGGTCAATTCAGTTCATTTAACCCTATTAAATATACCTGTTTGGTTTAGGGTTCTCAGGGCATTTTCTTGGTTATCCTAGGGTCTAATTCACCCGATTAAGTTGGCACAAATTGGAGACTTAGGGCTTGTTTGGATGCATAAGAAAACACAAGAAAATAATATTTTATAGAATATAATTTTTCATTTTCTAAAGAAGAAAATCTTGTATATTTGGTAACCCAAGAAAAATTTGAAAAAAAAATTCTTTTCTTTCAAAAAGCTTAATATTTCATCCTATGGCTCCTTCATGTAGAAAAATTTCTACAAGATAGGAATCTTTCAAAATGATAATTACAAAGTGGTAGAGTAAAGTAAAGACTTTAGTTTACCAAATCCATCATGATGCGTTTATTTACATGTATGATAAAGTAAAGTAAAAATAAATGTCACAGGATGGTAAATGTGGGATAAAGTAAAGGTGGAATAAAGTGTATGGCGAAGTAAAGTGGGAATGAATCGTAAAGTAGTTTCTTTTTTCTTTTTTACTTTACTTTATCACATTTTATCGTAGTTTTATGTGGTAAATAAAAAGTGACTTGTTTACAG
Source organism: Camphora micrantha (assembly GCA_003546025.1). NCBI lineage: Eukaryota > Viridiplantae > Streptophyta > Magnoliopsida > Laurales > Lauraceae > Camphora > Camphora micrantha. The sequence continues at coordinate 254,042 of QPKB01000009.1, read as the reverse complement.
GTAATTAAAGCAAAATAAAGATTAATGTCGTATCATGTTAAAAAGTGAGGTAAGGTAAGGTAAGATGAAGCAAGTGATAAAGGAAAGTGGGAGTGAGAGTTATACAGTAGGTTTTTTTTTTTTTTTTTTTTTCCCTTTATATTAGCTTTACTTTCCTATACTTTACTATGGTTATATATATGTGATAAAATAAAAGTAACTTATGTTAAAAACATAACAGTTAAACATTACTTTACCACATTACTTTTTTATCCAGACATTTTAAATTACATATAAATTAAAATATTTAATAAAAAATTAATGTAATTTACTTTAATCATAGAACCTTCCAAACAACTCAATTTAAAATTTGTAATATTCTTCAAAAATTGCAAAACAGTAAAAATATTATACTATTATAATAATATTCTATACTATTTTATTCTTAAAATATTTAAATATGTAAACATTTTATTATGTAAAGATCCAAACGGGCCCTTAACTTGAAGAAGCAGTGCCTTCCAAGACTTGATCTTTTGGACTTTAACTATATCTTCCTTGATGAGGCTACCAAAGGAAAGGTCTTGGATTTGACAACTGAAGGGAAGAGCAGATTTAACTATAGCACTAACAAAATTAAAGGTCTTGGACCATTTGATAAATTAAAAATATAAATAAAATACTTACAGTGAAATGGCCGTTCTGACATTATGATTCTCACATTTAAAAGTTTGAAATGCAGCTTGCGTACTCCTTTTCTTCCTTCTAGGAAGGAGATTCTGTGGTAGGAAAGTGCAAGCTTGGTGGAAGGGCTGAACACATATAAGTTCGTTAAAAGGAATGCTGTGAATTGTGAGTGGTCATAGGTAGCTAAGGGCTGAGGGCATGTTTGATTGCAAGAACTCAGACAAATTTTTGTTTCGGTTTTATAAAAATCCCCAAATGGAGTCCCCACCTGGTTTTACATATGCTCACTTGCAGTGTAGCATTTTAAAAATAGAAATTCCTAGGATACAAGTAACATTTTACATGGATATCAGTTGTTGTTGATAGGAATCCTCAAATAAATATTTTTGTACACATCCTTTCTGCAGAAAGAGGAAACTGCCACGGTAACAAATTCCATAGAAATAGAAACATCGAAAAGGGATTTTAGTGGAATTTAGAAATTCATGTTTGGTGCAAAAAAGATTTTCCTTACTTAATTGTTGCTAATGTTGGTTGGTGCACCTGTAGATTCCTTATTAAAAATCAAACTAATCTGTTTGGTGCAACAATTTTCTGAAAAGAAATAACACAACATGTATATATTTTATTCAATATCAAATACTAATTTATTTTTAAAAATATGAAATGAGTTGGGTCATGGCGGGGGAGGGATTCAAAACAAAGGAGGGAGTGGGGCGGGGTTGGCATGTGGTTGGGTGGGGCGGAGTTGGGACGTGGCTGGAGAGGAGGGTTTGGTGGGGTGGGGTGGGGTGGGGTGGGGTGGGGTTTGTGAGGGTCTCATTAGTGGGGAGGGGGCGAGTGGCTAAATAGGGTGCGGTTGAAAGCTAGGTGCACAGGGGAAGAGAGAGAGATTGTGTGTAGGGTTTTGAGTTGAAATGAAAAAGAGTGAGGAAATGAGATTTTTCATTTCCAGCATTAATAAAGACAATTCTGAGAAAGCCGGAAAGCGTTTTCGTAAAATTATTCCACGCCAAATGCATGAAAAATTAGTTTTCCGCGAAAAACAATCCACTTTTCTACAGTAAAGTATGACACAATCGTACTCTAAGAAAACAAGTCCTAACCCTTTGAAGGCCTTTAAAACTCTCCACTTGTTCGGATGTTAGCTTGTATGAGGAGAGGAGTCGAGTAAAGGGTTAAATCAAGAGCGAAAAAAATAGACAGTCAAAAATAAAAGTACAAACTTCTTGTCACAAAAGAGGTCAAATGCACAGACACAAAATACTATGTGTAGCTCAAAATGGGGAAGTGCTTGTCATTGTTCCACAAAAGACAAATACGAATACATACGATTATAATTACATATCTCGTATTCCCAAAAAAAATAAAGTGAAAAAAAAAAAAAAAAAAAAGAAAAGAGGGAAGAAAATTGATGATAACAAATGTGGATAATTGAAAGGGAGGAGGAAGAAGAGCAAACAAACGGCATATTCAAATCCTCCCGTAATGTAATTGTGAACATGTCACGTAAAACATCTTCGTCGTAGTAAGTGGAGCACCTAGTAATTTCATCACCCCTTTCTCTCTTTATCTCCTTCTTCTTCGTCCTGGTTTTCTTCCTCCTCCTCCTCCTAAGCGGCAACTTACTTGCCCTTGTCTCTTTCTTCGTCCTCCTTGGCACGTGCTGAAGGGCCAACACCAGCTGCTGCAGCAGCACCGGGCACGTGAGAGAAGCGCTGCAGCTGTATCATGCGGGCGTAGCAGCCGTCCGGGTGGTGCTTCAGGAGGTGCGCATGGGACCCCTGCTCTGCCACCTTCCCCTCGTCGATGACAGCGATCACGTGGGCGTTCCTGACCGTTGACAGCCGGTGGGCCACCACGATGGTCGTCCGGCCCGACGAAGCCCTCTCCAGCGCCTCCTGCACGCACCTCTCCGACTCGGCGTCCAGGGCACTGGTGGCCTCGTCCAGCAGCATAAGTTCCGCCTTCCTCACCAGCGCCCGGGCGATGGCGATCCTCTGCCTCTGCCCGCCCGACAGCTGCACCCCCCTCTCCCCCACCCACGTTCGGTACCCCTCCGGCAGGGACGATATGAACTTGTGGGCATTCGCCAGCGTCGCTGCCTCGATCACCTCTGCCTCCGTCGCTGCCTCATTCCCATAGGCAATGTTGTCGTGGATGGTGGCGGCGAAGAGGCATGGCTCCTGGGGCACAGCCGCGATGTGCCGCCGCAGCGCCTTGAGGTTGTACTTGCGTATGTCCTTGCCGTCGATGAGCACCCGGCCGGAGCTGGGGTCGTAGAAGCGCTGCACGAGGGAGACTACGGAGCTCTTGCCGCAGCCGCTGGGACCCACAAGGGCGAGGGTCTTCCCGGCGCGGGCCCGAAGGCTGAGGTCGCGGAAGATGGGGACGTCGGGGCGGGCTGGGTAGGTGAAGTCGACGTGCTTGAGCTCCACCTCCCCGCGGAGGCGGTCCGGGAGAGGGGAGGCGTCGGGGTCGTCCGGGTCGATCTCGGTCTTGCGGTCTAGGAGGTCGAAGACGGAGCGCATGGCTCGGCCGCCCTTGATGAAGTCAGGGGCGAGGGTGAGGGTCTCTGCGGCTCCATTGGCGGAGACCATAAGGACCATGAAGACGCGGATGGTCTTGGAGAAGTCGGAGATGCCGTGCTTCACCAGCCACGACGCGTACCACAGCCCCAGTGCATAGGAGGCATAAAGCAGGAACTGGGCCACCCCGAAGCCGCTGCCCGCGATCTGGCCCTTCCAGAAGCAGCGCCTGAGGGGCATCTCCAGGTTGGACGTGAAGAGGCCGACAATCTTGGCTTCCGAGTTGAATGCGGCGACTGTTCGGACATTCGCCACGGCCTCTCCGGCGAGCTGTGTGGCCTTTGCATGGGCTGCTTCCAAGTCACCTGAGAAGCCTTTCATGAACATTTTCTGCATCAAAAACACACCCCACATGTTATGGATATCATACAAGGAAAAAATTAAAATCATATTATATATGTATTAAAAAATAACCCAAAGTAAGCAAGTCTCCATCTTCATCAAAGTTTCTACCCGAAAATGTCCTATGAATTTATCAAGGTCAAGGAACTCCAACGCTTGGATACATGTTTTGTTTGATTATTGCAAGAAAGTTCTTCCCAAGAATCAAACACCAGTTCAATTTCCTACAATCACTAGTTTTGTGGGGGGGGGGGTTGGGGGTTGGGGGTGGGGCGAAATCTCTCACTCCCTCTGTAACTGTGTAACATTGATCAAATGCAATGTTTCTTCGGCCAAAGATGAGACTGTAACTCTCACATTTGAGACTTGAAATCTGTTTGGGACCTGAAACAGATTTTCAGGATTCTATCCACAAAAAATATATACAGAGATCTTCTAAAACCCCTGTAACAACACATTTGACTTAAATTCATTTTGATTCGTCAGAATTTCCTAGGAATGCTGCTTCTATCAGAAAGGAGCTAAGACTGAAGGATCAGAGGTGGAGGAATGTCCAAAACATTCAAATAATCACATCACCTCAGATAGGAAGTGCCCTTCGACCCTTCACTCCTTTGATAGATAAAAGGGTCCTTTTTTCTGAGGATATCTTAGAATATGGCAATAAGGTCTCAGAATTCTCTAAAACACAGGAAAAATTCAAAGATCTAAACGTGTGTAAAATGGATGCTCAATGTACACCATGACCACATTTACATACCTGTAACACGGTTGCAGCAACGACAATGGGGAAAACTGCAACGAGGACGAGAGCAAGGCGCCACTCCAAAACAAACCCAGCAGTGCAGGCTACAAGCATCAATGCGGAGTTCTGCATGATCACTGATATCCGGTCCCCAATTGCAGAACGGACATTGTTGGCATCGAGCGCCAGGCGAGCAGCAATCCTTGCACTCTCGTTCTCCTCTTGATCAAACCATGCCACCTCATTCTTCAGAACTGCAGCCAGCATCTTCTCTCTCACTCTCTTCGTCAGGTTCTCCCCAACTACATCCCAGAAGAAATGCTGGAGAGTGTTGAACAAGAGCGCTGCAGATGATACACCTATCAACAGATAACAGTACTTGCCTATCTCCCCTCGCATGTAGGCATGGTCTTGGTTGTAGTAGATGCTGAGCACGGCGCTTAGAACATATGCAAAGAGGGCGCTTATGGAGCCACACACAACAGAGCCTACAGAGCCGACAAGGGCATAGACCCACTCAGGGGAGTTCATCTTGGCAAGACGCCAGAAGGAGCTGGCCTGGTCTTTGAACGCGAGCTTCTCAAGCCGGTAATTGGGGTGCGCGCCATCAAGCGAGAGACTAAAATCAGAGGTGGAGAAGTCAGAGAGCCGGCGGGAGTACGGTGATCGACCATATGAGGAATTCCTGCCGATGATTGGTGAGCTAACTGAGTTTCTTGCGCTTGAAGGCCTGCAAAAGGGATCAAGAAATCCTTACACACTGTGTATGGGCCACGTCATACAAGCCAAAACGATTGATTGGGAAGGTTTAAAATTGGAAAATTTCCGCTATGGTCCATCCAACAAACAGTAGGATTTATGAGGGGCAGAGTGTTTTATGCAGATGGTCGTCATTTTGGCAATCCTTTTGATCGTCCAAGGTAAGCAAACTATTGGCTGGAATGCATTGTGATGAACTGTTGGCTCGAAAAATGCCCAAATCAAGATAAAATGGGAAGAAATGCTTAAAGTAGGCCCCTGAATTTTGGTACAACATAATCCAAGTGAAGCAAAGGACATATCGTGGGATCAGAATACCTTGCACTGCTCTTTCTTGCGTTGTTTAGAGCAGCTTCATGTGCCATCTCCTGCATGCGTATAAGCTTGGCATAGACACTATTGTCACCTTTGGCAAGCAGCTCATCATGGGTGCCAATCTCAGAGACACTTCCCTGCTGCAGGACTGCGACAAGGTCCGCCTTTCGAATGGTGGAGAGGCGATGGGCAATGACAAGTGTTGTCCTTCCAATCATAAACCGGTCTAGGGCCTCCTGCACTAGTTTCTCTGACTCCGAGTCGAGGGCACTGGTTGCCTCGTCCAGCAGGAGGATTGCAGGGTTCTTGAGCATGGCCCTTGCAATTGCTATCCTCTGCTTTTGCCCACCAGACAGTTGCAACCCTCTCTCCCCTACCTGCAAAGGGCAATGCAAATTCATGTTTTATCCCCATTAAGTGATCTAACACTTGAGTATCATGTTGGTGATATTAACCAGTGGGATCTCTCCCCGTTGATCAGTCTAACATAAGTTTTACTTGCGTTGGGTCCACAAAATAATCATGTACTTTCGGACTAGCAGCCTGCCTTTTTCAGTCTAAATTTGTTGCAGGTGACTATTATCAGTGGCCATCACCAATGTGGATATTTACATGCAGGGCAATGGCCTTTGATTTTGGACCCGTAACAGCCCAGGCCAAAACCGTTACATAACAGTAAACCCAAATTGTTATAAAAAAGTTTTGGACAAACCCTATTGTATGGCTTGAATATCCCCTCTAATATTCAAGCCATGCCATAGGGTTTGACCAAAAACTCGTCCAAAAAATTTGTCCAAATAGCACTCTCAATTATTATATGAGGTCATCATTATATCGTACCCTTCTTTTGGATTTTATAGAGAACTTTAAATAATAAATATAAAAGAGGATATGCATTTCAAATGGCACCCCACCTTTTTTTTTAGGAGCAGGTGAGTCTAGAAAATGATTGATGGACACTGATAATAATGGGGTATTGGGCTCTTTGGCAGCATTAGAACGCCCAAGCTGGCGTGTGGACTGCAAATGCCAGCTTTTAGGATAAGATGGGGAAATGTCTGATCAGATCACAGTAGTTTTCTCACAATGAGATATATAATTAACTGTGACCCACTGGCCACTGGGTGAAGAGATTAGGTTAGATAATTTAAAACAACTGGTCCAAGTCTCCACTCCAGCCATATGATGATGGATGCAGAGTCGAAGACATTTCGTGATTAAAACTGAAGAGAGGGCAATTTTCACGCTGTGGACCACAGACGTTGGACTAAATTACTAGTTTGGGCCCCACATGAAGCATGTGAGAGAGAATTGACTTTGGGCGCAGGTATAATGACCGGAACCAACCATGTGTCTGTGCGTGCATGTTCTGTAAGTTTGACGGACTGCACCTGCCAGTGCAGTTTGTTTTTTAGGATGGTCGGTTTCCGTTGGTTGACCAAACACCACTCCCCGAAATTTAAGTACTCCCAAAAAACGAAAAAAAAAAAACAAAAACAAAATTAAAAATAAAGAAACTATCATATATGAATATATGTTTTTAGAATTTTGGGCCTTTTCTCTATGTAGAAATCATTTTAAGCATCCATTTCCAGAGGAGGAATGTTCCACCCACCCTAGTCACATGGAGAAGGGCCCCCCACCCCTTCCCTTCTCACTTTCCTCGCAATGGCCAAAAGTGGGAGAAAGAAAGATTACCTAATTTTGGCAGAGGGAGAGAAGCAGATGGAACGACAGAATCGAGCCTGGGGGATGTCACGGTACCTACTGCACCGCTCTCCCTCTCTTTTATTTATTTATCCTTTTATTTTGGGTTCAACCTTTTTTTTTTTTTTTTTTTTTCATCCACCCTTTTTCTACTATTCGGTCAGAAAGTAGTTGGGCTGCGTACATTATCTATTTAGACAAAACCCAGACCTGACATTGGGTTTGGCAGGACCAGGACCGGCACCTGTTCTCACATAGTGAGAGTGCTCTCCTACTTCATAGTCCTGGCTGCTTTGCTTTCCTCTACTGCCATGGCCCACTGGGCAGTCCTAACTCCCATTTACACGTTAAAGAAGGGAAAGGCAGAATTGTTTCTTTTGCATTTAGATAGATAGAAATCTGCTCCTTCTAGTGGGTGCGTGTTCATGTCATGGATCCCGTCCCCACCAATGACAGTAATATTTTGGTCCAGACATCTATGTAACTAGATCGCTACCTTAAAAAAAAAATAAAAAAACTGATGAATGATACTTGGAAAATAAGAAAAGAGTAGGGCCCGCCCAGAGCACTTGGTCTTGGTAGAAAGAACAGTGCTTCTTCTCCATACTACAGAGCTACACTGTGCCTCTCTCATCAAAGTCTCCCCCACCCAGGAAAGGATACATACAGCAGATTTTATATTTTTTCCGACGAGGATGAGAAGACGGGGATCCATCATATCAACAGCTAAGATCTGTGGTCTCTAACTTTTTAAATACAGTGAAAAGTGAATGATCCGAGCACTGTGTAAATGAATTGCAGGGGGTCCCACAGCAATAACGTGGCCGGACCGTGAAGTGAAGGAGAAGGGAGATGGGGACCCGCCCACCAAAGTAGGGCGGGCCTCTTGGTCTCGTTGCTTGATGGCAAAGGCAATATTCTGTCTGCTGAGTTGCTTATGACCACGCACCCACCCTCCCCCTCAATTCACCGGTGGTTGCGGCTTTTTACTCATTTTGTAAAAGAAAAATCTACTAGTATGAAATCTCGGAGACTGCATTGCCTTCTTGCCCATGATAAGTGCTGACCCCCAAAAAAGTCTCTGTTTAGGTCCAAATTGATAAAAACTAATCCTCTCGTGAACCCTAATCATCACAAATCCGTATTTTGATCACATGTAGACACCACATTAGCATAGGGGGTTGAAAGTTGGGATAGTGACAAAAAAACATAGGAGAGGAAAAAAAAAAAAAAAGAGGTGGGTGGGGGTAGGGCTAATGAGTGGTTTGAATTCAAGAATAATGATCATTTTTGAAGGCACCATGAAGGTTGCCATGGGAATGGGTGGCAGGTGATCATTTCTCATATAATAATAATAATAATAATAATAATAATAAAAGTCAATATATGGATTTGGGCTTGAGGATTTGTGGTGGGAGACCGACTGGCATCAACTCTTTCTGTGGGGTCCACCTTGATGGGCTCTGATGATGATTATAGCCTCTGATCTTCGAAAATATTGAATTGAATGGTTTGATTTCAAATGTTCGATGGTAATAATCCAACATTGGCAACGGTGGATGATATGATGGATGATGGGTTGAGTAAGCTTAGCTGACTGACCTGAGTGTCATAGGCGTCGGGGAGCTTGATGATGAAGGAGTGGGCATTGGCGACACGGGCGGCCTCCTCTATCTCGACCTGGGTGGCGTCTGGCCTGCCCAGCAGCATGTTCTCTCTGATGGTGGTGGCGAACAGGGCTGGCTCCTGGCTCACCAGCCCAATCTGCTGCCTCAGCCAACGCACCTTCAGCTCTTTTATGTCGTGCCCATCCAACAGCACTTGCCCTGTTCCCAAATTACATACAACACACTGAAATCATGAGCTCTCTCTGGATTAGCCCGTCATTCTAACTTCTCTACACGACTGACTTGACTGGCTGATATGAATCCAGTACTTATAACGTGAGATAAACATACGTATGATCAGATCAGTCAGTCCTTGGTTCACTCAAATCGACATGCAAATGAACAGGAAATTGCACAGACAACCGAAGTATAGATCTGTAAAAACAGTCTTCTAATTTCATCTAAAAGAGAGAGAGAGGGGCAACGCAAATCCAATTGAAGAATCTTTCAGTGCTAACTGAAGTTTTGCACAGGCAAAAGAAAAGGTAAAGACTAAAAAGGAAGAGAAACAAACAAATGGAAATCATCATGGCTACTACCCCTTTAATTGAAATCATTTAAAAAATTCATCTTCTTATTTATTTGTAAAAAATCCTAACTAAATAAATATTAAAAAAGAAGAAGAAGATGAAAAAAATTCCTAAACCTGTTCAAGATGTTCTTGAAAAAGAAAAAAATAAAAAATAAAGAACAGAAGAAAGAGAAAGAGAGAGAATAAAAAGAGCAATTGGTTTGGTTTGGTTGAATATTGATAGATTGATTTTACGGACCTGAGATGGGATCGTAGAACCTTTCGATGAGGGAGACGACAGTGCTCTTTCCGGAGCCGCTGCTGCCCACCAAGGCAATGGTCTTCCCTGCAGGCACATTCAGTGAGAAATCGCTCAGGACCCGGACATCCGGCCTCGACGGGTACGAGAACTCAACGCTCCTCAGCTCCACGTGGCCCGTCACGGAAGGCAGCTCCACGCCCGACTCGCTATTCCGGTCGATCCCCGGCCTGTGATCTATGGTGCGGAGGATCTTGGCCGCCGCGACCTTGGCCTTTGCAAATGAGGCCATGCTCGGCGCAGATTGCCCCAATGCTCTGCAACCCCACCAAAATGTAAAAGAAAAGGAAAAACCGGAGATTAGTAAGAAAGATAAAAGAGTGGAAAATGCTGGATGGAATTGAATCAATCATCATCGAATTGAGAAAAAAAGATAAGAAAATGAATTGAATGGAATGGAGTTGTGCGTTATTATTATTACAGTCCGCCTATCATGACAGAGAACATGGTGGCGATGGCTAGGCCTCCGTTGGTGTAGTGGTGCCTGACGAGGTAGCCTCCATACCAGAGCAGGAGGGCGTAGCAGCAGAAGACGGTGAAATAGGTGGATCCCAGACCCATCCCCTTTGCGAACCCTGTCTTGTATCCGATCCTCTGCGACACGCGCAGTGCCGACGAGTAGGCCTGCAGTGCTTTCGATTCTCCGACATAAGAGAGAACGGTCCGGATTTGCACCAGCGTCTGCCGTTCATTTCAGTTTCAGGAAGGAAATCAGAATCAGAATTAGATAGAGATTTTTTTATTCCTGGTCGTCTTCCTCTCAAAAGAGAGAAAAAAAGGACGAGAGAGAGAGAGAGAGGGGTAGTTTTAGCACTAGTACTCCATATATTAGTACCTGTTCTGCTATATTGCCCGCTTGAGAGAGAGCATCCTGGCTCTTGGAGGAGAGCTTGGCTAATGTGGTGGTATGGATGATTCCGATCAATGCGATGAGGGGGACGACTGCCAGCGTAACAAGCGCCAGCTGCCAAACGGCCGTGAATCCCACCACGAAACCAGACACAAATGTTGCCATGTAATGGATGAAATTGCCCAACTGCAACCAAAACACACAAGTAAGAAGAATAAGGCCAAAGCACCCCCCACCCCTTTTTTTTTTTTTTTTTTCTATTTTTTTTTTTATAAACATTGTCGAATTGTAATGAACTGAATTGAGTTCCTAACAGTAGAGAGATCTATTTTTATTTTTTATTTTTCTCTTCCATCGTGAACCTTCTCGCTGATGGCGTCCTGGACCATGACAGCGTCGGTGTTGATGGCGAATACGATGTCGGAGGTGCGAACTTGGGTGTCGAAGTATTGGACGTCCTGGTTTAGGGCCGCTTCCAGGAATTTGATTCTCATCTTTGTTGATTGTCGCTCTCCACTCCACATCCAGCACGATATTTCTGCACCGCCATTTCCACATTCATTTCATTCGTTCGTTCACCTTATAGTGTCAAAAAAGGAAAAAAGATCTACATCTCTACATAATTGAAGAAAAAACAGAGATGCACAAGGAGAGAAGAGAAGCAAAGAGACGGCTTTTCTTCTTCTTCGTCTTCCTCTGTTTTCCGTTTGTGATCCGCGGGATTACCCACCTGCCCAGGAAGAGGCCCAGATGGCCGCGCCCACCACCAGAAAGTAGAATGCATACTGCAAAATTCAATTCAGATAGAATATTAGGCTAAATGGGTTCTATTTGCTTTTCCTTCTTGTTCATTGCTTTGCTTAGCTTCATATCTCTATCTCTCTCTCTCTCTTTGAACGACGAGAGTGAGTAGTAGTAATTAATTAATTAAATATTATAGGTTTTACCTTGAGTACTTCCTGCATCATCTTGTCTTGGTTGCTGGCATTGGAGCCGAAGGAGTTGACTAGATCCGCGAAGAAGCGGAGGAAGATGGGGAGGGAGCAGCCGTGGACGATGGCGCCAATGGTCCCCACGGTCATCAGTAGGTAATCGAGACCGTCTGCGAATCTGAAGAGCTCGCCGAACCCTGCAGAAGCAAGGGCCGGCTTGTTCCCATTGGAAGACGTTGTTGCTGCAGCAGGAGGAGGAGGAGCAGCACCACCAGCCTCCATTTCTTCTCCTTCCTTTCTTCTTCTTGTGCTCCCAACGCCACTGCTGCTGCGGTCTTGGATCTCTTCTACTCCTCCTCTTCTTTTGTGGATCTCTTCTTCTTCTTCTGCTTCTTCTTTCTTAAATACTGTCTGGTTGATGAGGGTCTGGGCTAGGGGAGGGGGAGGTGAAGGAGAATGAGAATGAGAAGCAGCGGACACGAGCTCAAGGCCTTGCATTTCGGACCATTTCCACTGCTCCACCGTCTTTATCTCTTGAGAATCTTGTGACATTGCAAAAAAATTCCCACCCCCCCTCTCTCTCTCGCTTTACAAACAGCCCCCCCTTCCTCTCTTTTTTCCCCTTCTTTGTCTCTGCTTTTTTAACGGCCCTTGTTTTTCTTTCTTCCTTTTCACTTCCTCGTCTCTTTCTCTTCTTACTTACTACTTACATGCCTGTGCTGTTGTTTTTTCTCTTTTAAAAGAAAAAGAAAGAGAGAGAGAGGATTAGGGGAAAGGAGGAACAGAGGCCGAGGATGCGGAGAAAGTTGCAAAACTGCAGTGTTAGGATTTTCACAGTTATATATAGTGTATGGTCGTACGCGGGTGTGTGAAAAGGACGGATCGGGTCCGAAAGAAACAAAAGCTAAAGGGAAAAAGAAAAATAAAAATTAACAGAGAGAGAGAGAGAGTGTGGGGCAAAGGTTCCCGACAAGGCGATGTGAGAAAACTCAGAAAGTGGGAACTGAGATTTTGACCAAAGAAAATTGGTGATACAGCAAGGTACAGGTTAATGGGAATGGGATGAAAGAAACAGGGAAAAAACCGGTGGAGGGATGCATTTCCTTTACTCCTGTGTATCTAATTATTTTTATAGGAAAACTTCAAAAAGGTATAAAATTTTTAGCTTATTTTTAAAAAAGCACATGAAGACTTGAATATTTTAAAAAGGTATCAAGAAATTTCAAAAATTTCTCAATCAAGTCCTCTCCATAATTTTTTTGATAAATGATAAATATATCCTTCTCTTGTAATAGGTTTTTATCTTTTTTTTTTCTTTTAACCTCTTTCATTCTTAAAACTAGTCATATAAATTTTGATGACCATAACCATTTAATGAAGCTAATTTTGTAGTAATTTGGAATCCCCTTTTTTTAACCATGCATGCATAGAGGTAGTTGAATCCGGTCCCACTAGGTCATTTGGGTAGAACTTGATCGTTTCTCTGAAATGATTTATTAAAGGTAGAATTTGAAAAACGACAAACGGGTATTTTGTTATTTTTAAAATTTTTTTCTTTATGGAGAGGACTTGATTGAAAGAACTTTGGAAGACTTTTATACCATTTTGAGATATTCAAATCGTAATGCACTTTCTTGAAAATAAGCCAAAAGTCTTATAACATTGAGATTGATTGAGATTTATTTCACTTCAACCTGGGCATTCATTTCACTTTTATAACCTAGCTAGCATTTCTTTTTTGGGACATTTGGCGGCAGGTCCCTCAACAGTATGTTTCATAGCATGTGGTCCAAGTCATTTTTTCATAGGCAGCGATCCCTTTTTAACATTAAATGAATCAAAAAGACAAAAACACCCTCTCTTTATATACTATATACATTACCAAACACGCACCACTTTAAAATATTCCGTCATACACTCCGAAATTCAAGCAAAATAAAGATTCTGAAAGTGAAGATGAAGGAAACTACAGAAAGTAGCAAAATCAACTCATCGGTGACCTCGAGCAACCGAATCCTCTTGACTTAAACTTAATTGAGTTTGACATAAGTTTATCTAAGTTTTTGTTTGAATTTCTCTGAGCTTGATATGAAATTATTTGACTTTGACATATATTTATCTAAGTTTTATGTAAAGTTATCTTATTCTACGATCAATTAAACAGGACTTTAAATGAATTTATCTGTATATTACATGATTTTTCTGAGTTTGATTTCAATTTAACAACATTTGTTATCAAATAAACAAGATTTCAAATGAAGTTATATGACTTTGAAACGATTTTCTCTGAGTTTTTACTGAGTTTATCCGAGTTTCTTATGAAATAATGAGTTTGGTATGAAATTAACTGGATTTCACATGATTTTATTTGACTTTAAAATGTATTCAAATTGGTTTTAAATCAGATTTTTTTGCGTTTGTTGTGAATTTATCTAAGCTTTGTATGTGTTATCTGACTTTGGCATAATGTTATCTGACTTTGGCATGATGTTATCTGTGTTTGGTATGAATTTTTCAAAGTTTGATATGAATTTATTTGTGTTTGCTTTGAATAAATCTGAGTTTGATACGAATTAAGTGAATTTATTTGAATTTGCTGTGAATTTATCTAATTTTGATGGGAACTTATCTAACTTTGGCGTGAGTTTATATGAGTTTATATGAATTTATCTCTATTTGAGATTATAACTAGTTTGAAAATAAGTGTTTTGCATGCGTTATCTGACTTTGGCATAATGTTATCTGACTTTGGCATGATGTTATCTGTATTTGGTATGAATATTTCTAAGTTTGATATGAATTTATTTGTGTTTGCTTTGAATTAATCTGAGTTTAATACGAATTAAGTGAATTTATCTGACCTTGCTGTGAATTTATCTAACTTTGATGATAACTTATCTAACTTTGGCGTGGGTTTATATGAATTTATCTGTGTTTGAAATTATAGTCAGTTTGAAAACAAGTATTTCGCATGTGTTATCTGACTTTGGCATAATGTTATCTGACTTTGGCATGATGTTATCTATGTTTGGTATGATTTTTTCTAAGTTTGATATGAATTTATTTGTGTTTGCTTTGAATTAATCTGAGTTTCATACGAATTAAGTGATTTTATCTGAATTTGCTGTGAATTTATCTAACTTTGATGGGAATTTATTCAACTTTGGCATGAGTTTATACGAGTTTATATGAATTTATCTGTGTTTGAAATCATAGCCATTTTGAAAACAAGTGTTTTGCATGTGTTATCTGACTTTGGCATGATGTTATCTGTATTTGATATGATTTTTTCTAAGTTTGATATGAATTTATTTGTGTTTGCTTTGAATTAATCTGAGTTTGATATGAATTAAGTGAATTTATCTAAGTTTGCTGTGAATTTATCTAACTTTGATGGGAACTTATCTAACTTTGGCGTGAGTTTATATGAATTTATCTGTGTTTGAATTCATTGCCAGTTTGAAAACAAGTATTTCGCATGTGTTATTTGCCTTTGGCATAATGTTATCTGACTTTGGCATGATATTATCTGTATTTGGTATGAATTTTTCTAAATTTGATATGAATTTATTTGTGTTTGCTTTGAATTAATCTGAGTTTAATACGAATTAAGTGAATTTATCTGAGTTTGCTGTGAATTTATCTAACTTTGATGATAACTTATCTGACTTTGGCGTGAGTTTATGAGTTTATATGAATT
The DNA here is from genome assembly GCA_003546025.1 of Camphora micrantha. Classification (NCBI taxonomy): domain Eukaryota; kingdom Viridiplantae; phylum Streptophyta; class Magnoliopsida; order Laurales; family Lauraceae; genus Camphora; species Camphora micrantha. The sequence goes on along the minus strand of QPKB01000009.1, from coordinate 238,941 downwards.
TATCTGTGTTTGAGATCATAGCCATTTTGAAAACAAGTGTTTTGCATGTGTTATCTGACTTTGGCATGATATTATTTGTATTTGGTATGAATTTTTTTAAGTTTGATATGAATTTATTTGTGTTTGTTTTGAATTAATCTGAGTTTGATATGAATTAAGTGAATTTATCTGAATTTGCTGTGAATTTATCTAATTATGATGGGTTTGATATCAAATTCATCTGAGTTATATATGTATGTTGACAGCCAAAAGCACCCAAAGGAAGGAAGATGATACGAAAAGAAAGCAGCACCAAGCAAGCCACTCTAGGCAAAATTCCATCAATTTTTGTTCCCTCTAATTTAAAACCTAATATTTGATCAAAAACTCATCTTACTACATTTAAATTGGAAATATAATCAAGGAAAGATGGTGAGTTGGAGCTAAAATCCATATTTAAATTGCATGACACCGATTTAAGTGGTTAGAAGGGCAAATAAGTCATAAAAAATTTGATGTCCAATGCTTAGGGACTACCGCCCATTTAAATGGTTAGAAGGGCAAATGAGTCATAAAAAATATAATGTCACATGCTTAGGGACCACGCCTGAATTAATTCCATGCGCAAGGGATTGTAGGCCTTAAACATTAATGCTGTGTACTGGAGACTTTATAACATGGTATTAAGGGATCTCTCCCTAATTTACCGTTCTTTTTTCACCCTTTCTCCTCTTTAAATCCGTCAATCTTCCTGTCATGAAGTCATGTAGTTTGCCCAATTGTAAGATGCTTGTTTTGTGTGTATATATATAGAGATAAAGAGAGAGCATGTAAATTTAATTCCGGTATTCAGTTCTCTTGTTCGGTGGGGCATTCTTGGACAAGCCACGCACACATTTTAACCTTGGATTGAAAGAATCTTGAGAAAGCAAATCACAGGGAAGAATCAAGATCTTTCATTAGAAATTTATTTCTTGAAAATAAAAATATCACAAAAATTCACGATTTTGATCAAGAGTCCTATACTCCTAGGGAGAGGTGTTATATTTGTAAAATCTTCCATAAAAAGAATTGTGTGTAGAGATCCCATCCTCTCTCTCCATCAATGTATTTAAAAGAATTACGAATCTTACAAGTGTTAACTTTACTCTCAAAGACCTCAATAATAGGTTTAAGCGATAGATTTCACATGATGTAAAATTGACCACAATTTCTATTTCTATACTAAATGATTCAGTTGACCAAGATCTACATATTTTAATGACCATTTTCTTCTCTCTTTTTTTTTTTTTATTAATTTAATCACCTTAAAACAAGTGAGTAGGATTTAGAAGAAAGTGTTCTCCTACGACCAGACTATAAGTGCGGTCCAACTCTATGGGGCCCACTTTGGCCCCACCTTTTGATTAATGTAGCTGTTTTGACACTCTACTCATCCTATGATCTGACATTAGGCACAATTTTACACTCATTGAACTTTCATTCACCGTTGGATTGAATATAAAAAATATATGATTAAGATGCCATTAATTTAAAAATTGTTAAATCAATTATTAGGATGATCTGGTGGGCTTGTTTTTTCGGAACCCCCTTGTCCACAAGGTGACTATCCAATTGCACTCCTCCCATTAATAGCCATGCTTCTAAGGGGACCCCCTATGTTGGACTACATTTGAATTTTGAGCAATATGCAATTGCTCGTAGGATAACATTCTCCAATATAGAGGCTTCTACTTGCCAATTCACTCGTAGCAAAGTGATGAGGCATCTTGGTACCATATATACGATCAAAGACCGATTCTTGGGTTTGTTGGATTGTACTTGGATGATGTGAGTGTGTATATATTTACCATATGAAAGGGGAAATTTGCGGGTGTGTGAGTATGTATCGAATAAAATGGAAGATATGAGAGAGAGAGAAACTTTTACTTTTTGTTTGTCCTAGATGAAGAGGGGGCTTACTATTTACTCTTGGGAAGTGATTGAAATCACTGTTTATAAAGGGGATGTGGGTGTGCTCAGTACATTAAGGGGGTGCATATAGAATTTCCCTTACTCTTGTCTTCTATAGTTACGGGGCCGACTTATCATAGTCCAAACTGTTTTAACTATAAGACCCAAAGGCAGACCTATGTATTGGGAACATGGGGCGGGCGCCCTAGGTTCAATCTGAAAATTCCAAATAATGCTAAGGGCCAACGGCCATTTGCCCCATGTATTCAATAACCGTCACCCCAACTTTTGCAAAAAAAAAAACTCCTCATCTCAACTTCTCTGCGATATCTTGCTTCCCCTTTGCATCTCTATCTTTCTCTCTCACACACAAAAAATTGAATTCAATCCTAAACTCCTAAATGCGGAACCCCAATCCCTAATTCCAAAAACTCCAACCACAATCCCTTTTTCCTAGATATTAATACCAAAACCACAATCCTTAAACCTGAGCCCTTATCCCCTTTCTCTAATCTCAATTCCTAAACCTAAAAATTCAATCCCTATTCCCCAATCCCTAACCGATGCTCCATCAGTTGATGCTATTTTGCATACTCTCTTTTAAAGAAAATGTAGTTGGCATGACACCTTTAACAAAACCCATTAACATTTTCTACTTGTTTATTGATTTTTTTTAGTTTAAATTTTGAATGTCTATTTTAGAGACTCGCATCTTCTCCTTTTTATTGACTTTCTTTTAGTTTGCATATCTATTTTAGAGACTCATCTCCAACTTGATCTAATTTCTTGGACTCGTCAAGTAATTATTGTTTTTGTTAGTGAGATGCTCTGTGACGTTTTGTTCCTCTTTTGGGCTGAAATCCAGATATATGTAAACTTCTATCAATTTATATTTTACTATATTCCCCTACTTGCCTCTGCCGGTGGAATAGGTTTTGTGTTTTTGTTAATTTGGAATCTCAAAAGGGCATTAGCTAGCCAATGATGCAATCATAGGGCCTTAATTAAAATCTTTCTTATGGTGGACATAATGGATGATAAAACTATAGTAATACACTTGCACAAATGATGAAATTACTGTGAGCCCGCATTTGATTTATTGTATGCGCGCGTAAGTCACATTGTGATTTTCAACCTCATAAAAATCCAAAACTTGCATAAAAATCTTAGGTCTACCTCCAATTAATCTATGCGAAAATTTATGTCTACCTCCAACATCCACATGAGAGTCTTGGTTTTGTCCACACAATCCAGCTACCTATTTGGGTCCGCCCCACTCAAATTAAGATTTTGGGTCCGCCGCTAGTAGGGCCTAATATTTAACCTAAATACTCTTGGTATTGGGCATAAAAGCAAATTATGCCTAATTTTATTAAAATTATCTGCAATACTCTAATGAATAATTGATATGATGAGATAATTACTTTGACAATAATTGTTTGTGGGATTGTTCTTTCTTTTACGCCAAGAGAAGGGAGGCAATACAAGCCAACTACAACACCATGATACAAGAGAAAAATTATGTAGAATCAATGAGTCTAGTGTAGAATGTACACTACCAAAGTGAGCTTCAATATAAAGGAAATGAAGCCTAGCGAACCTTTGCTAGCCAACTATAAGCCGCTAACGAAGAAATTGCTTTGAGCTTTCCACCATTTGCTCTATGATATTTTTGGCAGGTTGGAATAGTGGTATGGAGTGAGACTCTTAACATGAGGACTAAGGATCGATCCTTGTTTTCTTTAGTGATACTAGGGTGTCTTGCCACTGAAGCATTAGTGGCTCGGCAAGGTCCTTAGTCCTTTACCTGCTTGGACTTCTTCAAAGAATCCATTATGAACTTCTAACTAGTCCATTTTCATTGTGGTGGAATTAGGAAGTTCAAGTTGGAGGGGCTATGATGGAAAAAAATCCTTTTGTGCGGGGGTGGAATGAAAAAAAAGGGTCAAAGTTCCCAATAACATTCAAGGGTTTTTCAAAATCTTGTTGGGATCGAAAGGGAGCGCACTTTGGTTTTAAAAATCACTTGTTGCAATACTGGACTCTAAAAGTGCTTGTTGGTATAGAAATGTAGAGTGCATAGAGGTAAATTGATGAGAGCAGGAATAAAGCTTTTTCATTTGGAAACCAAAGCCTATATATTCTAGTTCTAGCAATGGAAAAGAAAATTTAAAGCCAACATACCTTCTTTCTAATAAGCAAAAGTATTGAGATTATTTATTAGTAGGAGCTAGTAGGGAAAAGAGATATACGATTTAAGTATTTCAACAAACATTTTCTCAAGTGCGAACACAAAACTCTTATTAGTATTTTATTTTCTACTGACAGATCGGTGGAAATGGGTAAGGCAGCTTAGCCTCACAATCCTGACTCCTTATACTATTAAACCAATCTAACTAGCTAACAAAAATGTCGTATGTTATCAAATTATCAAGCATAACAGATTAGTATGTTATTTGCCAAGTTACAATGGTTTGTTCCCACTGCAAAACTATTATTCCTTAATTAATTGGTGGCCAAATTACAAATTTATAATGGTATTGTAATTTTTTCTGTCATTCTACCACTACTAACTCCCAATTTATCTCATGTAACCTACATCAAATGGTGACACGTGGTCGGACCCAATGACCCCACAAAATATAAATGACGCTTCTTGAGCAGACATATGCTAGGAATAAGGTATAAGAGGAATCACTTTTTGTCAAACCCCGACCCAGGTTTGATATGTTTAGCATCAATTAAGCCGAGTATTAGTTCTCTAAGTGTAATTAGGGAATGTTTGGTTTAGGTTGTGAGTTTGATTAGAGTTTTCCATAGCTTTGGAAAAATTTTGAGAGCATTTAAACTTAGTATGGCATGCTCAGGGTGGCACGTGTGGCTCATGTACGCTTGGGGGAAAATATTTTCGATTTCGAAAAATTCTGATTATAACTTCTTTTGATAAGTCATATTAGCCCCAACAAATTTTGTGTTCCTTCCGTCCGTATTCAAAACCTAGAAACCCCGTTTTTCAGCAAAAAAGGGCAAAATAAACTTTTCATATCAAAATCTGTGCATGATTTTCAATATTTTCGAATCATGTGGGAAGTATACTTTTCGAAAAGTAAATTTTTAGACAATCAATTTCCTCTTCTTCGTCGATCTCATCTGAGGCCCACAAGTGGGGTTTCCAGCCACTTGAAACTTTAAAGCTAGTGGGGCCCACTTCCCACTCAACTCAAACAATAACCCACGTAGGTCTCTTCCTCCCTCATTTTTAGTTTCAAAATTCAAACAAGAGGTTCTCTGCCCTCTTCTTCGCTCCTTTTCTCCTCTGCATGCTTGGGTTTCTTTGGCCCGAAGGGAGATTTGAATTCACCATTCTCTTCCCCATCTCTTGAGCTTTCCAAAGGCACTAATTTTAAGGAATCTCTGCTGGGATCATTCTCTTCTTCAAGTTCTTCTTCTTGGTTAGAGCTCCTCTAGGTAAGCAATGGATTCCTCCGCTTAGATTTGGGTTTTTTAGATTCTTTGGGAGCTTCTGATTCTGCATGTAATGAGTCTCTTAGAGAACTCCTTTATTTTTCAAAATTTTGGGGATTTTGAGGTATTTCCATGGGTTTTTTGTAGATTGAAGGTTCCAGCTATTAAGAGGAGTTGCTAGAGTGATTTTAGTACACAATTGTGCTAAGGCAAGTGAATGATTGATAATTACTTGCATGCATGGTTGTATTTTGTTTTCTTCTTAAAGTTTTGAGTTAAACTCTAAGTAAGTCTAGTATGTTTTGCTATTGAATGTTTGATCTTTAGAGGCGAATTCAATTTCAAGGTTTCTATCCAATTCTATGTAGGAATTCAGTTATAGTAAAAGCATGTGTTAACAGCTTGTGTAATGAACTTCGTTTCTGAATTTTCTTCAACTCTATGGTTTGACATCTGATTTCTGCATTCAAATTGATTATGGAATGGGTGGTAATGTCTATGGTTGAATAAAGGTCTTTTTGAGGGAAAGAGAAGCCTAATGTTTGTGTAGGAAAGATTGTTGATTGAATATAAGAAAAACATCCAGAAAAGGGCAGGGAGTTCTGCACTTGACGAACTGCATCTAGTGGCTTAGCTCACTCGAGCGTGTCTAGGGCCCGCTCGAGCAAGCAAGGCCATTGGATGGTGAGGAACGACCAGAAAGCCTGTTTGCTCGAGCGCGCCCAGGTTTTGTCCCAAGGTCATTTGTGTGCACTGTTTTCCCTTGTCTCATTGTAAAATGTGTTTGCGAGGGACCCATCTATGTTGGGGTGGAAAATTGGGATCTAAATATGTCTTTATTTATGGAAATCAAGGAAGAAAAAGAGAAGAAACTTTTGTAATCAAATTACCGGGGAAATACGACAACTTTATCGAAGTCTTGATGTACACTCTGAGGTCTCAGATTTTGGAAAACTTTAGAGGCACCAAATTCATTTCTCATAAATCGACATTTGGATGCTAAGTGTTTGTTGAGACGGCCCTAGGTAAGCCACTCAACCACAACCAATTATCCCATTCCAAATTTGAGGATTTTGTATGTTTCTTTATAAAACATTTTGAGTAACTCTGTATAGTTCGATGCATTGCAAAAAACTCGATAAGGCTATTCGTTAATTTGTTTCGTTTTCGTATGTTCGTATGTGCTATGTTCAAAGTAGTCCCTTACCGATTTGAAGTATGTTTCTTTGGATTTGGTTTACGTTTGATTAGATTTTTTTCAGCACCACTAAGCTTAGGTCGCCCAGTCGGTTTGATCATCTGGCTTGGGATCCTTAATTAATTGTGTCAATTGCAGATTGGAATTCTATTTATATGTAAGCTAAACTAGGTTATATATGTAGTATCTGTCTATTCCGTCCATTTCCTATGGCGACGATTATGCTTTTTTATGCTCTAGTTACCTCGGTAATGAGAGAACACAGCTAAGTGTGGTTTCCATCTTTTACTCGATTATCATAATTCTTTTAATATGTTTTCTATTCTATGCAATTGATTTCAATATTTAGCCATTGATGTGATCTTTAAGATACTAATTTTACCGCAAGTGCACGACTGCCAATATGAGACAGTGGCAAGAACGGGTCGATCTCATGGGAGCTAATTAAAAAAAATAACTTTTAGATTAAGAAAACTAATTAAGGAAAGTTTTGGATAAATTTAGAAATAAAAGCAAGGAACCAATTTAGAAAGACAAAACTACAAATTAATAAAAGTGATTAGAGCATATGAATCCAATTAGTATGCACCAATTACTAATCAAGTAACCCTAACTTGTTCCAATTTTAACTTCAACCAAAGACACATCAATGTTTTTGACTTGAAAAATCTAACTTTAAAAACTTTTTTTTATTTATAAAATCCAAAATCAATGATTTCCTTCACCTCATAAAAATAAAATAAAAATGTAAGCACTATCCATCGAAAGTAAGCATAAACCATCAAAAAGATCTAAGTCTTAAGCTTGGTCTATCAAACCTAAGCATGAATAGTCAAAAATCAATTTTTATTTTCATAAATTAATAATGAAGGTTTGCCTAGGACACGAAGATAAGTCTGTTAAATCTTCAAGCACATAAATATGGAACTACGTTAGAATTACTAAATAAATAAAAAGCAACCACTTATCTTCATCCATAGCCACAGTCAAGAATTTAGCCCACCATTGCAAAGAAGATTGATTGATTTGTTATTAAAAACTGCATCTTTAAAACTTTTCCTTTAAGTACTTGCTTGGACAAGGCCCAAAACTACCCAAAATAAAAAATATGGAGAACTAGAACTAGAACTAAAACTAAAATAGGGGAAAGAAGAAAAGGGAAGGAGAGAGAGAGAAAGAATGGCTGGGCCACTTTTTGAAGGAGAATATGCTTAGAATGTCCTTTTATACATTTTGGCCTCTTGGTTTGTAAGAAATTATTTCCTTCTATGACTTGATTCTTGGCTTAGCTTCCAAACAAGATCTCCTTCTTTGGTATTGTTTTCTTCTTTGAGATGATTCTTGGCTTAATCCCTAAGCAATCCTCTTTAATTAGCAACAATTTGAATTGGAGAGGATTTTTTTACTAAGTGTGGTCTCTTGGGCTCCAAGTATTATTAAATTGAACTCCTCAAAGATCTCTCATGTTGCCAATTTTGAAATCTTTTTGCAATTCCCACATAGAATTATAACAGCCAACTTTCCGAGGTCATATCTCTCTCAATATACCTCTGATTTAAGAAATTTTGGGCTCCATAGATATCTAATAGAAAATATCTTTCAACGGTGGTTAGATTGCACTAATCCAATAGTCAGTTTGAGAGTTATGACCATTTTAATTTTCTGCCCTTGAAAAATTCGAGAATAATTGTGCAATTAAAGGAACTGCTATGTTGGCATACAATGGGATGTGTGGGACCCATGTTGGACATCCAAGGCATGCTTGGACTCTTTTCTTACTTGATTATTTGCTTTTCTTTCCATATTTACATACTTCCTTACTTAGCAACTTTGACTAGTCAACTCCCTTACAAACTTTCTAATTTTCTCTCTTTCTTGATTATGGTTTCCAAATTTAGCAAGTCAACATTATCTTTCCAAATTTGTGTTTCTTCTTTCCTCTTTGAGAATTTTCAAGCTTTCCAACCCCACCAAGTTGCCAAGATATGTGGGCCGATCATGAAGACACCCCCACCTTTGATCTCTCTCAAATTTCACCAATGAAGGTCCCACTCTTGATTTCTCAAATACAAATAAAATTAAATAATCTCAATAAAAATCAAGTGTGGGGAATTTGGATGGACTATGCATGGACCCTACATGCCTACTTAATGCACCAAAAATACTCAACTTTCAAAAAATAGCATATGGTGTCAAAATTAGCAGGTATGCATTAGTGAAACTGAAAAACTAAAAAGCCACATAAAATGATGAATGAAAGCTACAATTTGGTGGACTTATCAGCCTTGTTACTTTATCATTACTTCTATTTAAATTTCAAATGTGTTGTCATATTGAAAAGTGCTTTTGTACACACTTGTCATGTTCTTATCTGCATTGTTCGCCTGCTAGACAGACGTGTCTAATGCTTCTTTGTTTGGTACCGGATGTCGACCCTATTGCCTGTGAGGCGGAGAGTGAGGAGGAGGCGGTTAAGTTGCCATTTGCTCGAGAGTGGCGGCCTGACGATGTCATCTAGACATCGGGTTGGACCATGAGATGCGTGTCACCTTTTGCGAGGGATTATCTTTTACTTGGGCTGTGTTGTTTTAGCCTATGGTGGCTCTTATTATGGGATGTATAATTTTTGTTTGAGTTACAGATTGTGTTTGCTAGCTACATGCTTTCTCAAATTATTTATTCATGTTTATTTGTGAGACCTCGGATTTTGGAATCCTTACCATGGAAACCTGTGTGAAATAGCATGAGCGGGCGAAATTTATTGGCCCGTTGTGCCGTGGTCTGGAATTAGGACATTTGTTAGCGTGGTCCCGGACTGGGGTCGTGATACGTTTCATTTCAAATCAAAGTGGTCAGATTTGCACCAATAAACCATAAATTCTATTCATTATCAAAGATGTAGATAGGTCTTAAATTGATTGTTACTGGCGTATGAAATAGGTAGAGTTCTCCATAACACTCACTTTATTGTCTTTCTTTTTTTCAAAATTAACTGGGGGCTCACCTATTCTTTCTCTCTAAAGATAGATAGCGGTTGGGAAAAAACTCAATTTTGGCCTTAGGAGAAGCTACTTCAGCTTCTTAGAGCCATTTGTGAATGTGTCTCTTGAATGTGTTTTTCCAAAAACACATGTGCCTTTTCAATAAATGTGCCCCTTCTTGGGACCATTTGTGAATGTCTCTTTTTAGGGCCCATTTGTGAATGTGTCTCTTGAATGTGTCTTTCCAAAAACACATACATGCATTTTCAATAAAATGTGCCCCTTCTTGGGGTCCATTTGTGAATGCATCTTTTTAAAAATACATATGTGCATTTTCAATAAAATGTGTCTCTTGGGCCCATTTGTGTGGATGCGAACCAATTCAAAGGGATGCCTACCAACTCTATAAATTAAGGTTATTTTCAAAGTTTTTATATAGTATTCAAAATGAACAGAAATGTATAGGAATATTTTATTTTTAAGATGATACGTGTATGCTGACATCAATTAAGGGAAGAAAGGTTTGATTTTCATAATCTTTTGGTTGATTTGAATTTTTAAATTATTTTTTTATAAATGTATTTATATGAAAGGAATATTAGTTTTAATATATTATTCAGGTCGCACGAGACTTAACCTTTGCATCGCATAGGGGCTTCATGCTAGTGTTCAGTTAAATGCCTTTTACACGTACATGCACACACATCCCCTTTATCATTTCGAATTGACAACGGTCCTAATTTGACACTAACTTGGGCATTGGTCACTCTTATATTTCTCACAATAATATTGCATAACAGATAGTTATTAAGCTTTACAGGTGTAGAACTAAAGGCTAGGATCATTAGGTCATCCGCCTAATGTTGAGTTCGGATACCCCGCTGAAGATATTACAAAAGAATTGTGTACGACATGTCGGAAACTCAATCATGGGTCCCACATAGTTATAATTGAGACCGTTTAAGCTGAATGCCATCCCACTGATGAGTCCTGAAATGCACATATTTTCATACACATTTTGTACTATTTTAAGGGCTTATTGATATTAAAGAGCTTTATTTAGTGTCAAATCATGTTTTTATGCATTTAGAGTCCATTGTAGTGCATTCATGCATAATTTACTAAAAAATTACACTTTTTGCATAAATTCATGAAACCTGCCAGTTTTGGAGATTTATTTTTGGAAAGTCAGTTATTATGGGTGCATCAAATAGGGTCGGGTGCATCAAGTAGGGTCCCATGCATCGTCCATTTAAATTCCTTACATAGAATTATTCTTGAATTTATTTATTTTAATTTGTATAGGAGAAATCAAGAATGGGACCCACATTGGTGAAATTTGAGAGAGATCAAGAGTATGACATCTTTCATGGTGGACCCACATATCTTGGTATTTTTGAAGAGTTTGAAAAGTCAACAATGGAAAACTAAATTTGTGATTTCAAGATCAAGAAATGAAACTTCAGACTTGGTAAGATTTTATTCTTACTAAGTTTGAAAACTTAAAAATCAAGAAAGAAATTCAAGAAATGAAAGTGTGCTAAAATAGTTGACTAGTCAATCTAAGAAGCTTGGAAGCAAACCAAAGATGGAAGGAGAGTTGATAAACAAGGAAAGAAAGATCCACATGGGTCCCACACACCCCATTGCACGATTAACATTCCATATGTGCACAATTATTTTTGGATTTTTCAGAGGCATCAAGATTAAAATGGCCGTAACTCTTAATCCAGCCATTAGATTGGTGCAATCCATACACCGTTGGAAAGCTCTTTTCGAGTAGATATCTTTAGAACCCAAGATTGTGTCAATCGGAGCTAAAACGAGGAAGATATGGCTTCTGGAAGTTAGTGTTATAATTTCTACTTGGGATTGCAATTTTTGCACATGAAAGCAACAAAAATCTCTTACTCATCTTGCCATTTCTTTGAAGACTTGTTGGTCAAGGAAGGGACTTACCATACAAAGAAGATTGCATGCTACAAACTTGGAGCAAAGAAGGAGAACAAAGAGAGCAAAAATCTATAAATTGAAGGCATAAGCATCTATCTCCTCTCATGCTTAAGAATTGCTCACCTCTCACTATAGAGAATTTCATACCATTTCTCCCTTTCTTGCCCTTCCATCTTAATTCACCAAGGGGGTTCTTTCCAAAGGCCATACCACCAACATTATGGTTTCAACTAGAAAATGGGATTCTCAACATCCTAGTATGTATTTTTGTTTTTAATTCTCAATCTTATGTACTCAATTGCATACGAGTATTAATAAAATTGTTTCTTTTTAATTCTTGGATTGATTTCTTGTGAATCTTGATATTATTTTTACAATACGGTTAGTTCTTACTTTTGGTTAAATATTTTTAATTGGCTTGGAATAATTACTAACAGCTCACCTTCGCATCCTCACAATATACCTTGTTTTCTACAGATATATGGTATTTTTGGAGGCAATACAATGTGAAGTTGAAGAGTGTTGATTAAGAAAAGTTTAAAAAATCCAAGTCTGAAATTTATTTATTAAAAAGTGAGGATTTATCATTCTCAACTTTGATTGACAACCCAAGTTGAAGAATAGGACCCTAGGTTTGCACATCTAATTTTCTTGGACCCTCAATTGAGAAGAATTAAAAGAAGCAACTTACCACTTTTATATTTCAGTTTTGTTTACCATCTTTGATTTATAAACACTATCCTTATTTTCAGCACCTCACTTTTAATTCCTGCACCTTTTACAATATTATGTCACACAATTTTGTTTAGATTTGTTAATTGCTGGAAAGTGCATTAGATTCATGCATCATGGTAGTTCAAAACCTAGCCGTTAAACTCAGTTTTAGGTTGCATTAGATTAGGAGAAATCATGCATAAAAACAGCTCTGCATACTAGTTTTTCAGACTTAGAATTTTCAACATCTCATGGCATACATTGCATTACTGACTTTCGAACTTAGGTTTCTTTTGTTTCTAGTTTAGTTTCTTAGCTTTATTTTTGGTACCTTTTATTATTGATGTTCTAACTTGTGTGTTCTTTTGTAGCAATTTTAGTTTTCTTTAGTTTAGGATCTTTAGATTTAGGAAGTTTTATTTTCATTGGATTGTAATTAATTTAATTTTTGGAAAGTAGGAATGATGGTTGTAATTTTCTAGTTTGTTAGGCTAGATTTAGAATTTTAATTTAGGGCATGTACAAGTTGAGAAGGAACTTTAATTTACAAAGCTCCATGTGGATCGACTTGGTCTTACCAGTTTTATTACTACAATCGCACCCTACACTTGCGGTCCGATCACCCACCAATGAATATATCCTCAAAACTTAGTTCAATAGGAGTGAGCCCATGGTATAATTGAGCCCAAGATGGAAATGTAATTAACACCACATCAGCAACGATGCCATATCAGCGTCCGATACATTTTCGTCATGTGTTCAATCCCATCCATTAATATATCCTCAAAATTTAGTTCAATGGCAGTGGACCCCATCATACAATTGAGCACAAGATAGAAACCTAATTAACACCATGTCAATAGCGATGCCAAATCAACACCCAATCACGCTTTTATCATGTGTTCAATTGGGCGGTGGGAACCACTTCTATTGAACCGAAACTTGAGTATACATGCATGGAGGGGACGAGACTCCTCTTGAACTGTTCGGATTATAACTATCTAGGCCCCATGATGGAGATCCAACATGTGTTACACTATTTCCATTAATTCATGCGACATGGAATCCGGACTACCTAATGTTATGCCGACCTTTGATTTTCTTTCATACCAATATAATCCCCGTCTCCTTTATTGCCAAGCATTTAGGCGGTCCCATAGGAGGTGAATGTTTTTGTTATATATCTCAAGCAATTACCTAACCACAGGTTATATTTCTGGGTGAGTCACTGGGAAATCCGGTTTCATCTTATTCGCTCACCTACCTTATCAACCTCTTGGTAGTTTTAGTTACAGGTGTTTGATCCCTTACCGGATACAACTCTTGATCTCTCAAGAAAAGAAAAGCAAGACGCATTGCATGACAGTGGGACTCATTGTCCCCACCTGATACAAGCTGCCTTTATGGATTAAGAATATGATTACTAACGCATATGATTCCACTAATCAATCTTAAAATAAAATCTGAGGATATTTTAGAAGATAGGGGTGTTCATTTTGAGCGGCCGTGATTTTCACTAGGTGAGCCCTACTTCAAATTCCACCATTTGTTTTTGTTAAATGTGGAGTACCACTGGTTGAAATCAGAAATTCTGTAAGTAAAAGCCTCAGAGAATTTGGACTTGAACTAAAACTCAGATCAGTTAAAGTAGTGAGGCACCTATCCAAGTCCATGTCAATGAAATAACGGATAAGGAGTCACTTGTTTTCAGTATTTTACATATGTAAATAATTAATGTGCAAAAGGATTACACATCGTTATGTTTGTTTGCGATGCGTACATAAAGTGTGAAAACAATGTGTAAATGAGACCACTAACACAGTAGAAGTTTAATTCATGCTAAAACAGGTACGGAAGTGATTCGTATCCATTCGATCTTGCGAAGAAGGCGCCAATATACCTTTTATGGAAAATTCATTTTTATGGGGCCCATCAACTACCTTTTATCTTTTCTCATTCCTGTGACCCTATATTTGTAATGTAAACTATTTACTTTGTGTTACTGAACTAATAAATGCAAAGATATTGAAATTGGTTTTCTTAAATCTATAAAGATTCTTGAGTAATTTGTGAGAATGTCTCAACCTATATATCTAATTTTTTACACTTTTGTGGGCCTGAGGGTGGAACCAGGTGGACTTGTGGGTGGGGGGCAAAATAAGCTGGCCAATTTTGAAGTTTTGATTTAAAAAGTTGTGATTAACTCATGACCACTTACAGAATAATTGAATAAGCAAAACCCACGACCACTTTTGTTATCAAGCGGTCAATCTTGAAGTGGGACAAACTTTTTTTTTTTTTTTTTTTAGTGGGGAGGCTCGACCTTTTAATGGATGAGTTGATAAAAAGAATAACCTTCCTAAGGAAATGTTTGGCCGCGGAACCACTTTCTACATGGAATCCCCAGTTCCCATTCAGACCTGATTCATTTTATATTATTACTATTTTTTTTTTTAACAAGTTGTCATCGCCCGAAGAAAGCACGAGCCCAACTGTACAAAGCCCGCAAAACATTTCAATTGCTTTCTCGTACTTTCTCTCTCTCATACATAAGCAGTTACAAATCATTCGAAAGAAAACAAACAAGACATGGTATTATGCTTTGTATTTGATTCCCATAGCTATAGTACCCGTAGTACTCTTATAAACAATTAATACAACAAGAACCAGCGTTTCAGATTTCAGCTTTAAATAAAGGGCTCTTAGTAATGGAAAAGCTTGGCCAACTAAACTAAACTAGTTAAGATTTGGAAACTCGGATACTACAAAAATGAAAAAGAGAGCAAGCACGAGATCTGAATCTCATTGGTCGAAGCGTCTTTTATTATTCTCTTTAAATAAATTATATTATATAGAAAAGGAATCCACAACAGCAAAGGTTCTGAAAGTTTTGCTTCTACTTCTTTTCCCTCGTCTTATCTTTACGTATAAGAGGAGAAAACAACACGAGTTGAAAGAGAAGTAAGTGAAAAGGCCGAAGAATTAAGAGTAATAGGGATTCATTCTTTCATTTTTTATCCATCTCATGTTTGGTTTTTATATTACGTGTAATAAGGACAGGAATATTGCCAAGGAATCTCTTTGAAAATGGACAGTAACCCAACAACAACAACATTAAAGACGTAAGAAATTAAAGACCGTAAGAAATTAAAGACCTTAGGCTCAGAGACATTCGCTTGGCAGTTCAGCTCGCGCCCATCCCACCACCATGGCACCCTACGCCTCTTTTGGGTTTTCCTTCTTTTTCTCTTTTCTATGAGGATGATGACACTATATATATAATATTCATGTGCATCCATCTCTCACCATATTATAATGAGAGACAATATAATATGGTTGACTTTATAACACATCTGAACCATCCACAAACATGGAACCACCTTTAAGTACACTAGACCATTAAATTTTCACCTAACCAAATGAATTGACCGTTGGATCGAGGGTCAAAATTCTTCGTTTGATATTAAGACATTAAATTTGTGGGCCACGGATGAAGGGGTTAGAGGCATGAAATTGACTCTAAATTTGATATATGGTCTCATCCAAGATGTCTCTTCCCATCCCCCCAGGCCCCATTAAGTTTGTCAATCACCATATGGATGCACAGGAATATCCCCCATATATATATATATATATAGAAATTCTCAAAAACTCAGCTTCATTTATTTTATTTTTTTTAAAAATGTCCAGGGAGTTTTGTAGTGTGCCTCATATAGTTGAGTATATATAAACTAAGAAGCAACAGGCATGTTAAGGGTCCATGGCGCACCAATTGAAATGGGGATACATGGATCCGCAGGATCCAGCAACATGGCACATGTCGACTCACTCAAAGGTGGTTGTCAAGTGGTTTCCCTTACACTACTTGATTGATCGTCTTCATAGGTCCACACGGGCTCTACTGAGAACTTGCTCGTACGTGCCTGACCCGTTTGCGTCCCTCCCGAACTTAGGTGAAACTACGGCACAAATGCATGACATGTGGCATGTTGCACGACTTGTTGCTACCCCCAAATTTTTTTGAAAAATTATGGAATATCCATTTGCCAAAAATTCAATTTTGATCAACATTGCTATCCATTTGACAAAGGCAAGAAATGCACAATCATCTGTCCTTCAAAACTTGTTGGGTCGCTGAGCTAGGAGTTCGGATCCCTTGTTTTGTAGAGGCTTGAAGATACTATTTTATCCGGTCTTAAATCGCCAACTGTGTAAAACCTCTTCTTTTAATTTTCTCGGTGTAAGAGAACAACTGAGAGGATGCATTAGCTGGCATAAGATTTTACACGTTTGGTGATTTAGGATTGGATGAAATAGTATCTTCATGATTGTTAAAAACATGGAATCCAGACTCAAGCTGGGAAAAGCTCATATTTTAACCGCACATCTCATGGCTTCAAATGAGAGAGAGAGAGAGAGAGTGTTCAACGGCTATAACTTTCTATAAAATGCACATGAGGTCGGAGGGGCTAACCATTCCAATACGTCACATGATGTCCCATAATACTCTGCTTGATCTCCTTTCCACTTGCTGGGCAAGTGACAGAGCCAACCGACGATCTTCTTACCTTTGACAAACCATGAAAAAAACAAAAACACCCAGTGGGTGGGAGGATTCTGACTAGGATCAACGACAGGCAAATAAACAGTGCAACAACATCGGGATACCCTAATCAGGTAAGATAACCAGTAAGCATCCTCTAATATTAGACAGTTCTACAAGAGATTTTGGCAATCAATCAATATTTGTCAGAGATCGGCACAAAGTGACCATCTCTGGTGTGTCACTATTTTCGAACTATAGCTGGAAAAAAACAAAATTAAATTATCAAAGCACCCCAATTTTTTATTTTTATTTTTACTATGAGTAGAAGACCCGCAAAGAACTTAGAAAAAAAGAAAGAAAATAGACAAAATATTGTCTATTAGGCCTACTGAAGAAGACATAATAAACTCCTTCGTGTAAAAGGGAAAAAAAAAAGTCTCAAGCTGGTTGGGGACACCAAATGCTTTCACTAGAGAGTAAGTATAAGTAAAATGAGAAAAGAACAAAAAAAATGAGAAAACCTCTCTCTTGGAATTCACCTTACATTCATTTGGTATAATAGATGCGGCCAGACTTGAAATCTAAGCTCTAAGTACAAATGAAGGTCGCTAAAACAAATATCTCCAATGTTAATCTCAACTGACTCTAGCCAGAAGGTTTAGGGACATGTCATTGCCTAACAAAAAATATAAAGATATTTCATTTTAATTGAAGTATATATATCCAATAAAAATAAAGTTTCTTACTTACAAAAATACAAAAATATAATAACCCATCTTAAAAACCATAGTCCCTAATCTAACAATAATTTTAAGACTTTTCGCTTTTGAGAGCTTCGGATTCACTTCTTCCTTCTTTTTTTTTATTATTTTTTAAGCTTGTTATGAGTACAACAATCTTTTAGTAACCTAGTCATATCATATATTGTAAGTATAGCAGGTACAAGTAGTTTTCTGTAGCCTTCTTATTTGTGCTTTAGTGGCTGTCAACTTCTTTACTATAATCGCTATATTCCCCTTTTTAGCATAGCGGAAATAAAATGTAGTGTGGATATTATTTGTGAACTTTATAATCACCATACGCCGGTATCTTTCAGTCCATATTGTGGGTGGTCGAGGCACAGACTGTCAATGGTAGGGGCCATCAGAGCAATGGTTTGGATGAGCTAACCACGGTCCTTACTTTCATAGACTCTAGGCTGAGGATACTATGCATATCAAGCCTAGCTATAATACCAAATAGCAATATGTCACAATCTTTCTACATCAAGGGCAATAGGGTCGTTGAAAACGAGTTTGTATGTCCAAAAAGCAGAGTTGTTATGTTATTTAGGTGTAAAGTGGTGGTCCGGTCCTTACTTGAACTTAGTTGTTAAATAACACTTATTTAATTGCTGGTCATCTGCCAAAATAGAGGGAGGGGAAAAAAAAAGGAGAACCAGAACCTAGAATGAGTAAAAAAGATTACATACCCATAATATTAATCTCTCTCACATTCAATTTTCAAAGTTCATTATTCAGAGGGTACACCCACCATCCTTCCATTGTCTCTCTTCCACTCATCCACCTTAATTAAATCAAAATGACACCACCCTATGCTCACTCAAAGCACTCAAAAGCAACTCATGTGAACTTTATCATGCCCTTCCATTGTCTTTCTTGTATATATGCTTGTGTTTCACTATTTTATAAATAAAATAGCAAGGGTACAGTTTGAAACGTCCATAGGACATGGCCACATTTCCTCATGGCTAAATTCTTAGATGAGATGATGATTGCAAGCCAAGGGGGGCTCCAAAGTAAAGAGAAAGAAAAGGAGACAAAGTCAATGCAAGTAGGGCACACTCCAAATACAATCATCTGAATGACTCACCTAGAACAAATCTCCTCTCCACCAATGGGACACAAAGGCCACTTGGGCTCTCCAACGACCACGGTCCTGCAGCTTAACAACCATAAAAATTCACAGGTGTTAGTTTGGGTTTGGGTAGTTTGGAATCAAAGAGCTGAGCCTTATTTGGTAAGTGGTGGTAGAGGTTTTGGGAGGAGAAGAAAGCTCTATGGAGAAGTATTATTGTCTCCGAATATGGTGTGGATGAGTGGGGTTGGGTGCCTAAAAAGGTTCCTAAACATTGGGTTTATGGGTTGTAGGGAAAGGTGCTAAAAGCGGGGATGAGCCCAATGGTAGGGGGACTATCTTTAAAAGAAGTGTGGGTATGTATTGGTTTTACTTGTAGCTAACCCAATCGCTAGAAGTACAGGTTCCACTAATCACTCTTGGTGGGAGCTTAGAATGCTCATAGACGTGACTATGAAGTCCCTAGAGTGAAGTGGAGATTGATTTCTAGGGCTCCAAATGAGTGTAATTGGGTGTTAGTTTGTGGTCTAGAAGAGGGCACAAAATCACATTAGTTGCAGCCATTAAAATAAGCTCGGAATTTATAGGCAGAGCTCTAACGGCTAGTCTCTAGGTAGTCGTGGGCATGGTAGGCTAGCCGTGACCCCGACGATCTTCTGCAACGTTTAGTTTGACTGAGGTTCAAATTAGGGTCATTTATCTATGGTTAGATTTACGGCTTGCCGTAGCCGTGGGATGACCTACGGTTAGCTGTAAGGTCACTGTAGAGCAAAATGTTGAAAAACAACATTCAGGAAAAAGCAACTTAGAGCATTTACGGTAAGCTTATGGGAGTCTTACGGTTAGCCGTACTCTTGTTACTGCTAGTCGCGAGGCCTGAAACTGAATAGCTCTCAGTTGTCATGTTTGGCATTGCAGGGGACTTTGCCACCATCCTTACCCTGGAGACAGAGGTGCCGGAGGATACGCCTGCTAGGCTAGTTGAGTGGACTTCGGACGACATGGAGTGAGCTTGGTGCGAGGACGATACACTCGAGAATCTTGGCATTGTGGCCTCTTGGTTTTAGATGCATAGTTTTGTGATTGTATTTGATATAAAACATGTAATAAGGTTGAACATTAAATGCTTATGCACTTTACTACTTCTTTGATGGACTAGTTAGGCTCTGACATTGTAATCCATTATTGGATGGTGATGATATATGCTTAATGATAGATTGATATTGCTTCCGATGAATTGTATAATGAAATGTGCTATAAATGTGATGGAACCATGTATATCCTCACACGCGATATCCTATGGGAATAACACCGGTGTGGGGCAAGTACTTATGGCTTATGGACCACACACCCGTTGTTACTGGAGGTCCAGTTTGAGGGCAAGCATGACACTATTCTTTGGAGACTTAATCCTTTTGCCATAATTTGGTCTATTTGGAAAGAGAAGAATGTTAGAACTTTTATAGGTGTCAGTTTGGGCTATTCGAATCTTTCTTTTGTTGTCAACTGGAGAGTGGCAAAGTGGGCCATGGTTAGAGAGGAAGTTGTGGATTTGGGGATGGATAATGTTCTTCACAAATTGGAGGCTTGTTTACAAGGAAGACTTCCTTGTGCAAGGAAGTTGGCCGTTTGGTCTCCCCCTCTTATGGGTGTTCTGAAGTTCAATATGGATGGCCCGACAAGAGGGAAACTAGGGCTAGCAGGTATTGGAGGTGTGATTGGGGATAACAAAGGTGATGTGCTTCTTTTATTTTCTAAGAATGTGGAACTCAAGGAGTCTAATGAGGCTGAGGTGATGGCTATTTTAGAAGCTTTCCGATTGTTCTTCTCTTCTTTTCAAGCTGGGTTAATTATTGAAAGTGATTCCTCTAATTCCATCGGTTGGATCTCTTCATATGAAGGTCATTGGAAGTTTCATTTTCTTCTCTCAGATATTAAGTTTATGTCTTTCCAAGGCCTTGTAGAGTTTAAGCGTGTAGGGAGGTTGGCCAATGTCATGGTACACTCTCTAGGTAAACAAGGGGTGGATAAAGTTGTTCCTTTGATTGCTTACACTATGTAATGATTTACTATTTTTGTTTAGGGTTTTGAAAATATTTTTAGGGTCTGCGATATCTAGATTGGTCTACTCAAACAATCAACCAAAAGTGTGCAGAAATTAAAAATATGCAGCGGAAATAAATAAACAAGCACACACCACAAAGACACTAAATTTTAAGGTGAAAACCCTAACCGGGTGCAAAATCACCAATCCGAAGGGAATCAAATCAAACACTATGAATCTCGCAATCACAAGAAACTCAGATATCTTCCCCAGATATTCCCTACCCAAGGGTTGAAGTTACCTTGTGTCGTTTCACGCTTCATCGATTTCACACCATTGATTGTAATAGATTCAATACAGCACTTGACTCCTTAAGTCTTTTCGAAAGAAGATAATCTTCTACAATGATGCAGAAGAACTGACTCTAGAGAACTTGGCAGCACAATTTCATAAAAATCTCTAGAGAAGAATTCTCTCAATAATAATCTCTAGCTCAGAACTTTGATAGGTGACGTGTGAGGTGTATCTTTGGAATAGCCCTTGAGTCCTTTAAATAGCCCTTAGATCGTGTTTAAGGTTGCCTAAGTTGATTAGGACTAAAACAATCAGTTTGGGCAAAATAACAAGTTTCTCAAATTTCGTACGGCTCTCTCTGCGCCTCGTCCGTTCGAGCGGACCGACCATCCGCTTAAGCCGATGAGGTTCTGTTTTGGCGTTGGCTATTCTGACTCTGTCCGCTCGAGCGGATGAGGTGGTCGCTCGAGCGGACCCCATTCTAGTTGATTTGGAAATTCAGTTCTTTTCTCTAGCTTTCTTCTTCTAATTCTTTCAGACTTTCTTCTTCTGAGTCATTCCAATCTTCTATCTTCAGAGTTCTTTTCTAAAATAGAATTACAACTCAAAAGACCCAAAGTTTTGTTCGACCCATGAATTTAGCCAACACTAAAATTCTAACAGGTATATAATGCTTTTACACCTTTTTTTTCTTTTTTGTCTCTTTGTGGTCGTTGTAATGCCTCTTTCTTCAAATAAAAGTTTTTGCTACCGATAAAAAATCACAGGTGTGTCTTTCCTTTTGAGAAATGAAAATAAAAAATAGACTTTCGTCAAAACTACACGTTCTTGTTTTCAGTCTTTCAGAAATTATAAACTTCATATCGGGTGCATTGAATCCAATCATGGTATCCGTGAAAGTGAAAAACACTTGACTTCTTTTATTCTCTTCGAGCCCTGAAATTATACGAGGAAATGATTATGTGGATTTCTTCTTTGAGTTCGGATCCTCTGTTGCAACTATTATATGAAACTGTGTAACACTTTTCTTGGAACTCTATTCTCATGCCCACATAGGGATAATCTGGATCATTCATGATGAATCCGATCCCCTCCACAGATTTATCCTTTAGTTTCAACTCAAAAGGAATGGGTCCCACCGTTCGGTTGAGCACATAATGAAAACATGATTAACACCTTATCAGAAGAGATTCCATGTCAGTGCAATGTCACATTTCTACATTGTATTAAATCAAATGGTGGGACCCACTCCTTTTAAGCTGAAACTTAAGGATCTATTTGCAGAGGGGATGGGCTTCATCATGAATAGTTCGGATTATCCCTATGTGGGCTCCATAATGAAGTTCTAGTTCTAGGGAAAGTGTTACACGATTTTGTGTAATAGCTTCGATTGTCTATCCAACCCTTCTTCTTAAGCTCCTTTATGTAGGAATTCTCTTCCTAGAATGATACTAGTCCACCAATCATTCCGTAGTACTCCTAGATTTCAAAGAAAACCAACCACTTGTACCATGATCTAATATACTAGGGTTTTAGGGGGGTCGACCCACTTTTGTGGATTACCGGGATTGAAAACTCAGCATTGTCCACTTATGAGACACCCTGTAAATGGCATTTTGCTTGGCTAGGAGCCTCGAACAACGAGTTTCCTTCTTTCCAATAAGATTGGAAAACTCATGACTCGACTCGACTCGTCAAATGCAATTAACTTGATTTAGATAGAGTCAATGTGGAGACTCGGGAGAGTCATATTTTTACAAAAATACTTAAAAATGATATCATTACTTATATATTATAAAATATATTTATTTACATGCATTCATGATAATCAGTTCAATTTAATAAATTTACATATGCAAGAAAAGTATTACAATAAGGAAAATAAAAGAAGAAATATTGCATATGATATAATTTGTTAGTCCAAATATCAAATGCAAAATATCAACTATAAGTCTCAAATTACATTCTATTCATCGTTTTTCAATTTCTGACTCCAATACTCATGCACAATTACTTATAGATAAGCTTCAATTGTTTGAAATAAGACCCCCCCTATTAAATGGTTTGGAATGCAAATAACTTATTAAAATGTAACGACTCGGCCGAGTCTCCCATACTTTTGATTCGATTCTTCGAAAAATGAGATGACTCGAGAGAGTCAAGAGTCAACTCGAAGAGTTTTCCAACCATGCTGTCCATCACTTTGCAAAAGTCATTTCAATCCAATAGAAAGAGGACAATGCATTTCCTTTGTTCCATTTTTCTAAAAACCCATTCTTATAAGTGGATATAGACTAATTTTGTTTTTTTAATAATTAATTAACCTTAAATAGATGAGATAAATCTTCAATAATAAAGATAATAAACTTATTAATTAATAACCCACTAAATAGACTGTTACGAAGCAATAGATAAACATTCCGAGAACAGATAGAACAGAGGTGAAGAAATCTCTCTTTCTCTCTCAAACGAGCTTTCCTATTGTGGTTAGAGAAATCAAATATTTCTATTAATATTTCTTTTGCAGCAAGAGTACGTAAAACTGTATGACCTAACTTTGTCTTTTCTATTTCATCTTTATATGTATTGGTATTATTATCATAACCTTTTCAAGTGCGGAGAGGTCTATTTTGCAAGAAGATATTAGGGTCATTTTAGAGAACCCATTATATATTGAATTTCTTCTTAACATAATGCAACCCCAAGGCAAATTTCGCGGTTCCACCCCTAGTCCAATTAAAGGTGACCACACATGCAATGCATGCACATCTTACCAGTAAGATAAAATGGGCTATAGATTAGGTATCTTGCTCACAGAAAAAGCCCTCTTTCATGCTCCCGCCTAAACAATCAATTTAGTTAGGTATGTCAAGCCAATCCTTGGTTCTTACTTTGACTATTGTTTTCATCAGCTTAGATTAGATGGCTATGATGTAATTGCTATTATCGTTCAAATTAAAGATAGTTAGATTAATGTGTAAAGGCTAGTTTATGGCTTCCACTAATGTAGTGCAAATTATCTAAAGCTTTAAGCCCGAGATCAAGTTTTATATCTTTCATTTGGCTTTACATGAGTGATACAACGTTCATTATTAATTTAGATGCCCTTGCCCTTGCCCTTGCCCTTGCCCTTGCAAAACAGAGACATCGAACAACTGTTGATTTCCAATATAATAAAATTCAAAGACGTGGGGTGGGGTCCTCGTGATATTCGTACCTAAAAAGGGGATCAATATCTGCTGATCGTAGGCCCTGCTTTGATCTTCATTTTAGTTGCATATATTCAATTAGGTGTTGGTGTAGTGGGACTAATCCTATTGGGAGTCACAGCAGAAAGTCACCGCGTATCCTCAACGGTAGCACACCAACTCCAAACAATTCTTTTTATTTTTATATCCTTTTTGAGTTCAATTCCACTACCGAAGTGGATGCACATGGTCTAGCTGGACCTCTACTTCTTCCTTGTGTTTTTAAGAAAAAAACACAGAAAAAGGAAATTAGAAAGAGAGAGCGATAGAGTCCATCTCAAACGAAAAAGTCTAACCAAGTATTATTATGATTTGTGTGTGTACACACGGGGTTGATCACTACGTGGCCCCATTTGATCCAGGCCCACCTGATGATGCAGTCTACCCCCAAGCACGCACTGGTTTTGAATATGGAAAGAGGCATTCTTTTTTTTTTTTTTCCTTTCCTCCTCTTAAATGAAGCAAAGTTCACTATAGATATGTTTCAATTAGACTTTCTTACAAATATATTATTTGACATGTTGTATTATCACTTAAAATTAGTAAAGTAGATTTGTAAAGCCAAGACCGCTACATAAAAGAGATAAAGCTTTGATGAGGACTGCTGATGGATAATATAACCCATGGGCCGAACACACATGTATCCCAGGCCAATCTGTCGTGAACTTTGAACCTTGACCCATATTACATATAGGATTTTTTAGTAGGGGGAAAGACCCACAAGGCAAACGAGCTTTATAGTGTTGACAATCATAAAATGCTTTCCCCCAAGGCTAAAGAGCTTTATAGTGTTGACAATCATAAAATGGTGACCGGATAATATCCCACCGTTGGGGCATTCGAGATCGATTGGCATGCACATGATATGGACCATCTGTGGCATATTTGGAGAACTCCGACGACCCGGAGTTCAATTGTTTTAAGTTATTGAAGACTTATCAGAAAATTAACTCAGTGGGTCATCTCAAGAGAGTCTACTATGCGTAATAATATACATTGTTTATTTTGGTAGGAATCGGAATAATGTTATTGCCATGTGAATATCTAGTTCTAGCTTTAGTGATCATTGATTATGATGATGGATAAATACAGTTTGTTACTTTAATCAGTATATAGTTCAACAGAAGCTCTGTGGCATATTTCAGATAATAATCCAAAAGATAGTTATACAGTGAGATCCGATGATGTAACTCGAGGCAAAGAACAGATGCAAGATGCAGAGAGAGATTATTTGGTTTGAATACCAGCGCTAATGTTGTTGACCCCAGCGCCTAATGACAAACAAACAAAACAAAAAAAAAGAAGCTTAGGCTATGTTTTCTTTTTCCTTTTCCTTTTTTTTTTTTTATATATAAATTTTCTTTGTAAAAGAGGAGTGAGTGATTATTACTATTGTTATTATTCGATTCGAGAGTGGAGTTGGTTTCCATGTGCGTGACCACTTTTAGAAAGAGCTGCCTCTCTCTTTTCTCACAGCCACAGGCCATGCTTTTTGTCCTTTGCATTCTTCTCTCCTCTTTTCTTATTAGCTCTTCTACTTTTCCAGTTTTCCTCTGCTTTCTTTATCTCCCTTCCTTTGTCCAGTGTCTGTGTATGGATTATGGAACGCCAGCGCCAGGCCAGGCCATATATATTTGTACGGTCCTAAAGGAGAGAGAGCCTTTGCTGAGGTGGGCCACGAACGAGACGACGATTGAGGTGCAACTGTGCGTCACAAAAGCACGTAGTAGCCTAGTCACACGATTCACTTGCTACTTTTGCTTTAACCCTTTTGGCAGGATGTGACCCATTATCCCACTAGTAGTCTAATTAATAATATATATATACATATACTACTCAATAGAGAGGAGAGATCATGTTTTAGCCGAGCCATCAGTGCCTCTGAGTGTCGTCGTGCTCCAGCTGTTTGGGTCACCGCGGGGACCTCTCACCAATCCCCTTCTTCACTTTATACCCTCTTCTTCTCACCTGCTTCCTTTTGACCATCTTCTCTCGTCACTTAACACACATGAAAATATTCATATGCACATGTATGATACATATATTTGTATGTATATATATATAATTGCTATCAAATTCAAAGCAGGCATTCGTATTTTAGATTTTACGTACCATCATCCATGGATCGGTCATGAGCTATTTGAATAGAACCCTCTAGGAACGTGACAGATCAACCCTGCAAGATCGGGATTGGTCCATCATTACAGACTAGTAGATCGATAAAATATCTCAAGTAATAATGGCCTTTTTAAATTAATTGAGCTTCTTTTGGTTTAAGTATGATACAAATGGGTTGGATCCGACCTCACAGTATGAATGAGAAGCAAGCAACACAGCACAGGGGTCCAAGTCCAAAATATATAGGGCCAATGGCTTGGCTCTGTTTGGAGAGCCCAACATTTGACGGACCTAATTAAATACTGTCCTACTCTGACCCAATTACTAGTAACAGACTGGACGACCTCGTTAAGGTCTGTTTAGTTTAGGCTGTGTAGAAATCGTAAATGCTTGTCAGGCCTTGCACCTGAATTCTCAAGGTCTAAAAAACACCCTTTGAAGGGGAAAAGTGCCTGAAAATACCCTTTGATGAAGGGCAAAAGTGCCTAAAAATGCCCTTCGAAATGCTCCAAATTCTGATATTCAAAGTGGTTTATTGATCAGGTCGAGACATTTGGAAATCAAGTCCAGTAGAAGAATTTCTGACAATTAAGTTGAGAGCATTTTCACCTGATAAATAACCCTCAAATTCTTGCTATATAGAAGACCAAATACTAGAATCCGGCCAGTTTGGACCAAGAATGGGACCTTGGCCAGATTAAAAGCAACCAAGTCGAAACTCCTATCATTTACAGGCCTAGCTTGAAAGTGACTATGGGGCTCAGAGTTTTCAAGTCAAGGGGAAGGGGCCCTCTGGTTGTGCTGTTTCAACACCAGGGCGAATACTCCAAATTTTTAAAGTAACTAAGCCAAACATAATTGGGCCGGCTTATTTGGGTCAGGACAAGCCGGGCCTATAAATCATCAATGTATATGATGTATTCTAGATACGATTATAAGATCCCTAATAAATCGAGGGATTCATTCCTGTAAGATAGTGTAAATAAGTAAACCAATGTAATATAAATAGGTGATAGACTACAATGGTCGATGCACGATTTTGGAAGGAAAATTATTTTCTTCTTTGTTATTTGAGTGTATTGAGATGGTATCGAAGCCCAGACACAAGACTTGTCTTGGAATTGACTACAATCGACCTATCTTGTTTGGCATTATTGTTTCATCCAATTCTAAATCCAAATTACTAGGTCGTAAGCCTATTCCATCTCTAGATGAATTTCTTGGAGAATTACTCAGAGAAGAACAATGCTGCCTTAATAAGACAGCAATGGGACAAAAGGCATCTGGTTCATCTCCTTTGGATATCGCTAATGCTACTCAAGTTTAACCAAGATCTTCATCTTCTCCTTCGGATGTCACTTATTCTACTCAATCTAAACCAAGAGATAAAAGCAAAATCCAATGCTATAGCTGTTAAGATATTGGGCATATTGAGAGCCAATGCAAGAAGAAAATGTGTAATTACTACTGCAAAAAACCAGGGCATATTATTTCTGAATGCGGACGTTGAAAACAAATTCGACAACCACTGCTCTTCATGCTGCAAACTGAAGTTACTCCTGGCACTAATTTCCCTGTCATACCTCCTGAGCTTGCTCAACCTTCCCAAGAAATCCTTATTTCATATATAATTGGGCCAGCTTATTTGGATTAGGATAAGTTGGGCCTATTAGGCATCAATGTATATAATGTAGTCTTCATACGATTATAAGATCCTCGAATCATGGGATTCATTCCGTAAAAGATCGTGCTAGCAAGGAAACCAATGTAATATAAAGAGGTGATCGACTACAACGGTCGATACAAAATTCTGGGGGGAAAATTACTTTCTTCTTTGTTATTTTAGTGTCTTGAGTCATATATCAATGGTTTCCAATTCAATATGAATAGTATACACGGCATAATTTAAAATAGCGGCCGTTGTGTAGAGTAGCGAGTGCATTATTGGCCGTAGTGGTTGAGGTTTGAAAATAGCAGTGATACGGTCTAAATCCTATTGCACATATTTGGTTTTAATTTAAAACACCGTCTTTCCTATTTTCTCTCCTCAATATCCTTTTCTAAATTTGTCTTTATCATTATATAGTTCCAAATCTCTAAAAAAAAAAAAAAAAAAAACTATGAGATTGACTGCTACACAATATTCAAATTATTTTTTATCATTAGGAAAATTTACATTGCAACACCACTACGTATCGCTCGCTATATAATGTTTTGACCACTAGCCGCTCCGCCCAAAACTTATGCTATTTTGATACTTGCTACAAAGACACTTAGGGCTTTTTTGTGTGTGTGTGTGTGAGACAGGAATTCATTCTTAAAAAGAAATATGACATTTACAAATGTCGGAGAACAAACCATTACATGATTTCCAAAAAACCTCAACATCCCAAAGACTTGTCAAGAATTCTTGAAAAGTAACGTGCCCTTAGAGAGGACGATGAAAGAGTGCAGCAGCTAAGGAACAAGAGTTATCTGAGGATACAATCATTTATCCAAAACTATAGGCTCAACGTGCACTTCTCAACGTGCTAGATAAAAGTCAAGATTTACAAGACATTACTACCAATGACTGAATCAAAGAACATATTAGATGATGAAAATTTATCCAGCCAATTTGGACTTGCCTAGTATGAATCCAGCTCATATTCCATCGCCTACCCTCCTTTGAAAGTTGAAACGGTGCTCAACCTTATTTATCCAGCCATTAGTTGAAAATGGTTGGTAAGGGGGGATGAATCAACGGTTTAGAGGCTTCCATGTAGTCTCTGGAGCTAGCAAAATGTGGCCATGCTAGCATGGGCATTCTAATTCATGATATTGGATATTTTAAAAAGCATTAACTATGCATAAAAACACTTTGGCGCAAAAAGATAATTATAATTTTTATGTGTGAATTACATTGAGATGGTCAATTTAGAATTAAAATCAATCACTAATGTATATACATATATAATGAATTCAATATGGCATTAACTTTGGCTCAAATTTGAACCAGTTTTCATAAACATCCCAATTAAGGCTGGCCAATGCAAAAAAAATATATAATGGATAATTTCACTTAAATAGTCTGTCGAAATAACTTTTAGCATCCTAATAATATCTATTACTTTATTAATTATTGGGATGTTCATATTAATTTATTGAAAAAGTCAACCTATAAGTTTATTGAGAAAACCATCAACATACTACTGAAAATATGCCCAAACAATTTGAAAGAAAATTATCAAGTTACAGATTTGCCAAAAAAATGCATCTAAGAGTCCACTTAAACAACTTTCATAGTTTCAGTGATGTTCAAAGTCCTATTAATATCAACTACTTTATTGATTATTAGTTTGTTAGTATGCAAAAAAAAAAAAAAAAAAAAAAAAAAAAAAACAAGAGTCCAATTAGTATCAGTTACTTTATTAGTTATTAGATTTTTCATATATAAATTTTTTTAAAAAATTTAAAAAAACATTTATGAGCCTAGATTTACAGTTGTCGGTGCCTCTAACAAGTAAAGAATAGAACCAACATTATTAAATATAGGGAGTTGCTATTCACACATCCCTTATTGATCACTGCAGATCCGATTTTTTGAAGACTAACATACCCATATCTGATTGACGAAAATGGACACCAACACTACATTCACGGCTCTTGGAATTGCTCTGTACACATCCAAGCAAAAAACGACTTCCTTCCCATTTCACCAAGTCTTCTTCTTCCTCACCTCACCTCCTCCGTCAACTCTCATTCTCCTCCTCCATTAGACCTTGGGCACACAACAAGCATTCATTTCAACCATCAAGTAGGTTGCACAGAGGAGAAGCTCATTTCCATTATCGTCACCGTCAACATCTCATTCTCTCATCACCATCATACACACTCTTCAAGAGGTTCTCATTCGTCACTCTTGATCAATGGACAAGAAAATTATTGTTTCAAACTGCTATAGAAACGCCAAGGTACACAATGACTTCAGTTTTTGTTTTTTCTTCAAGTTCAGAGGACGTATTGTGAGGTAGTCGTCCTGATCTGTTTGGCCACGCAGGGCCAAACAATATGCAGAATGTTCGGCCTTGAGTGGCTGAACATTTATAGTAAGTATTGTTCGGCCACTCAGGGCCGAACAGTCCGATGTTCATCACGCTTATTAATCATTGGTTGTTGTAGGGTGATGCGTCCACCCAATGTCGCAAGGTTAAATCAGACTGTACGGTGGACTATAGTAGGGAATTTATCACAAAAGAGGTAATAGATTTACTTTAACGGTCTGTAATGTTTATATTGTCACTTGTGAACATATTAATGGATGTTTTTTTTTTTTATGTACATATATTCAATAGTCGAGCAGACTTTATCAATTAGGCTCATGATATCGACAGAAGAAGTGGTTTTATTATTGTGACGAAGACATCGACTTTGGATGGTCCTGGCATTAAAAAAAAACCCAGCTTAAACTTGGATGTGAGAGGAGTGGGTGTTATACAAAAAAACCCAAAGACGAAAGATGGGGAGCGCAAGTAAGAGATCAAAGGGGACTGACTCAAAGAAGTGCGGCTGCCCTTTTACACTAAAGGGGAAAGTGTTGAGTAGCAAAGATGAATGGATGTTGCTTGTTACATGCGGTGTGCACAATCACTAGAGGGGAACTCTTTTGTAGCGAGATTGACAGAAGATGAAAAAACATTGTTGGTTGACATGTCGAAGAGCATGAGCTTTAGGTATGCTACGGAGTGTGCTTGGTGAGGGTTCTCTTTTGGCTGTCATTGTCACAGGCATAGATATGGTGCCATATCTTCTGTATTTTCTAGTGCTATTCATCTTTTATGCAGGTGGCATATTAATAGAAATGCCCTTGCAAAATGCAAGAAGTTGTGTGAGATGAAAGAAAAGTGGGACATGTTTAATGCATTCTGGAACATGTTAGTGTTTTTGTCTACGGAGGACCATTACAATCTCCAGTTCGATCTTTTTCTGAAGGAGTTCAGTGGTTACCCAGAAGTTGTGAATTATGTAATAAATAGCTCATTGAATCCATACAAA
The DNA here is from genome assembly GCA_003546025.1 of Camphora micrantha. NCBI lineage: Eukaryota > Viridiplantae > Streptophyta > Magnoliopsida > Laurales > Lauraceae > Camphora > Camphora micrantha. The sequence goes on along the minus strand of QPKB01000009.1, from coordinate 207,557 downwards.
GATAGATTTCTTGCTACCTGGACTGACATATTTATGCATTTCAGAAACACTTCTACAAACAAGTATATTGTTTAACTTATCTAATCTTCATTTCATAGCAACCTAACTAATGTCTAATTTACATTTTTAATAGCTTGACTTATTATTAATTTTATGTTTCAATAGGACGGAGAGTTCACATGCACAGTTGACGAGACAACTTGGATTATCCCAGGGCACTTTTGAGGATTAATGGCCAAAGATACACAACTTGCTTGTGTTGCAACACACCAACATAAAAGCATCTTTCAAGAAGAGTAAAACAGTGATGAAACATCAATTCAAGCCATATGAATTGAAGGAGCTCCGTGGTAACATCTCTGTTACTGCAATGGAAATGATCTTGGCAAAGACAAAACGGGTCAATTCAATTGGTATTGACAAAGATGTATGTGGACGCATCATTCAAAGCACACATGGATTGCAGAATACATCACTACCAGTCGACCAATTCTATTGGATTGCGTACATCCACATTGGTGAAAACTCGATATGTTGGCAACATAGATAGCTACTACGAAGAGCAGTACCAGATCCTTGGATTGCATATTGGAGATAGAGTTGATAGTCAAGCGGTTCAATGAGTCTGATTCGGGCATTCAGAAGCAACTTCTAAGCAAGCTGAGGGAGATTGCACATCCCGGAAATACATCATTGAAAGAACCTGACATTAACATAAGAACTAGAGGTCGTCTGTGGTCCAAGTGCAATTGAGTTGGTAGAAACAACTCAGGATAGCTACTCCCTTGTAGCGACTGTTGCTACGTTGGTTAACAGTGGAACATCACTGAAGAAGCCCAAGGCGGAGAAGATAAATAAGCCGAGAGTTATCCGCGCTAGATTATTGAAGGCGGATCCATTTATTGACGTATTTCTTAGTTTTGTGCGGCCTTTTATCACTCGTTTAAAAGGATGCTGCAACTAATGATAATTGTGGCTTCAGAGCTATTACGGGACTTATTGGCTTTGGGAAGGATGCATGCCAGCAAGTCCTAAAAGACCTTTTGAGTGAACTGCAGGTCAATGTTGATCACTACAAGCAATTATATGGGGGGGTGAATGGAGGACTAAAGAGCTCAGCGACATCCTGTCATACATAGAGGACTGCCCCCCTTATTATAGATGCAAGGCGATGCTGGATATGGGACATTTGATATCTTCGCGATATAATGTTGTCATATTCCACTTGTCCAATGAGCAATACCTGACTTTTCTACCTCTCTAATCATTGCCTGTTCCTACGCCGGCTTGGAGGGAGATTGCTATCGGTTTTGTCAATGGGAATCACTTTGTTTAGGTCAACAATATATACTGTCATTAAAGTATTGTCAATGTTTCAAAATTTTTTATTATAATAATGATTGTTGTTTCTGCATTTCAGGTCTTCTTAGTACAGGGTCACTCTACTCCACCGCTAGCAACTAATTGGTGCCGTCATCGTCTTGATTGTGCGTCAGGTTGGGAGGCTGCATACCAAGCCCGAATAAAATATTTCACTGAAATTATCGGTTCGGATGTAGCCACGTGTGAGACGATCGAGCCGGATTGATGCATCTTGGAAATTAAGTTGTTGGAGCTTCTGAGGGTTAATTGTAATTTTTTTTATGTTCATTTTGGTTGTGGATTGGCGATGTGTTGGTCATAATTGTAAGAGACATTGGAGTTCACTTTGGATATGCAATTACATTCATTTTGTATTTTAAGCGATCAATGCATCCACCCAAAACAAAATCATATAAGTGACAACCAATATAAATACATTAAACAAGTTTCATTAAATTAAAAAGACACATTTCCAACAATTCCTTACATGGAGGACTGCCCCCTATTAATCGATACACCAATGGTGTCAAGCCAACCCAACTACATTGACAAAATGGTCAACTACCGATACACCAATGGGGACAAACCAATGCAGCTACGTCCTGCGTTTCAAACAAAATCAAACATCCACATATCATGGATCCCTCCTGCGGCTTAGGGTGTCCATCTTCGTCGAGGTACAAGTCATGGGCCGCTGGACATCATCTACAGGGTTGATAAGTTCATATCCCTTAAGAACACTCTAACAGCCTGCTCAAGTGGCTCATACATTTCACTAGGGTTGATCGGTTCATATCCCTTAAGAAGGATTGGTCATAGTATGCTTTGAGCGTTAAGTAAGGATGCGCAATTATTTGGCCAAATTGTCTGGTTCATCTAGTTCATTTCGGACATCTACAACTACATCAACATTATCAGCCGGTTGGATATCCGCAAGGTCGATTTGGGGAGCTCTAGTGCGTGATAAGAGAGAAGGAAACAATGGAAGAGGAAGAAGACGAATATCTTGCTTGATTTTGCAAATCGAAATGCCCCAGGTGTCAAGGAGAAAGGAGAGCAAGAAGATGGCTAGGGCCCTTGCTCATCTAAGCCCCGGATGGATGAGGATGTAGCTTTGTTCGAATGGAATGAGGAGGGAAGAGATGGAAGTGCAATGAGTAAGTGTTTGGGCAATTTTGGAAGATCTAGATGTGCAATGAGCATTTTCAAGAGAAAGTTGGATGTGTAGCGAGAAGAGATGTGCAATGGTCAATAAGGAATGTGCAAATAGCAGCTCCCTAAATGAAGGAAAAGTTCCAAATAAGTCCTTAACCTTTTGTCTTATTTTCAAAAGGACACAAGTTTTAAAATTTTTTAAATTAGTCCCTATGTTCTTCAGTAACTCTTTAATTAAGGACATTCAGTCATTTAAAGGTGTTTTCTGGTGACCTTTTTCTTAGTTCTTTTAAAATATATAAATTATCGTTCATTTAAAGCCATGGTTCTAGCAGCCACTACATGCAACCAATCGTGCAAGGATGTTGGTTGTCCTTAATCACAGTGAGGCCGCTGGTGAAGAAAATGAGGATAATATAGAGAAAGTAAAGGAGATTTTTATTTCAATGAAGAGTAATTTGAGTATTTAAAAAAAAAAATTAAGAGAGAAAGTTGTCGAAAAATAACTTTAAATGGATGGATATCCTTAATTGAAAACTTTCAAGAAAACTTTGAAAAGTTTTAAAACTTGTATCCTTCGCTGAAATAAGATAAAAACTTATGGCCATATTTGAAATCTTGCCTTTAATAAATATTAAAAATATACCTACTTATAATCGACTTTTCTTTATTAATATAAAGTTCAAAAGATTTTAATAATAAGTCCTGTAAGTGCAAAAAATCTCATGGACTTATTTAGATGATATAAAAACTTTTTTGGGAAGGATTAATTGCCTGAGAACTTGAAAGGGGAGAAGAGAAGGTCAGAAGACCCTGGCTGTTGTCAGCGCAAGGCTCTCCGATGCCTAAGTTAATTCAATAACTCAACAAAGGATGAAGGAAGAAGAGAAAAAAAGAATCTCTGTATATGTTTATTTTTCCCTTGCCCCCTTGAGCGTACCTGATTTACTCATTATATAGGCTGAGAGTTTGACTCTTGGATGTGAAGTCCCATTGGACCATACTTCTTAATTGCAGTCCCATCGGACCTTTCCTGATTGGAGGTAGGTGGAGGCGGAAGTCCCATCAGCCAGTACTATGTTCCCTTAGTGGGGGTAGGTGAAGGCATTGTCCCATCGAACCTTACCCTGACGACTTGATGCAGACGTAGCCACCTTTTTCGAGGTCCAAATGATGGAATTCAGCCTAAAAACAAGGAGTCCATGGTGTAGGAATGTATTTTGAAGATCTCGCCGTTTTTCTTTCTAGAATGGGGCTCCGTTCGTGATTCCGACCTCGGGACCCGAATTTCGCCTAATACCGTTTGGGCGCTGCACGGTGGGCTTTATTTCGATCCAATGCATCCATGTATTCATCTGCTTCAATCTGCATTGCATTACCACCGGATAATGACAACTTTTTATCTCTACTCGATGCATGTCAACATTACTCAACACGTTCTGTAACGTAGTTGAGTCTTCATAGAGGTAAAGCTATCTGTACCCGTCTCAATAGGCATTCTGGCACTGCTGCCTAGACAAGCATTCTAGCACTGCTGTTGAGGTGAAGAATTTGGCCGAGGTGAAGGGCCTAGCCGAGGTGAAGCATTTTGGCCGAGATAAAGCACTTGGCCGAGGTGAAGTACCTGGTCGAGGTGGAAGTGTCTGACACTGTTGCTGAGATGAGATGCCGAGGTGAGGACCGAGGTGGTGCTGACCGAGGTGGAATGAAAATCTCGGTATCATGTAGATATCCCCACACAAGTCCAACCAAAATATACCTCTTAAATGAGTGAAAAATTGAAAACTACTATGGGTATTATGGTAAAGTTTGCAGCTGAAATGACAAATTTAATTGAAATTGCTCAAAACTGAAATTGGGCCATCAAAATCAACAGTTTTAGTGCATAATTATTATTGAAAATATGATAAGGTCTATAACTTTATAGTAAGGCCATATATGTAAACCACCCCCACCCCCACCCCCACCCCCATCCCACATTTAGACAGTTGGCATTGAATATGGATATGAGGGCCCCCAGCCTTACTCTCATACTCAAGTATCTCCCATTATATATATATATATATATATATATATATATGCTTCTAAACAAAATGAATGATTGAAATGGTGATTTAGGTGCTCTAGAAGTTTACCAATAGTCATTTTGGACTATATATATATATATATATATATATAGGTTGCTGCTCTCCTCAGCTGCAGCCCCCCTCTAATATCAGCTGCAAGCATGTGAGGAGGGTTGCAGCTGCTCCCCTCACATGCCTGCATCTGATATTAAGGAGGGCTGCAGCTGAGGGGAGCAGCCCTCATATATATATATATATATATATATATATAAGGTTTCTAAACAAAATGAACTGTTCAAATCGTGAATTGGGTGCTCTTAGAAGTTTAATAAGAGCCATTTTGGACTAGCACATATACTGAACTTATGGCAATTATCTAAAAGATATTTTAAAATAGCAAAAGAACTAACCCCACCGCAAATGGACATTAGCGTAAAGCTTGAAAGGTTGATAATTTTTTAAAGCTAAAACTTCCTGGCTCTGAATCTGAATTCAAAAATCTTTCAGAGTGTATTACTTATAACTTTTACAGTTAAAATGGTCTCCATTGTGTGGTAATGGCTTGAAAGAAGCATGTTTTTATTTTTATTTTTATAACCAAGCTTATGAGAATTATGAACAAAATATTTTAAAAAAGTGAAAAAACGGTTTGCCTTTTCTAATAGTTAAAGGGCTGTGAACACCATATTGTTGAATTTAATATTGGCAATGATTTCACCCTATATCGTGAGCGTGCATGTGTAAGTGGAAACTTACAATTGACAATCAACCACACAAGAAGGAAATTTACATCAATCAATAATATGCCTATGTCCATATGGCCAAAAGAACTCACCCTATAGCACTCTTAGGTCTAGGGTTTACAAGTTACATCATATATAACTCTCTCTTTCATAGCCCCTAGGAAAGACAAATATAATTACCAATATAACCTACCTAAAACCTAAAACCTAAAACCTAAAACCTAAAACCTGATCCATGTCTAACGACAATGGACCAATCCGAATTACTCAGAATGCTAGACATAAACCCAACAATATTAGAAAAATATACTAGTTAATTGGAAAAGGGTGTAGAGGCATGTGAACGCAAATATTTTCTCATGCTCTCTGTATTCCAGCTATAAATGTCGGGTTCATGTTCAGTGTCCTTTCAGCAAGGTTCCGTATGTCCTCCCTAGAGGACTCCTGCGATATACGCACTAGCTCCTCCATTGCTCCACAAGAAATGAAATCAGGGACGTTGTCCTCTGCAAATAAGATAGCAGCTTTGATTATTCACTCATTGCTTCTATCAAGAACATACACATGCACATCAAAATTAATCACGTTACGTAAATAAATATCCATAGTCTCGAATAGTTACCATCTCTCACACATCAAGATAAATTTGACAGGCAAAAGGACTTCACATATTGTAGAAAATTAATGAGCAAAGGAGAATATGGGTCCAAATCATGTTCAGAGAAAATAAGTTCGGAATAAAACTGTACATTGAACAAACCAATGATGTTATAAATATACTGATAAAAAATGATGTTATAAATATCAAACATTTAATTAGTTGGAAAAAGTGGAATTATAGCAATATACATTTCTATTCGGCTGAAAAATTCTAAGAGAACATAAACTATCAAGTTTGATGAAGGAAATGTGACATCATGCATAAAAAGCTTGATGGGTTACAACAGGGATATTTCTTTCTACTTGAATACAAAAATCCATCTACTTTTTACCCAAAAGTCAAAAGGATTCCTTATCAAGCCACTAAAAATAAAATTGAATCATACTATGATTAGACCCCCTAATATTTTATTCTCTCTTCAATCTTCACTTCACTTCACTTCACCCTACAAGTATTTTTACCAAACAAACCCAAAACTATTGTTAAACAAATGAAGTGAAACAGACGGCTTATATAATAACCCTGTGGATTTTCAGTGCACTGCACCATTACGAAATTCAATGTAAAACCCATTATAGACCAAATGCTATATTGTAAAATATTGATAATTTTATGTACCCTCAGGAGCATCATGCCATTATAATTATCTTAGATATATTGTTGACTAGGATAGATTAATTGTAGTTGACTGCAATTCCCCAATGAAAGGGATTGTAACTTATCCTATTAAATAGTATTTAAAGGGGCGCTTGTCATGGGAATAGAGAATTTGGTCAACTGAAGGCCACCCTACCATTTTTTACCTAGAAGCAGCAGCAGTAAAGAAACCTTGTTTTGTCTGGGACTCTGTCATCTTGGTTTCCACTTTGATCACCTGATCGCCTATGATGCCCAGACACGGTATAGATATGGCAAGGATATGCCGTGGACATGTCAAGGACAAGGATTTTACACATAAAAAGTGAAGTATCGGATACGATACGACACGATACATTGCCCACTTTGAAGTATCCTTGCATCATAGCTGTTCACCGAAAAAGCTCTGGATAATAGGGATTTCTACAAATTCTGGATCAAATCCAGCATTAAAATATCAGATTTCAAGCCATTTGTTTGCACCAGGATCCTCCACGTCTGCATTTTCAGTTTTGTTTGGTGGGCTCATCACTATGTCAGATTTTTTTGCACTTTTGGTTGCCCTTTATCTCTAAATATCCCCATATTTTTTTGGAATCTTTTCTACAATTTTTGGATGTGTATTTTGGGAACTTTTCTTTTTCAACAGAATTTTGAGCCAAATTTATCTTGGCTGTTGATTCTTTTTATCTTAGCTGATTGCCGCAGATTCTACCTTGAAGTACCCTCTTCTGCACATCCATCCTTTGATCACAGGTGTGCACATCAGTGGGATTTACTACTCTAATCTGAAGCCAACCATTTCAAGGAAGGACGTGTTGCAGTGCTTTGGGTCATTTTTTCAACTAGCTATTTTTTTTTTTTTTTTTTTTTTCTGAAAAAAAATTCTTATAGTACCATGGATAGATCAGAAATCTTGGTCGTAAATATGATGGAAAAAATTACTATTTTTTGTGTGAGTCAATTTTGGAAATATGAACAAAAGGAATTGTGGAATGTTGTTGATGGGTCCACCCAAAAAACTCTCATCTGATGATCTTGATGGGTTGGCCAAATAACCTACCAAGAATACCCCGGCCAGTTGGATTCCTAGTTCTGTTGATCCATCCATTGAGATCAATCTCCATCCATACAAAACCGCAGCATAAATGTGGCAACATTTATGGAGAGTATACTGTCAATAAAATGATTCTCGTTGCTTTTAATTAGAATGAATTTGCTAAGCATAATCAGGGGAGAAAAATATTATTTTGGTTTTATGTGATTGTGGTTGGAATATGCTTCACTTGTTTATGCTACTGTACTGGATCAATCTGTTGGTATGACAAGAACATAAACCCATTAGTGCAGATTTACTAAATCGACACACAAAACCCTCACTAGAGGCATGCTTACAACAATTTTAAGAAGAAACAGAACTTCAATTCTCACGCCCCCTTACGACGGAACAATAATCATCATATTTGTATTGCCGAGTAATCTTTCTTCTACTTCCCTTAATTTGAAAAATGTCCTTTTCTTCTCCCAAACTTGCTGCAGATCTTCCTTTTCTTATGACAATTACCATGTATCTTTTCTCGTAATGGATGTCTTATACATGACCAGTTAACTAGAAAGGCGATTGTGCTGGGTCAAAAAATGTACAGCTATTTACAATGAATTTGGGACTCCAAAGCATTTCTTTCTAGTTCTTCTGATTTTAAAAAACATTAGCTTTATTTGTGGCACCGAGACTAGGATATTTGCATTTCAAGAAATTGATTGATATGATTTTAAGACCCCGACCCATTAATCATGTCATTAGTGCTAATTAATTGCTCGTTAGCTTATTAGGTGGGATTAGATGTTAATTAAATCAAGCTGATAGTGGCGCACTGGGTTTCCCCATTGCCACCTTTCAAGGGGATCTCGGTGAGCTCCATCGTTCACAATTGGAAAGAGGTTGCTTTCTCAAATCCTCACTGTCCGTGTATCTCACATAGATGGTGGCTGCCCCCTTCGGCTGTGTTGAAGCTCAATTTTGATGGGAGTGCCTTGGGCGGGTCGGGAAAGGCAGGTGTTGGGGGTGTTATTAGAGAAGAAGATGGAATCATCCTCTCCTATTCGGGTCCAGTGGGGTTCTACACCATCAATAAGGCTGAACTGTTGGCCTTGAACGTTGGCCTGCATGAAGCTTCTCACATGAATCCTCAAAGATTACCGGTTGAGGGAGACTCAGCTTTCGTCATTCAGTGGGCTCTTAACCCTTCTACTGCTCCTTGGTACTTGGCAGATTTAAGTGAAGAGATGGCTCAGATGTCTGGGGAGTTGAACATTTCCATTTCCCATATTAGACGTTCGGCAAATGCGGAAGCAGACAAATTGGCTTGAGGAGTCAATAAGCCTTCTTTGATCGTTTCTATTTGTTAATCCGTTCTGTCCTTTTTTAGGGTTGCTACCCGCCTTTTTGGGCATTTGGTCCTGCTCCTTCTGTTCTTGCCGCCCTCCCCCGTCCTCTTTTTTTTTTTAGTATAGTTCTCTTATACTGTAATTATCCCTTGTCTTTAATACAGTCAACTTAAAAAAAAAAACACTTTTCAATAGCTTTGGGAAGTTTTCAGAGCCATTGGATCTAGTTGGAGACCTATAGGGTCCTATGTGTGATTTGGGAAAGATTGGGGGGTTATTCGCAAATTCTGGAAATTCCATTCTTGAGTTTATTAGACAGAGAATGTCATGCCCGACAACTTTCATGTTCATGCCATGGCCATTCGAAGCCCAGAAAACTGTTATCTGATGACTCTAGTATGTTCGGGGGTAATGAGATAAGGACTTAGTGGACACGGATAATAAGATAATGCCAGTGTGGCATGTGGATATGTGCGTATAGCCTTGGAAGCATGGCAATGTAGATAGAGTACAAGGATGTAGTTCATGAGTTGCATTATGGGGGTGGTAACTGGATTAATTTTGAATTGCAATTTATATGTTATTCTAGTCTTGTGTATTTTATTTGACATTATGTTATGTGTTATGGTGGTAGATAGAAAAGTTCATTAACTAGTGTTACTGATGTTGGGTTGCCCCTTTCAGGTAATTGCATTACGGGAGGGCTAGAGCATAAAGACATTCAGCCCGTAGATTTCGGCATGCGTGGCTGAAAAGAGAGCGGGAAAATCCAAAACAGTTGATAGTGGGATTAGCCCTTTTAGCAGAAATTGTATTTATTCCTTTCAATATTGTTTAGTGCTATATTGATTAAAGTCAGAACCTGAGAACTTTTATTCATTCTAGAGATGAGGGATGTTTTATTGACTTTCATAAATTTTAATTGGAATATTAAATTGATTTAACTGCCTAATTCCTTGAGGGAATTATTTGATGTATGCTCAGTGAATATTACCAAAGAATCACGATCCGTAATCCGATAGGGCCCCATAATTTGGGTTGTGACACGGAAGCCACCATCTTCTTCCTCTCGCTCTCCAATACAAGAAAAACCCATTTATGTGGAAATTCCCAGCCGACAATCCCTCCTTCCACTTCTTTCTCGCTCCCTCTAGGTAGTCAATCATCTTCCCTTTGTTATAGCTCGAATCTACAGTGCTTGGAGGCCCAAATATCCGACATGCATAGCCCCTGTCCTCCACTTTCTCCATTTTCCATTTTTCGGGTGTATTAAGTGGTTTATTTTGGGGGTTTTTGTTTTAGGATAATCTCAGCTGTTTGGAGACTGTTAGAGGTGTTCTTGGGAGCTCAGATATGTGAGGCAAGTGTTTAATTTGAGTTTATGTACATGCATGCAATCCGAGTAGATTTTCCATGGAATTTTCTTCTTAAGAATAGTATGTGTTCTTGTGTTTCCCCCTCTCTTTTTATGGCTTCTATGTATGTCAAAGTGGTGAATTTCTAAGTGCAAAAATTGTAGGAAAATGTTTTCCCTAAAAAGTTCAGAAGAGTTGCCCAAGTTTCAAACTTCAAATTCTCCCAAAATAGTGCCCGGAACTGCCCAGTTCGGCAGTTCCTGCATGGCACAACCGGGCTAGGTGCTCGGTTGTCCCATGCAGGGACTGCCGGGCCCCGCTTTGCTTCCCGGTCGTGCCTTGTGCCCTAGACCAATTTTGAGCTCGTCACCCCCGGACCTTGGAATTTTCCTTAAGACCCTTAATTACCTGGTCTAAAAATTCCTTAAGACCCTTAGAACCTGGACCAACTTTAACTTATTTATACGGTTGTTTGGAGGCATGTAGCTGTACTAGGACTTGGGGATGCGCATAATTAAGGTTTTGGGAACCGGACAATGCAATTCAGTAATAAGGAACAAAATAACCGGTGACCCCCTAACTGTGCGTGATGCCAAATCCTACTACCCCGACTTGTCAATGGCAGCCCGTAACCTAAGAATATTAGTTTGTAATGGATCCTTGACTGTTATACATATTTATCCCGTCTAACTTCTAAGTTATTGATTTATTCGTGTACACGGTGTATGATGTCCCTAATTGCATGATTCTGCCACATACCCTTCGTAACCGACCTTCACACAACATGTATAACTGTCACTTGCCCCTATGAGTTAGGATCCACGGTGTGGTGTCTCGGGTTGTGTAGCGAGCATTCAGTTGCCCTGCACCTTCCCGGTCACCCGGATCCGCCCTTTTTCCTCCTCACCTCTTTGGGTTGAGCCATTTCATGCCGAAATGCCACCCGATTTTCTAGAGACCCTATGACCATGTGCAATCATGTTATTTCCATCATGTTTTCCTCGACTTGTAATAGTATGTGGTTTCTACTCCATGAATGCCCATCATGTTTCATCCGGGCCTTTGAGGGGTGTCTAATTATGCATGAATGTTCCAGTATGTATTTCCCTTGTCCGTGGGACACCCTCAGCCCGTGACTATTTCTAAGTATGATCAGTACGCTCGATACTGTAACCCAAGTCGGCACCACTAAGCTTGGGCACGCTCTTTGGTCTGATCAATCGGTTTGGGGTCCTTAAATCTTGTAACCAACTGCAATTTGAGATTTATTCTCCATTGGAGATTTTCTTCGGAGCCATGGTCGATGCCTCGCATGAATGTATGTATGCGCCAGCTATAAAGCCTCCTTGTGAGGTCTGGCTTATTATAATTATATATGTTTCCATGTATGTACACTCTCCTTTACCATGCGTAGTGGCGAGAATGTAGCTTCATGTGGTTTGCCAATTTATAAGGATTTACATGATGTTAGAGAAGCTTATTTGACACTCATGTTCCTCTTTATTCAGTATATTAATCAAATACACTCATGCATTGTCCCATGTTATTCGTTATTATTGTTGTTCAATTGTTATGCAACAAACGCGTTCTTTTACTCTTATTAAACACTTGACAGCCATCGTGATTGACTCGTTCCATTTTGGTGCTATAGGTATTGCCTCCAATACCTTTGAGGCAGAGCCATAGGAGGTGGCTGTTGAGCCGTAGGACTTGAACGCTTGGTACGCTGATGATGTCATTTAGACGTCAAGCTTGCACAAGAGTGGCCACACATTTTGGGGAGTGTCTATAACATTTTGGGATTTTGACGTAATAGCCAATGTTGGCTTTTATTTTGGGCCGTAACTAAACTGTTTCTTTTGTGTAAATATTCCAACTGAATACTATGGGAATGCCGTTTTATGAATGTGCCTATCTTTGATGCATGTCTCCATTATTATTTTTACCCCATATGTATGATTTGCTACAAGCTTCTGCTAAAATATGTTACATGTCTATGTATGATTCTGTATGGGATCCTCACCACGGAAACCTATGGTAAACTGTGAGCACGGGCGAAATGTTCCACACCGTCTAGCATGCGCGGCACCACGACCCCTAGGCCGATTAGTCTGATGACGATGTTTGTACCTAATTCGGTTCGGGGTCGTGACAATGATTAATATTGGTATGATTGATAATAAATACTTATTTTCTTCTCATCATGTTATTTATTGTAGTTGTCGCATGGCGAAAGACAAAAGTTAGCTTCCTCCTCTTAGTGGACATTGGATTTCATGCTTGGTTTAATTTGGTTCACACTGTTTGGGGGCCAGCCTATTCTTTCTAGACATGGGCACAAATATTTTATTATCATAATTGATTACTTCATTCGTTATATATTTGTTTATTTCTTTAATGCACATGCTGATGTTTTTCGCATCTTCAAAAAATTTGCCACCCTTGTTAAACATAAATGTTCCACCCAATAAAAACTTTGTGCTCTGATTCAAGAGGGGAGTATGCAGGTTTTCCCTTGAAGGAAATAAATCACTATTCTCTTGTCCTTGCATACCACAACAAAATGGGACCTGAGCAGAACAACCAACATATTCTTGTCACAATTTGCACAATGCTTATTGATTCTTCGCTTGAAGCAGTCCACACTGCCATTTACTTGATTAATTGGTAGTTCACTTGTCATGCAAAATCGGTCACCATACTTTGTTTAATTCTCATCCAGATTATCACGTGTTACTTCTATGTGCACCTGTAATATTCTTTTACCTGCACATCGAGAAAGGGTTTGTTTGTTATGATCTGCTACAAGAAATCTCATGTCTCCCATAATGTCATTTTTGTGGAACATGTTATGTACTTTCATAATATAACTTCATCTTCATCCACTTTTACTTCATTTATGACAAAATTCTCGCAGGAAATTGTTTATTAAAGATGGGAAAAAAGCCAGTTGATCGAACTCGTGCTCCCCTCGAAGGGACTGCTCCTGCTCCTAGCCCTACTGCATCCCAGTCCACCATTGTCCCCCTTCATCGCTCAACACATGTTTCTCCCCTGGCAAGCTGTTATTGCTTTCCATCCACTTCTCTTTTCTCTAGCCTTTAGTCAATTACCATTCCTCGATCCTACAACCAAGCAGCTACATGATTTTTGGAAGCAAGTAATGAAGAGCTTAAAGCATTGGCTGAAAATCATACTTCTAATCTAGTTTCATTTCCTCCTGCCATTACTTTGATAGGCAGATTGTTTTACACGGTTCAATTCAAAGTTGGTGACTCACTTGATAGATACAAGGCTCGACTTGTTGCTTCGGGAATAGAAAGGAGTATGGCTGTGATCTTGAAGAGACCTTTGTACCAGTGGCTAAGATGACTACGACTTGGACTCTGATTGGAATTGTAGCTATTAAGTCATAGTCTATTCTTCAAACATATATGACGAATGCTTTCTTGCATAGTGATCCTGGAGACTGTCTACAATCATGATCCTGCCAGCCCTGATGCACTCAGTCGTCTCTCTCTCTCTCTCATGCCTATTGTTAAGTAGTTAGTTTGCCGAGCCGCACCTTTAACGCAGGTAACTTGAGATGGTATCAGAGCCAACATGTCCTGGGTTTGAATCCGCTCAAGGAAAAAAAGGTCCCATGCCGTGTCTCGTGTGCAGGTGCATGTCTTAAGATCTATAGATCCATATATTGTAAAAAGGAAAAAGGAGAGGGAGAAGAAGAAGAAGAGATTTTGTGAATGTCTGTCGTATTCCAAGATGGGAATCGACTTGTGTTTATATACATTTCACTGGTATCAATTTACATTTATGATGATATCTTTATCAGGCTATGATTACAAGCAAATATAGAAATGTCTACACAACCTTCCAAGCAAGGGATATTTGACCAATCTACAAAATCCCCAAGATTCCACACATTAGATATTTTGGTTATGGGTTTGTGGTTATGGGCTTTTCAGGTTGGGTCAATTGATCTGTTTATGGCTCTACACTCCCCCTCAAATTGACGTGGGATAAAACAAAGCATCAATTTGGAAAGAATATATTCACGTCGATCCCAGGGCAGCCCTTTAGTAAACACATCGGCCAGTTGATCATGTGAAGAAACATAGAAACATAGGGCAGACAGAGTTTGTCAGAGACATAATGCCGACAATTTCTATGTGCTTAGTACGTTCATGGAAGACAACATTTTTTGCAATACGAATGGCACTTGTGTTATCTCCATAGAGTGGAGCAGGGCTTTTGAGAAGAACACCAAACTCACGAAGGAGACGACGAAGCCAAACAATCTCACTACTAGCAGAGGACATAGACCGATATTCAGCTTCAGCAGTTGATTTAGAAAGAGTGCTTTGTTTCTTACTCTTCCATGAGATGAGCGATGTTCCTAAGAACATGCACCAACCGGTTATGGGCCTACGAGTGTCGGGGCTATAGTTGTTTATATCGTTTCGGACCTCATTTCGCTCTGGCCTGCAAAATGAAAAGTTTTGGCCGATTCGGGATTTCGGCGAAACTTTTCGGAATTACATTTCGGGGAAAATATAATATAATATATATACATATATAAGTAAAAAAATAGGAAAAGTAATAAATATAGATTTAATCCAGTATAATAATTTTTTTGGAATTATATTTTTTGAAAATATAAGAAATACAAAATATATGTGTAAAAAAAGTAAAAAAAAATTAATTATGTAAAATTCCATTTCGGCCGAAAAGTCACATTTCGACCGAAATCGGCCGAAATCTTGAATTTCGGCCGAGATTGACCGAAATTTAAATCGAAAAGTTTTGGCCGAAAATTTTGTTTCGGCCACTTGGCCGAAAATTTTGTTTTGGCCACTTGGCCGAAACGAAAAATTTCGGCCATTTCGGCTGAAACGAAACGAAATTAATAACTATGGTCAAGGCACCCTGCCCGATCTGCATCGGCATACGCTTGGAGTTGTAGTGAAGAAGTGGTCGGACAAAACAATCCTCAATTACGGGTGCCCTTGACATACCGAAGAATTCGGAAAACAGCTTGGAGATGCGATGTATGAGGATCGCTAAGGAATTGTGACTGACAGTCTGAACGGCATGAGAGATATCTGGCCTTATCATAGTCAAATACAATAGGCTACCAACCAACCGTCGAAACAAGGTCGGGTCTTAAAGAGGTGGCCCACCATCTTTGCTAAATTTAACATTGAGTTCAATGGGTGTGGCAAAGGTTTTGGCATCACCAAGTCTTGCCGACTTGACCAAGTCATCAGCATATTTGGTTTGTACCACTTGAATACCATCCTTGTTCCTTGAGACTTAGAGTCCTAAAAAGTAAGTGAGGGGACCTAGATCTTTCATCTTGAAGGAATTCATGAGATGACTTTTCAGGGTGCAAATACCTGCTGTATCGTTGCCACTGATTATCATATCATCAACATAGATCAAGAGAATGGTACAGCTAGGTGGAGTTCTTCGAATGAAGAGAGAACTATAATTTGGACTTTGGTGAAAGTTGGCTGTAATGATACCAGAGTGGAACTTATCAAACCATGCACGTGGAGCTTGTTTGAGCTCGTATAAAGACTTCTTAAGTTTGCAGACATGTCGTGGACATGTATATCCCGATGGAGGATGCATACAAAATTTCCTTGAGATCGCCATGCAAAAAGGCATTCTTGATATCCATTTGCCACAGAGGCTAGTTACGAGTTGCTGCGACGCCTAGTAGACATCACACTGTAGTCATTTTAGCAACATGGGCAAATGTTTCTTCATAGCTAATGCCATATTCCTGTTTATAACCTTGGGCAACTAGTCGTGCTTTGTAGCGATCAATACTGCCATCAGACTTGACCTTGAGTGAATAGACCCACTTGCTTCCAATGATAGATGTATTCAACGGAAGAGGCACTACGTTCCAAGTGTTATTCATCTCGAGAGCTAACAATTCATCTGTCATAGCATCTTGCCAACATGGGATATTAGTAGCTTGGGAATAAGAAGTTGGAATAGGAATGGGATCTGAAGAAGTAAACAATGCGGAAAAACCATACCGATATGGGGGAACTGAAATATGACTAAAGCATCGCAAAATGGGATTACCTTCACTAGGAGTGTCATGTCCTCGAGTAGTCGGCATGGTTGGTTGATCGGTAGTGAGAGTAGCTGGAGGCAGTTGTTTGGTGCGCCGCTTATAAACCTGAGTAATTTCTGGAGAAGAGTCAGGTGTTGGGAATTGAGGAAGGTAAGAAACTTGGATATCAATATGACGGGAGGAGGAATAGAATGGAACATGTTCTAAGAAAACAACATTTCATGAGATACGTAACTGGCGTTCCTTGTGATCATAACAAAGGAAGCCTTTGTGCTCATCACTGTATCCGAACATAGCTGTTTCATCTGCTGATGATGGAGCCGGTAGTGTCAGAAGTGCCTTTGGTTCCTCATTAAGAGAATGAGTAGATGACAGGGGAGAAACTCTTGGATGCAAGTATCTAGATCGGGAAAGATCTCTCTATTCATAAGAGCAGCCCGTACAGGTTCAAATTCAGATCGAAGGTTCATAAGGAATTGACTGATGTGTTGTTCTTCTTGTAATTGGAAGGCTTGAGGAAGAAAAGCTGCCAAAACAGATTGAAGGAGCATTTGGTCCCTCTCGGTCCATAGGGCTAGAAAGCCATTATAGTATTCTTGGACAGATTTATCATTCTGGCAATATCTTGCTAACTTTGTATCGAGGTGAAATCTTCGGGCCTTGTTTTGCTGATGATAGATTTTCTTCATGTGTTTCCACATGTCAGAAGCCATGGTAAAGGCTTGAAGTGTTGGAAAGGAGGGATCTACTGAGTTGAGGATCCATGTTATCACTTTGGCATTGCGTTGGTTCCAAGTAGCAATAATTTTATCATATATAGCAGGTGTGGTAGATGTGGTAGTGGTGCCTGCAATGGGTTTCGGAGTTGTCCCATCCAGAAATCCTAACATACCTTGTCCTTCAACAAAATTTTTGAGATGGAAGGACCAGGACAGGTAGTTAGTTCCATTAAATTTCACTGGAACGATGTCAATCTTGTCCATTTGAAATAGATAGATGAATTGCCAGAGAGTGATTGATGTCTAAACAGAAAAGAAATCAGATTTTTCGCAGAAACTAGAAAATGAAGAAAAATAGGCTGCTGGGCGTCCAAAAAATTAGAGCAGGAATGGGGATTTCTTGCTGTGTGTTGATTTCTGTTTCAATCAGCCTTCCAGGTTAGATTAATAACCTATTTTCGCAGCTTCTAGAGAATGAATTTCTCAGTTTCGACAGTTGGATCTGAATATGATGTAACAACTTTAAAACTTTTTTGTGAAAACTGTCGAACCCAAAAAGTAGGTAAAACACTGACCTTTTGAGATGATAAAATTCCAGAAAAATATGAAGAAATCCCAGAAAAATATGAAGAAATCCCAGAGTAAATAGGCGACCAGCTTGGTGCAGAATTTGTGACACTTGCACAATCCGAGGTGGGCCCCAGTTCTTGATCATACGGTCCGATCGATAGATAGCTGCAAGGAGAGAGACCAGAAATGTTCTCTTTGTTCAGATCCTTGAATCTAATGCCTGAGATGAAGTCCAATCTGATGTTGAGATGAGATCTGATGCCTTGATCCAATGGAGGGAAAGAAACAGAGATTGTGGTCTCTGCTGTAGCACGACAGTGATAGATTCGTGTACAGTGATATTCAGAACTTGGCTTTGATACCATCTTAAGATCTATAGATCCATATATTATAAATAGGAACAAGGAGAGGGAGAAGAAGAAGAGATTTTGCGAATGCCTATTGTATTCCAAGATGGGAATCGACTTGTGTTTATATACACTTCAATGGTATCAATTTACATTTATGATGATATCTTTATCAGGTTATGATTACAAGCAAATATAGAAATGTCTACACAACCTTCCAAGCAAGGGGTATTTGACCAATCTACAAAATCCCCAAGATTCCACACGTGAGATATTTTGGATATGGGTTTGTGGTTATGGGCTTTTCTGGTTGGGTCAATTGACCTGTTTATGGCTCTACACTCCCCCTCAAATTGATACGGGGTGGAACAAAGCATCAATTTGGAAAGAATATATTAATGTCGATCCTGGGGCAGCCCTTTAGTAAACACATCGACCAGTTGATCATGTGAAGAAACATAGAAACATAGGGCAGACAGAGTTTGTCAGAGACATAATGCTGACGAATGAAGTGGCAGTCGAGGATGTGGATAGGGGTGTTCAAGGGCAGGGCCTGACCTAGGCCCATACTGCTTTGGGTGGGGCTCGACCTGGGCCCATACTACTTTGGGCCGGGCAAAGATCTATATTTTTGGCCCGTTTCGTATGGGGCATTTAGTATGGGGCCGTGGTTGGATTAAGTAATAGAAAGACTAAAGCCGGCTAGAAAGGCCGACCCGATTGATTAAATCGCAGGCTTAGGTGAGGCACTTAACACCTATGTTGGGCATGGGCTGGTTATGGGCATTTGTTTCTAAATACAGCCCGAGCCTGGATATGCCTCGGCAGGGTCCGAGCCAGCCCATGAACACTCTTATTGTGGATAAATCAATGGAGGTAAACGTTACTCACAAGGATTATGGTGATCAGATTTTTTATCCTACTTTGTATGAAAAATTGATAGGTGGATTCATCTATTTGACAACAACTCATCTGAACATTTCAAAAGCCATAAATATTGTAAGTCAATTCATTCCTAATTCCTTTTTTTTTAACCGATATTTGATTGATAAAAACCGATATATCAGTATCAACCGATATTTTGCCGATATCAACCTTTATCAACCAAATTTTTGGTGATATTTTACTCTCGACCATAACGTGGCCGTTATATATCAACAAACGTAACGGTATAGCAGTTACCATTTCATATTGGCAGTTATGAAGCGGTAACGACTGATATTTTAAACACTGTGCTGGATATAGCCCAGTTCCAAAACATGGGTTGGAGGATGGAGTTTGGCTCAAGTCTGATATCTTTATGTCTTTCCAACCCTTGACTTTAGTCAAGAATGATTGAGACGGTCTCGTGGGAGGTAGGGCAAGCAACATCGATGTCTGTGCTGGAGTGGGAAAAGAGAACCTCGAGCTTGAGTTAGGGCAAGTGACTTCGCCTCCAAAACAAAGATGGTCTGACTCCATCTTCCCTTGTTTCAAACGGCAGCAGGTGAGAAGCAACATGACTCCTACTGAAATGGGACTTTCTGGATATGGAAGAGTTCAACTTGCTTGGGAATATGGCCACCTCAGTTCAAATTTCTCCAGGAAGCCACTCTTCTCCGGGTAGCCACAGCCTTTCGGTGAGTCAGGTGCAGCGTAGTGAGGAGCCATGTTCGTCAATGTCAGATGATGTCGGCAACTCAATGGTAGCGGGATCTCTTCGCCCAAACCCTTCATCTCCCCTCACCTTTCCTGCGGTCCTTCCCAGTAGTTTGGGCAATCAAAGCGTGGAACGAGGTACGTTTGAGAAGAGGTGGGTCTCTGTTACTAAAAGTGGTGAGTTGGGAAAGACTCAGCCATCGCCATGTAGGGCCCAGTGCCATGTGGAGTCTCCTTGGCCATTAGTTCTGATAGACTTTCTCTACCCATGCCATAGCATGACTTAGGTGGAGATGCTTAGGCCTGGAAGCTGACTTTCAGGGATGAACAAGTGGAGACAGATATTTTGAAGGATAAATAAAAATTTCTAAGCTCTAAAGATGGAAAAGTCTAAGATCACTATTCAGACAAATCAGATTGAGTCAAGAGAGTGGCTGAATTCAAGAATAATAGAGTGTGGGAAGATCGTGGGTTTATCAGTTGGCAACGATCCAAGTGGCTGGGATAATCTCATCCAATTTGTTCAGAATAGAGAAGAAATCAACTCAATAAGGGAAGGGGACAGATCCAAGAAGAAGGTTGTTAGAGAGCTTCTAAGTTTGAAAAAGATCGATTAATTATGATTGAGGAGACAATAAAGCATAGAACAATCAGGTTCAGGATCAGTTTTCACAGAACAGCAAGGTGCCAGGAAACTGTTGTCGATGAAGGTTGTCTCTTGGAATGTCAGAGGCCTGCGTAGTGAGGGTGGTCGTCAAGCAAGTGATTGGTCAGCAAAAAGCTTCTGTGGTGTTAATTCAAGAGTCTAAAATCAGCCTAGGAGAGGAAATAATTGCGAAAGGATATTTGGGCAGGAAAATTAATTAAATGGGTTAACTCGAAGGCTGTTGGGTCATTGGGAGGAATTTTCTTATTGTGGGATATTCACCACGTAGTTCAATAGATCCATTGTGTGTGTGTGTGTGGGGGGGGGGGGGGGGGGGGGGGGTGCGGTGGAGAATTTTCTGTTTCTGTTCTTTTTGAAGATTTGGAAAATCATGCTCATTGCCTTATCACTTCATTTTAATGTCTCAGTTTGAATCAAAGAAGAGCAGTTTTTTGGAGAGAGATGCTGTCAGAGATAGATGGAATGGGCCTTGGCTCATTGAAGGAGATTTCAACGTCATTCGGATTTGGAGGAGAAATTTGGTGGCTGTTGCATTTCTTAAGAAATGAGCAATTTCTCAGACTGGATTAACAGCCACGCTTTGCTGGATTTGCAGCTTAATGGGGCCTCTTTCACTTGGTCTAATCATCAGTCCCCGCCTATCATGTCCCATTTAGATAGGTTTCTGATTTCAGGTGAGCGGACATACCTTCATCCAGAAGCTTCCCCAATAGATTTGGCAAAACTATCGTCATATCACTGCCCTATTGCGGTGGATTCGAGGAAGGATTCTAAGTGGCCAAGTCCTTTCCGCTGCTAATTTGGTTAAAGGCTTTTGTCCAAGTTCAGATAATCAGGCTATTACTCATCTCCAGTTTGCCGATGATACATTACTATTCTGTGATGTGGATGGAGGAGAATAACTTCGTAATATGAAGGCGATCCTTCTCTGCTTTGAAGCCGTGTCAGGTCTAGAGTGAATTTCTTTAAAAGCAAAATCATCGGTATTAGGGTGAATGAAGATCATCTTGTGTTATTAGCCAAACTCCTTGGTTGTAAAGCCGGCTTGCTTCCTTCATCCTACTTGGGCCTTCCTGTATCTCTTCGGCCTACTTCTTGTAACCTTCAGGCCCCTGTGCTTGTAAGAGTGGGAAAAAAGCTCTCCCTGTGGAAGGCCAACCATCCATCCCTTGGTGAGAGAATTACTCTTATTAAGGCGGCATTAGCCAATCTTCCGATCTACTACATACCATTGTTCAAGTGTTCGGCGGCAGTAATTAGGTGTATTGAAAAGTTGCAGCGAGATTTCCTTTGGCAAGGTAATGAGAAGAAAAATAAATATCATTTGATTAAATGGTCTCAAGTTTGCAAATCCAAAGAAGAGGATGGTTTGTGACAAACTCACTAGTATCAAAGAACAAAAGACATGGAAAAATTGGTGTGTCCTCTTAGAGGATTGACCATGTTTTATATAGAAACGTGAATCCCCTATTGGGCTACAATCAAGTATAATCACCAGCTAATTACAATCTATTATAATCAAGAGAATCTCCTAATATAGTATTTACAAGGTCAAGGTGTACACGATTGTCATCTTTGACCATATCTTTAATATACAAATGAGCTGGGCTTCTATATTATGCAACTGGGCTTGTACATGGGCCTTGATGGACCGTTCACAGTTTGGGGATTAGAGCCCTAAAGGAGATGAACCTAGCCCTCATGGGTTAATGGTTGTGGAGAATGGGGAATGAGAAAGAAGGTTTATGGAAGCAGGTCATAATATCTAAATACAATGTATCTAGAGAAGGTTGGATTGCAGAAGATCCCACTCCTCGCTTCTCGGGCCTTTGGAAAGGGATCCTAGCAGCTAAGGAGTACTTTTCCAAACAGGTCAGATACCGTGTTGGCAAGGCTGATAAAATCTTGTTCTGGACAAATCTTTGGTTAGGGGATACATCTCTGGCTGCTTCTTTTCCTGAGCTATTCTCTTGTGCTAGTGACTGAAATGCCAAAGTGTGTGATTATATGGAAAGATTGGGTGATCAAATTGTTTGGGGGCCTATCTTTAAAAGAAACTTAAATGAGTTGGAGGAATCTCAATTCCATTCTATGATGGCTCTCATTGCGAGTGTGTATATATATTCCTTGGAATGGAAACGGCAAAAGAATTTGGATGGCTTCAACAGATGGTTTCTTCTCGGTGTTATCTTTTTCCTATATCTCACAAGAAATACAGTAGCTAGGCACACTCATTTGGTTGGCTTGTGGAAATCGAAAGCTCCTCCTAGGGTCGCTGCTTTTGGTTGGTCGGCTCTCGTTGGAGGTATTTTAACAATGGACAATCTATGTCGGTAGTGTACACTGGTAATAAATGCTTGTCCGAAGTGTCTAGTGGATGCAAAATCTATCGATCATCTCTTGCTGAATTGTAGAAGTGCGCAATTTTTGTGGAAGTCGATTATGGGCTGGTTTGAGCATAGTGGCCCTCTTCCAAATTCTTTGTTCCTTTTATATGACTTTTGGAGGTTTAGAGTAGGTTCTATTAGAGGGAGGATCATGTGGAGACTCTTTTTTGGCGGCAGTTTGGTCTATTTGGAATGAAAGAAACAGGAGATGCTTTGAAGTTGTTTCAACATATGATTCACAAGTAGTGCATAGAGTGAAATATTTAGTGGCTCTTTGGTCTTCAGCTTTGCCTCAATTCCAAGCCTTTTCTTTGTCTATGATCTTGCACAATTGGAAGGGAGTGACCATTTCCTACCCAATGGCATTGAGCATCAATCCCAGCTGGAGTGCCCCTCCTTTAGGATCCTAGAAGCTGAATTTTGATGGGAACTTATCAGGTAATCCAGGCCGGGCTGGGGTGGGAGGTGTTATCTGTAACAATGAAGGATCTGTCGTGCTGGCCTACTTTGGACCAGCTGGTTTTTTCTCTATAAACAAAGCGGAGCTTTTGAGGTCATTGATTAGTTTGCGTGAAGCTAGGCTGTTCAACTTTCAGCATCTTCGTATTGAGGGTGACTCCTTTTGTGTTGTTCAGTGGGCTGCTGAGAAAGCTAATCCTCCTTGGTATTAGGCAGATATTCTAGAAGAGGTGGTAGATCTTTCTAAAAGCATGGAAGTTTCATTCCATCAATTAAAGCACAGTGCAAATGGGATGTGGATCTTTTGGCAAAAGAGGGAGTGTCCAGACAATCTATGGATATTTCTTTTTTGTATTTAGCATTGGTTTTGCCTTAGCCCTGTTTTTCCAGGAGGTTTTGGTACAGCATAGATCTCTTATGCTGTACAGCCTTTTCTGAGTGATGAATATAGTCACCATTTCAAAAAAGATCAGTCAAAAGTGATCTCAACAATTTCAGTTTGCAACTGAGCCAGGCCCTGACAATTAGGTGATAAATTGATGTGCTGAGCCTGGAGTACTAACAAATGCATATGTACATACACACACATATAAACAATATTACACATATATATTATATATATTCACATATATCAGAATAAGAAACATAAAGATGTTTGGAGCTCTTCGGATAAAGAAATCCATTCTAGGCATTGGAAAAAAAAAAATTCTTGAAGGGCTCCTATAACAATAAAACTTGGCAGACATATAATTCACATGAAAGATCCATTATTAGGTTTTTTTTCATATCAAAAGATGTATTTGGTATGATGAAGCTTCATGCAGATACCATCTATTGACATCATTCTAGTGAATTTATACTTGCTCATGCTTTTGTATGAGTGATGAGCAGTTCCATTCAAGTATATAATATTTTAAGACTATAAAATGAAAACTTCGAGATTAAATTACCATTTTGCGCTAGATGGCAAAGAGCAATCTCAATATGACGTCTAGTTGAAGCTAGGGAAGTAGAACAATTAGCAATCATCCAAGTAAGTGCGCCATCCTCAATCAGAAGTGACCGTCCTTTCCTTTGTCCTACAATGGCAAGGGTTAACATTTTAACCATTCAAGAAATACTAGCAGTGTCAAGACCTTCATGAGTAGTGGAGGCAATGATTTTACATGTTGCCTTCATTACCGGGGCTGACAAGTGTATGAAGTCGAAGCACAAAATAAATTTTATCAATCTTTTCCACCACAACAACTTTCTGAATGTCACATAACAATAGGAAACAAAGGAAACATGCATTGAGTAACTGAAACACAATGTCATCTTGCAGTAATATCTAGTATTTTAATTTTTAATCTATCCAATAATTATAACAAATTGCGTAATACCAAATTTGATGGAAGCAAAACAGATGTAGGGTTCACAACGTGAGCAAGCTTGCTATTAGGGAATAGGGATCAAATTAGCTATTTAACAAATTGTGTAAACAAACCTTGATTGATTCCTCGAGATTCACATTTTGCATAGTTAGCCATTCCCCTTGCAACTTGTGCTATGACATCACTATTCCCTGATCTGACCATCCCTAAGAGTGCCTTTGTACCACCATCTTCTTTCAGCATTGAATGCAAAGTTTCTGTTGGGGAGAGAATCCAATTAGGGCAATAGAAATCTAGGATTAATTCAACTGTTGCTTTGACTAATGACTAACAGATGCTCCAACAGAATCTAGAAGCCAGAAGCCTGGTACCAATATTGTGCTGTGTGGTTATTGTACTTATGTAGCGAACAACCGGATACATGATATTGTGAAGGAGCACAGAATCTTTGCACTTTTTTGTAGCATCAATGTTCAAATTTCATCCCTCGTCTCAAGGAGAATATAACTGATGTGATTAGAACAGTAACTGTTAAATAGTTGTTTGTTCAGTTTCCTATCACCAATTGGTTTTGGAATTACTGGCTAGCAACTCTGTCATGGTATCAGAGCCAGAGGTCTCGAGTTTGAAACCACGTAGGGCGAAAAAAAATGCCCCATGCCGCATTTTTTGTTTGTGAGGGCGCAGGTGCGCAGGGCAAGAGGGCCCCATGCCGCGTTGTAGTCTTGTGCAAGCATGTGCTTCGAATCCAGGCAGTGTCCAGCCCGAGGGGGGTGTTAGATAGTTGTTTATGCAGTTTTATCACCAATTGGTTTTGGGATTACTGGCTAGCAACTCTGTCAGTAACTACTGCAATTAAAATTAATCTTTCCATGTGCTCATTGTAAGATATTGTAAATAGGTGCCCTCTCACAATGACACAACTTTGGGCTGCCACTTTCTTTCATTCACCTTCACCTTTTATGCTTATGCTTATGCTATTGATATAAGATTACCAACTCTCAATCTGATATGGTCATAAGCCCTACAAACTCCCAATATTTCAGATTCTGAGTTGCTATTTTTCTGGCTGTGACCTTGATGCAGTTCCAATTTGACCAATCGAACTGTCCTGGGCCCAAACAAACAAACCAGAAATAATTTCCATCAACAGTATGATTTGTAATTGTTAGATTGTATGGACTCAATCCATCATATGATGTAATAAACTGATTAATTTCTTTATTTATCAATAATATCATGCTTTCCTTTCATGAAATGAATGGTGTTTTACTACTTAATGCACATGACCAATACATATGACATAAATGGTTCATGAGATGAACCGGGTCCCATTAGTATATTAGATGTGATATATGTGTATGGATGAGATCCACACACAGGAGACATTTGTCATAAATCTTATACTTAAACTTCTTCACAACCGGTGATGAGATTGGGCATCTCATCTGATAAGGTTGCAGCGCTTTGATCACTATAAGATAGTGTGATTTGTCTCGATTATCAGAATGTAAGATTCTAGATCACGGTGCTGGTACATTAGATGTATTGAAGGACCATGAGATGCACCTTATGGAATACTGTCTCAAGTTTAAGGTTTGCTCTCATAATTCCCTAACAATAGGCTCTCAATCCTGAGACATTGATGAACTCAAGTTTCTATCTATTCATTTGCTTTGAGTCACCAATGAGTGAGGCCAACTGTAGGTCAACACCTCGGTGTCTTGGGTACGTGGTAGTAGGACTGTGGGAACATCCAATGGTCAAGATGTAATCTATCTATATTATCCCCTTGTGCCAATTAATGGATTTATCATTAGTAAGTGCGCACCCATCTCGATTAAGAGTTAATTGGATGGTACTGATGATCACTGTGATTAATTGGGGCTCAAGGATAATAAGATGTGGATTTAAATTGGCGGGACATTATTAGTCCAGTTAATCCATGGATATTGATAGAGGGGCTTAATTATGGTAATCGGGAAGTTTAGGGTCTTCATTGTAATTTATTCCTAAGACTGGAGTGCAATTGCATTTATATAGTGGTGTTATTTGCAATTAACTGTGGGCCCGGATTACACATGAGATGTGGGGTCACGTGTCCCAGTTGGAGCCAGCTTTCTATGGAATCCCTAGTGGTCCCCACGCTAGCCCAAGTTATTGGAAAGATACTAATCCTACTAGAACTCTAAGATGAAGGAATTAGGAAGTTACTATTTCAATTTGAAGTTGGACTTCTAATAGTGGTAATAGTAAGGTTACTATTTTGTGTAGAAGTAAGACTTCTATTTCAATTAGTACAAGAGAAGGAGGCTGCTTAATGCTATAAAAGGAGTAACAAAGGGCTGGGATAGATACAATCTTGGAAAAACGTCCAGCCCCCTTTGTGCAAGAGTTGCACATACTTCTCTTCTCCTTCTAGTTCTCTTCTAGTTTCGTTTAGAGCTTCTAGTTGTTTTCTGTAGGAGATCCCACCCATCTCCTATAGAGAAGAGATCTGGTACGGGTCATAGCGTGGAAGGTTAAGAGGGCTTGGAGATCTAAAGTTGTTTTCTTCTCCATCAAAGCACAACCGGACAGCAAAGGTATAATCTGCTTCTCTATCTTTCGTAGATTATATTTGCATGGTGTTGCTTGTATTAATGCTGTACATGGTATATGAGTATGAGGGATTGCATCCTGGATATGGTTAATGGCCTTATGGGCGTTTGATCCCTGATTCAAGTGGGTCAAAAGTTTTGAAATCGCATCCACGAGGCCCACCTATTTCCAACAGTAATAAATCATAGGAAATCCAGAATTGAAAATAATAGAAGGAACCACCAAATGATCAACGCACTGAACAGAGTAGTCTTTTCTATCCCTACAGCAGGCCCATGGCCCATGAAAAGATCCTGTCCAGCACATTATATCACATGTGGATTTGATTGGGTCAATGATACAGCTGTACATATTCTATTTAATTAGTTCTTTCCATAACTTAGAATAGCAATTGATGTACTGACCTAAATTAGAGCCTTGATTAAGTCATGGAATAGCTATATATATAAAGGGACGATCTCCAATATGGGGAGAGGCTCAATAATACAATCTGAGTATTCAGTTCAAGATTCATTCTCTCGGTTCTATCATTGTGAGAATGTCATCGTATCAGAGCAAGGTTCAAGAAAATCTGTTTCTTTGTCTTGCAAAGCATTAAGACAATAAGAATAGAGAGGAATCAATCTCTCTCGTGCAGAAAAAAAAAAAAAAAACAGATCAAGGATCTGTTTCAAGACATCCAGCTCTTTCCAGCCCTTTCTCCACTCTGCGGCAGTCTCATCTTCTTGGTAAATCTTTCATGTGAAAGGAAGCACGGAGTGACTTCTGCAGCTGTAAATGCTATCGAGTCGGGATCATCTCTTGAGATAATGATGTCATCAACATATGTCTAGAAGGATAGTAACTCCCCAAGATTTTTGGAGAAGAGAAGGGAAGGAATGAAGGATCATAATGACTTTGGTGAAAACCTGCAGTCAGAAGTGTCCCAAGGCAATCTTTGGTTTTTGCACTCGAGTTTCTCTTTGCCTATTCTAAAAATCCAAGTAGCGCTGTCTTTGTCTATTACAACATTTTGGACATTGCTAAAACTTGGTATTGTCATGTGCTTATCAGTGTAGAACTTTTTAGCTGTGAGTAGATAAAATGGAGATATTCTTGGTAAAACTGGATAAGAACAACTATATGCCTTGGTCTTTCCACTCAGCATTTCTTAGAGGCTAAATGCTTGGCTTGATGTTTAGATGGAACAGATGACGCCCATTAAGGTATACATGACAGAAAGGGATGGGCCAAAAAACAAGTCCATAGCAACAAGATCCCAAGGCCGATTGTTACCTGGATCCTAAACAGATTCCACTTCAGGATTCTCCTTGCAACCCTTCTCCAAGGCTTCTGCTATTTGGAACCACTTGATGAAGATATACCAACAAATAAAAGGGATGAAAGTTCTAGCTTAGCAAGATCCCACAAAATTTATATTTTAGAATAAATAATGAGAAAAATGAAACATTAAAACTATTATTATTATCAATTGGAAACAACCAATGGAATAAAAAAATTCAATAACGTTGAGCATAAATTTGTATATTTATATTGGACCTCAAAACAACTAAATGAAAGTGTCCCCCCCACCCTGGCGTAAGAAATGAAGAAAATTAAAAATGAAATGTACAACGGAACTACGATACGATAGAAATGTTGGAATATAATATTCTACAAGTATTAAATAATATTAAAGGAGAAAAGGAAAAATAAAAACATAAAAAAACAGACCATCCAGTTTTTACCATTTCCACATAAATTTGCAAGTGCTCCAGCCACCATTCGTAGGGTTTGAGGATCATCTGTTTTGAATGTTATATTTGCTAATAGTTGTGCACCTCCTTTGCTCATTATCAAGCCTTGATTCATCTCTGAAATATATAAGACAGTACCATAAGTTGGTCAAAACAAAATTAAATGATTCTGAGTAGAGAATAATAATAACAATACATGAATAGAAATATTTAGCAACCAATCCTACAATCTTTAAGCAATGTAATTCAAATATTGGTAGACTAAAGAGTTGCATGACCCCTTGTAGAATTCGGGATAGTAAGAAAGAGCGGCTAACACAGTTGGAAGGTTCTCATTGTCGCAACCACAAGGTTAGAGAGTTTGTGTCATACTCATGTTACCATCCAAAGATGCTCGAGTAGAAAGCACTTTTCTGTAAATATTTCATTTTATTTCCCTGTATGTAACTTTTGAATGCAGTAAATTCTGTCATTACGCAGAATTTCATTAGTGTCAAGGAATAAGTCAACCCAAGGGGTCTGGTTAACCCAAAATCATGGGTCAAAGGAAATCATCTGTTGTATTATGAATTTACTGTAATTTCTAATTTCATTCCTACATTAGATTTCCTTGATTAATATCAATCGTAAATATGGCAAGCCCAATGTTATATAAAGGAGTACAATATAAGGGAACACAATACAAGGGAACACAAAGAGTTCCTCTTCTCAAATCTCTCCCTCCCCTCTGGATTTAATTCTCTGTCATGAGAAGAGAGGAGAAAGAGAGAGGGAGGAGGGGGAGGGGTTGGTTGTTGGTAAGGGAGTGCATGAACAGCATATCAGTGCACTTATTTTATCCTTCTTTCATTTTCCCTTTTCCTCTTCTAAAACCCTAACCCTAGGGGTATAAACATGGTATTGAAGCTTTAAATCCTTGGTTCACTCTTTTCCCCTGTTTCTCCTTTCTTCTCTATTTTACTTCCCTCTTCCTCCTTTCATTTCTTCTCGCCCATTTATCTAGTCACATATGCTGGCATCAACACTTGTTCTACAAGTGTGGCTGGTTTTCATGTTGCAGTGAGCTTCAGCATCCTCCAAAGATCATCGATGATTGAAATTATGCTTGTTAAAGTTAGGTTCGTGATCCTAGATCCGTAAACTCCAATGGATGTTTGGAATTATTGGTGCGTTTGATGTAACGCTCCGGAATCTAGAGCTCTTCAGATCCACAGAACGTTACTGTATATAAATCATCATCACATTGTAAGTCAAATTCTGCACATCAAAGAATTAGGCAATTCCTCTAATTTATTTTAAAATATCACTTAAAGTCAAGTAATAAGGGAAAATAAATCAACATTAACATAAGTTCTAAGCATAAAGAAATTCTAAATTTCTGTTTCACTAAAAAGTTCATTTCTCAATTCTAAATTCTCTTGTCACTATTAGAAAAATGTGGACGCTCTCTCCATCAGCCATGTAGATTGAAGTTCAGAGGCTGATCATCATCGTCACACTGCTCCCCCATGTGGTCCGTACCTGAAGTGGGGCGCATCACTTGTCGGTAAAACTAGTGAGCAATGTTTCTAAATCGATAAATCAAATTAATAACACATAATTCAATAACGCATTGATAAGAAGGGGTTCATGTGTTGACATGAGATGAGAAAATGCATCTTATGGGGGTTTCTTATGATCTTATAACTTTTCTAAATGGAATTTCCAACCACATCACAACATCGGTCAAGTCTGTCAAAGTGTCAAAGGATCCATCTATATAAAGCCCATGGTCCAATAGCCCATATATACAGGCTCAATTCCAATGTATACTAAAATAGGCATGACATATCTATTAATACCAAGGTCGACCTTAATAAAGGTGAACCAAATTTCCACAAAATCATCCAAGTTTTCTTCCCATATTGTGAAGCTTGTGCCTGTCGTCTGTTTGACATGGTATCAGAGCTACATTGAAGACATATGTTTCCATTCCCTGGCCTGTGATAGAGGGAAATCAGTCTCTCTTTTGAAGAATAACAGATCTGGGATCTTTTTTATGAAGCAAACTTGAACCAGCAGATCGTGCATCTACTGTAGACACCTCTGATCTATAGTGGCCCACTTGTGATCAATCAGATTGTTTGGCAGCCGCTACAGTCAGGGTCGACCACTCTTGCTGGGTCTTGGAGATTTTTTCAGGATTTTTCGACACTTGGAGGTTGGTGTTCTGATCACTTTTGTGATTTTCAGTTTTTTATGCATTGTTTTGATCACAACCGTCCAGAATCTTGGATCTGAGGTCAAATTCAATCATACTTCACCAGTAGAAGGCTGGGTGTAGTCCGATATCAGGATTGAATCCTGATCTTGATTCCAACCAATTTGTGGGGCCCACGCACTCCAACAGAGTCAAGAAAAAAGGTCGCCTGGGGTTCTTTTTTACGATTTGGAGTTTCTGGACTTCGGCAGACCTGAGTTTTCAGATTTTACAGCTTCTGGACTTTGTGTTTGCAGCATCTGATCTGAGTTTGGACCCCACATATTTATTGGTTCTGAAATCAGGGATTAACAAATCTGTATTCTGTGGAAGCTGTTCCAAAAAAAAAAAAAAAATTCTATTTTGGGATTCTTTTGCGAGTGTAACCAGTATCCCTTGCTGGTTTTTGTTTGTTGTGAACAATCAGATCCAAATTTTTTATCTATTTAATTGCGATAGAGAAATCTGAGATTCCGGTTGTTTGTTTTAATGGAAAAAATTACCCATCCTGGGCCTTCCAGTTCGAACTGTATCTTGAAGGAAAGGAAATGTTGGGGCATATTACTGGGGCTGATCCTAAACCATCACAGGATGAGAAACAAATTTTCTCTTGGACTACCAAAGATGCAAAAATCAAATCTTGGATCCTCAGTACTGTTGAACCACATCTCATCTTGAATCTGAGACCCTACAAGAAAGCAAAAGACGTGGGGATATTGAAGAAAGTATACCATCAAAATAACTATGTACGCCAATACCAGTTGGAGTTTGAGATGGCTTTATGGACTTAATATGATGAAATTAAGTATGCAAATGTCTTTGATGCAGCCCTTCCTGAAATACAGAAATTTCAGGAACTTAGCCATATGGATCAATTTCTCATGAAATTACAACCAGAGTATGAAACTGTCAGATCCGGGCTCCTGGGTAGTGAATTATTGCGAGAGGAACAAAGGCAGCTAACTCAGTCTGTCTTGTCACAACAAACTAATGGTCCCCTTGAGGTTGCATATGTGGCCCGTAATCCCTCTCCAGCACCCACGCTACCCACGGGTGATAAAGATTTACGGAGCTGTCTCATTTTGCAGAAGAACTGGTAGCCACTGATGAAATGAAGCGGAATAAATTCATCGAGGGGTTACGACCAGATATCAAGGATGTAAAACCGGGCGACCCTGCTACTTTCGCAGCTGCTTTAAAAAGGGCCTTTGTATCCGAAGAAACGACAGATGAAATGAATGGGACATGACCAGCTAGAACGGCAGGAACCAAGAGGGACTACCAGGGAAACCATGCGCCACAAAAGTAGAAAGTGGATAAACAAAAAAAATGCCAGCAATGTGGAAGGAACCATAGCACTGATCAATGCCATTGGTCTCGGGGCGTGTGTTTTGCATGTGGTTAGGTTGGCCATCTGAACAAAGATTGTCCAGAGCAACAAGATAGGATCGGCGTCACCAACATGGACAACCACCACGGCAGAATCAACAGCAAGGTTACCAAGCCAATCCCCACCGACAAATCAGCAAAATCTGCCGGCAAGAATTCAGTACAACGCTCGGAACCAACAGAATCAGCAGAGGGGACCACCCAATCTGCCTCAAGGGCAGAACTTCAATCGAGGGCGACCCAATCACAGCGGGAATAAGAGAAGACAGCAGCCAAATGCCAGAGTCTTTGCAATCAGCCATGAAGAAGCTTAGGCTGCAAATAATATTGTGGAGGGTATGATTTTAATCTCCGATGTTAAAGCTTATACTTTATTTGATTCTGGCTCTACACATTCTTTTGTGTCACATGTTTTTGCTTCCAAGATGAACAAGTCTCCCCCTACACTTGACCAAGCATTCATAGTATCGACCCCCACTGGAGGACACATGAGAACCTGTACTATATTTTATGATTGCACACTAAACATCGGGAAAGACAACATGCCCGTTGACCTTATATTGCTACCTATGAATGACTTTGACATCATCCTAGGAATGGATTGGCTAGCCAAGTATAGGGTAGTGTTGGACTGTTTTATCAAACGTGTCTGTTATAATCTAGAAGGGTACAATGATGTATGTGTCATAGGAAGGAAAAGGTCAGTACCCATGGCAGTCATCTCAGCAGTTAAGGCTTGTAAATTATTGAGGAGTGGTTGTGATGGGTACCTAGCCTTCGTTATAGAAGAAAAGTAGAAGCCTAAACTGAAGAAATCCCCTTAGAGAATTTCTTGATGGGTTTCAATGCCCGGTCTACCACCAGTTAGGGAAGTGGACTTTGCTATGGAATTGGTACCAGGAACCTCGCCAATTTCTAAAGCCCCCTACTGTATGGCACCTGCCGAGTTGAAGGAACAATTGCAGGAGTCACAGGAAAAAGGGTTTATTAGACCCAGTGTTTCTCCATGGGGAGCGCTAGTCTTGTTCTTTAAAGGGGATGGGTCCTTGCGGACTTGCATTGACTATCGTCAATTTAATCAGGTCACCATCAAGAATAAGTACCCGCATCCACTTGTGGTGCTTCTCAACTAAGGTTGCTTGCCTACAAGCCTCAACAATGATGCAGATTGGACTTATGCCTATGTGATCAGCAATAGATGGTTTGAGCCTATGATGCCCAGATACAGAAATGGGTACAAACATAGATATGGGGATCTGGGATACAAGTCTGTAGTTTTGGAAACTAGGATATGGATATAGATACGGGTGTGCTAATTTTTTCCATAGATCACTCTTGAATTAGTAAAATTATCATTGAGCCTCTTTTTATCAGATTGGTGCAGCTAGTAGCTGCCTGTCTACATCAAACTACCCAATGTATAGCAAACAAGAAGCATGAGAACCTTTCATCCAAAATCATGAGTACGGGAAATAACAGTAGAACTAAAGGTGACAAACAAATGTTGGAAAGAAATACCATTCATTGCCAAGTTAGCAATAGCACCCGAAGCGACTCGAAGAATTGTAGTGTTTTGAGATGACCTCAAAAGCATGAGAAGTGCATCAAGCCCACCTTCCTCAACAATCTTCTCCTGATTTAGATCTTTAGCAACAAAAACAATCCTAATCAGTATTGTGTAAATCATTAAGAAAACTAAAAAGGAAATAAACCAAGCAATGTAGCAATGTCTACAAGAATATTTCTTTAAATTTTTACATGATTCAATGAACTTCAATTTGAATTATGACAATTAGGCAGCCATTCATATCACCTCCAATTTTGTGCTCCATGAGTTTATTGGACACATTAAATTTGACCGCCACCTCATTGAGGAGAAAATTGAGGATGGAAGTATTTGTACTCCGGTTATTAGATCAACAAAGTTGACTAACATTTTCACTACATACTTCCTCAGGATCTAATACAACCTACTTTGTCCTAGTTATGCATAATTGACATCAACACCAAGCTTGAGGGAGAGGTGTTGAGAAATAAAGGACTTCTATGTAAATTGTTTATTATTCTGTCCTCATCAGCAATTATGAGAATATTGAGGCTCACTATAAACAATGAAAAAAAATCTGATAGTAATAATAATAATAATAAAAAAAAAAACAATTGCACATGGTCTCACCTAGTGACCATGCGCAACAACCTCCTTCAATCTCTTCTTCGTTTATTCAAATACAAACAATTAAAATTGGTAGACTTGTTATTGCCATTTGCACAAACAACTTCAACACATAACAAACAAGTATGTTTTGCAAGTCCCCCATAGGCAATGGTGACAATCAAACAAACTTCACATTGACCAAAATCCATAGACAGAGTAATGGAGGAATAGAATCACTCCACACATAAATATATATATAGAGAGAGAGAGGTGAAATTGACGTCCGCACGCTGCAATTGCGCAACTGCAATTTCCCAGATAGCGAAGCAACTGATGGATGAAACTAGATTGGAAGTAGGAACAGGAACATGGTTTTGAAAATTAGTTGTCTGAGTTGAGTCTTAATACAACTTGGCTAAGGTGACCAAGTCAAACCCCAAACCCAAGTTTTAAAAAATTGAAGTAGCAGGAGGTTGGAGTGGATGTCGTAAATGATGAATCAAGGGAAGGAGCAAGCATCCTTCAAAAATGACTGGAGATAACAGATCCAGATCAGAAGAGAACTGTCCGAACTACTTTAACAAAGAGAAGAGAAAACTTGTAGACCTCAGTAGATCGCAAACACGAGACTGCTCTGTTTTGCTTCTCTCCTGTGAATGAGAGGCATTGTAGTGGAGTTGGGCTGTTGAAAATGGATGGGGCAACAGAGGTAGCTATGTCACAACATCTTAACCCAAATGAGCATCCTTTTAATAAAACAATACTATCTAAGCCGTGGTCTCTTACAAGAATTAAAAATCAGCATTTGCATTACAACAAGAACGGAGAACAAACAATGAGCTTACTGTTTTCATTTGTTTCTTGCAATTCATGTTAAAGACCGAATATATGGACTCACGATCCAGGCAAAAGAATACAGTGACCTATCAAAATGAGTGCATGAGAAATTGAGCATCCTTTTAGTCAAACATATACATAGAACTTTCAAGCCAGCAATTCCCTTCATTCAAGAGAGCTTTTTGAAGCCATGAAGGCATTAGGATGGCAAATAAAATGACA
This sequence comes from Camphora micrantha, assembly GCA_003546025.1. Taxonomy (NCBI): domain Eukaryota; kingdom Viridiplantae; phylum Streptophyta; class Magnoliopsida; order Laurales; family Lauraceae; genus Camphora; species Camphora micrantha. The sequence continues at coordinate 171,761 of QPKB01000009.1, read as the reverse complement.
GAAGGGAACTGACTTGAACATATATCTATGAGTCTGTAAGACATAGAACAAAGACATCTAAGGGCTCTATCAAAGATAGAAATCTCACATGGACCAGAAAATTATCAAGAGCTTTAATATATATATATTTATGTCCATGAATTGTCAAGAGTTTTAACAATCACATATATACGTGTGTGCATATGTATATGAAATACAGTAGCACCTTCTGCTGCGAGATTGGCTACAACTTTAACAGCATGAATTTGGACATCCAAGTCTTCAGATCTCAACAATGCTAAAATCCTCTGAAGGCCAACTGAATGTCAAGCACCAACATCAATTATCAGGATTGTAGGATGTAATAAGAAATTTGTTGCAAATAAATAATCCAAATGCATGACATCGAAATATCTTTGCCTTCTTCAAATATCTTCGCAATTGTAGCCCTTCGACCAGATATAGCCTCTTTTGATTGGCTTGACTTAATAAAACTCATGGGCCTTATTAATGCAGATGCTACTTCCTCACAACTGTCCTTTATATATGATCTTTTAGCCTGCCAAACAATGAAATGAACAACAGAAAGACAAAATGCAGACATAAAATGCGATAATAGCAACCACCTTTCTAATACCATTGGTCTACAATTACTTACATCATTATCAACATCGCTGTTCTCGGACACAAGCTTCTTTAGTTTGACTAACTCCTCTTCTAGGCACTTTCTTTGCTTCTCTTCGTCTAAAAACTTTGTCCACACAGTTTGAAGTTCTTTGTGTAGCATTTCCTGCATAAGTACAGGAGAATGAACTTAAGTATCTATGTATTCAAGGGAGAAATTAAATATCAGTGCAAGTATTAACATTTAGCAGCTTGTCCAACCTTGTAAATAAGGTAATTTTCCAGTGCATCTGATATGCCTATCAAGTATCATACCTTTTGTGATGATAGCTCCTCATTCTCTGATCTTGAAGATATATGCTCATTTACAGCCTTCTCATGGAGATGAGACATCTCTTGTAATTTCATTCTAAGCTCATCCATCTCTTTCTGCCCCTGTATCTTTATATCAAATTGAAAAAAAAAAAATTTTAAAAAAACCCAGTGAGGACTTTTGGCAGATCATTCACAATAATACAAGAAATTCATAAACATACACAGACAAAGCAGGCACAAGACTTGGACCATATGTGTCCATACTCCTTTGACATGTCAAAACTTCAGAACAGTAACCATGGGGAGAAGGCCAACAGCCAGAGTGCACGGATATGACAGTAAAGAAAATCGACATGGAATTGAGAAAGTTTTCGTTTCAGACATGATATTTGCTATCACAACCCAATATTTCATGCATAAGGAGACAAGGGCTTAATAAACTATACTAGAAACCAATCGTTTAGATTTCTATTCAGTTAAGATGTGAGACCCCAGCTTGGGAGCACTCCATTGAGACGAGACCGGGTCAAGTGACCCTGTGAGCCAAGAGGCATGATCTGCCCAGGGGAACGGCGGAGTGCTTCAGTTAGCACCGTGAGGCCTTGTCCAAGTCCCACATCAGAAACATCCAAGTCCTGACCCTGGGTATATATGTGCGACCTGGCCTTAACCCCACATGACACGTTTTAAAACCATGAGACTTCAGTCAAAGAGGTTAATATCATGTGGATAGAGGGCCCTGTTAGGATTGAAAACACATGCACGATCTACGAGACAACGCACAATCAATCCACGAGACACAGATTTACGTGGTTCGGCAAGATTGCCTACGTCCATGGGAGATTCACGCCGTTCACTATTATTAGAGATTTCCACAAGAGTACAAGTAGTCACTGTCTCTCTTGTTCTCTCAATATCACCTTAGTACAATACTCTCACCACCCAATATAAATATATGAAGCCCTAAACCTCTAGACACCCACAATTGTCAGATTTGGCCTTATAACAGATGGTCCAAATTAAACCGACAAATTACAGATAAACCTTTGTAATAAAATAAAGTCTAGATCAGGCTTCACCAACCCATCAATCTGCCACTTGAAGATTGACTTTGACAATAACAGAATACGACTAAGAATCTCGATTCCTCATCTTCATGCTTGAAGACTAACTGAAGCTGAGCACGACTTCAGTTTCTCTGTTGTCACCACCTTTGTGAACGAATTCTCACTTGATAAAATCTTCTCCAGTTTCAACACCTTTTCTTCCAGAAGCCATTGTATGAAGTGATATCTTATCCGAATGTGTTTGGTTTTTGGTTAAAAGGCTGAATTCTTTGCAATATGAATGACACTCTTACTTTCACTGTAAAGCCTACTGGACTCTTGCTTTTTACCCAACTCTTCCATTAACTCCTGTAACCAAATCATTTCCTTAGTTGCTTCTGTAGCGGCAACATACTCTGCTTCTATGGTTGAAAGTGCAACGACATCCTATAGTTGTGACTTCCAACTGATTGCTGCACTACCCAATGTGAAGACATCTCCTGTAGTGCTTCTGCTTCAATCAAGATCTCCTGCCAAGTCCGAATCAACATAGCCATGCAATTTGATCTCTGATCCTCCAAAACACAATGATGCATTAGTGGTGCCTCTCAGATATCTGAGAATCTACTTAACTGCCTCCCAATGTGCTTTTCCGGGATTACTCATAAATCTGCTTACAACTCCCACTGCATGAGCAATGTCTGGTCTAGTGCAAACCATAGCATACATCAAGCTGCCAACAGCTGAAGTATATGGGACCTTGAACATGTTCTCCTTCTCCTGTTCTGTCTTAGGAGACAACTCTTTCGAGAGTTTAAAGTGGCTGGCCAGTGGAGTGCTAATTGGCTTAGCACTCTACATGTTGAACCTGTTTCGAACCTATTCAACATATTCTGCCTGAGACAACTTCAATGTGCGATTTTTCCTATCTCTGCTAATTCTCATGCCGAGAATTTGATTTGCAGCGCCCAAATCCTTCATTTCAAATTCCTGTGACAATTGTTTCTTCAAATTGTTTATTTCATGCATATTTGAACATGCAACAAGCATATCATCTACATACAAGAGTAGAATAACGTAACAGTCATCAAAACTTTTGAAATGACAACAATGGTCTCCATGACACCGTTTGTAACCTTTGTTGCACATAAACCTATCAAATTTAAGATACCATTGTCTTGGGGCTTGCTTCAAACCGTATAAACTCTTTTTGAGCTTACACATCATTTCCTCCTTTCCTGGTACAACATATCCTTGTGGTTGATGCATATAGATGTCTTCTTCCAAGTCACCATGGAGAAATGGAATTTTCACATCTAACTGCTCAAGATGTAAATCTTCTACCGCCACAATGCTCAAAACACTTCTGATTGTGTTCAATTTAACCACAGGAGAAATTAACTCAGAGTAATCAATACTTGCCTTTTACTAGAAGCCTTTTGCAACTAATCTGGCTTTGTATTGCTTGCTACCGTCATGTTCTTCCTTCAATTTGTACACCCACTTGTTGTGCAATGCTTTCTTTTCCTTAGGCAACTGAATTAAGTCCCATGTCTGGTTTGATGATAAAGATTGCATCTCATCTTCCATGGCTTGTTCCCACCTAGTCTGAGTTTCAACCTGCAATGCTTCTTCATAACATTCTTGCTCACCACCATCAGTTAACAAGAAGTAAAACACAGAAGGTGAATAGCGTTGTGTAGGCTTAGGAGTCCTAAATGACCTTCTTATCGGGGCAGGTGTTTGAGGGTCCACCTGCGGGTTTCATTTTCATACACTTCAGGTACATCATTTTCAGAAGTGTCATCCAGTTCTAAGTATTCATTGTTGTCCTCCTGCACCTTGTCCTTGTTTTTATGCATCACTTTCTCATTGAATATAACATTCCTACTTCTAATGATTTTTCAATTTTCATCATCCCAGAAGCGATAACCAAACTCATCAGAACCATATCCAATGAAAGTGCATTTCCTAGATTTAGAATCCAGTTTCTCTTTTTTCAGCATCAACATGAACACAAGAGATAGAACCAAATAAGTGTGAAAGGTTTACCTCTTTTCCGGTCCAAGCTTCCTCTGGTAGTCCACCATCTAAAGGTACCGAAGGCCCCCGATTGATCAAGTATGCAGCAGTATTAACTGCTTCCGCCCAAAATTGCTTGGGCAATCCAGCATGTAGCCTCATACTTCTGGCACTCTCAGCAATTGTCCTGTTCATGCGCTCTGCCACACCATTTTGCTGTGGTGTATTGGGAATGGTCTTCTCTCGCTTAATGCCATTTTTGGCGCAATACTCTTCAAATTATTTGCTGCAGTACCCTCCCCTATTATCAGACCTTAGGCATTTCAGTTTCAAACCTGTTTAACTTTCAACCAAACCTTTCCACTTCTTGAAAACATCAAACACGTCAGACTTGTGTTTCATAGGATATATCCATAATTTTCTAGTAGCATCATCAATGAATGTAACAAAGTAAAAAGATCCACTAAGAGAAGGTACCTGAGTTTGTCCCCACACATCCATGTGTACTAGTCCAACCTTTCTGACTTCGGTGCCCTACCTACTTTTAGAAAGTAACTTTCTTCTGCTTTCCGAAAACACAATCTTCATAGAACTCTAAGTCCAATGACTTGAGTCCTTCCAGCTTACCTTTAGAATGAAGAATCTTCATCCCTTTCTCACTCATGTGTCCGAGTCTATAGTGCCATGTGTTTGAGTCAACGCCTTTATCTGCAACTGCAATGGAACTTGTGGAGCTATTAGTCAAGTAAAGAGTTCCTTCTTACTTACCGCGAGCAACAACATTATTCCCTTTTGTAACTTTCGAGAAATCATCTGCAAAAACAGTTACATGACCAGAGCTAGTAACTTGACCAACTGATACAAGGTTTCTCTTCAGGCTGGGTACATGCCTAACATCATTCAATTGCCATATACCGCCGTTTGGCAATTTAACCTGAACATCTACCTTCTCAATTATGTCATAAGGTTCATCATCACCAAGATAAACTTTACCAAAGTCACCTTGGGCATAATTTTTGAGATATTCTCGGTGTAGTAGCATGAAAGGACGCACCAGAATCGATGACCCAAGATTCAAAATTATAATCAAAAGCAAGAATTAAAGCATCTTGAACAGTATCACCTGCAACATTTGCGGAAGCTTCATTGTCCTTATTACCGTTCTTTTGCTTGTTTTTATTTGGTGGAGCTCTGCAGTCCTTTTTCAGATGTCCTTTCTTGCCACAATTCCAGCACTCAATCTTGCCTTTTGACGATCTTGACTTGCTCCTTGATGTTGATCTTCTACGGCTTTGCTCTCTCTCAGATGATCTTCCTCTGTTTTCCACATTCAATGCACTTCCTGATGATTCACTTGAAGGTTTCCTGCGAATTTCCTCATCGAGGATAGCACTTATAACATCATAAAATTTCAGTTTGGTTGATCCTGAAGAATTACTCAATTATGCAACCATACCATTCCAGCTGTCTGGTAAAGAAGATAAAACCAACAAAGCCCAAATTTCATCTTCAAATTGTACGTTAACAGAGGATAACTGGCTCATGACTGTGTTAAACTCGTTCAGGTGTTCAGCAACAACCCCACCTTCAATCATCTTCATGTTAAACAACTTTCTCATCAAGAAAACTTTATTTGAGGTGGAAGGTTTTTCATACATTCGTGATAGGGCATCCATAACATCTTTAGTGGTTTTCTCCTTTGATATATTGAATGTAACAGACTTTGATAGAGAGACAAACCGTACCTAAGGCTTTCTTGTCGAGTACCTCTCATTCTGCATTTGACATCGTTGCAGGTTTCTTGGCTTTTCCCCAAGCGGCAAGTGAAAATTCTTCTCGTAGAGGAGATCTTCAATCTGTATCTTCTAGTACGCGAAGTTGTGCCATTAAACTTCTCAATTGTGAGCTTCATGTCATCCGTCATTGCTCCCAGTCTAACTAAGCTCAATCTAATTGACGAATTTCTCTGCCTGTCAAACTGTCAATCCGTTCCGTCTACCTTTTAGATCTCGTCGATACAAATCCAACAAAGAAAAAAAAAAACGGAAAGCAATTCTGAGTCCGGATGGCTTCAGAAATCAAGAATCAAATATGGTCGTTGATTCTAGTCAACCTTGGCTGTTGACCTTACCGTTGGGCTTCTCCTGCACGGACTGGGTTGGGTTAGACTTGACATGGACTTGACTTGGCCAAGGACTTCTGAATGCTGCTGGGCTTCTGCGAGGTGAGTTAAGTCGAAATGACCTGAATCGACTCGAGACCTGGGCCTGGAACGGACCCAACTGGGTCTTCTTCTTCCTCCCGTCGAAAACTCTTCTCTACTACAGAACAGAGGACACTGACGCTGCCCAGCCTCTTTCCTTCAGTTGTCTTCTCCGACGATGTAGGGTGGGTGGCCGAACTGGAGAGACGGCGGCGGCGAAGAGAAACCGACAACAGCTGCGGCGTTCTTCCTCCATTACGGCAAGTGGGCAGCGATGTGGATAGCGGTTTCAGATTCTCTGCTACTCCTGCTCTGACGGCGATGACAGCGGACAGAGATCACGATTCTCACCCTTTCGGTTCCAACGACGAGGCTTCTCTGATCAATCTTCTGCTATCGTGGCCCACTAGAAATCGTTTGATCTTCGACAACAGACGATGATCCTCTATGTAGCGAAATCAAGAGATCCAGATGATCTCTTCTTCGAGGTTAAACCCAATCTCGATTGTGGATCGCGCACGAAACCCTAGGCTCTGATACCAGTTGTTAGGATCGGAAACACACGCACGATCTACGAGACAACGCACAATCAATCCACGAGATACAGATTTACGTGGTTCAGCAAGATTGCCTACGTCCACGGGAGATTCACGCCGTTCACTATTATTGGATATTCCCACAAGAGTACAAGCACTCACTGTCTCTCTTGTTCTCTCAATATCACCTTAGTACAATCACCACCTAGTATAAATATATGAAGCCCTAAACCTCTAGACACCCACAACCGTCGGATCTGGCCTTGTAACAGATGGTCCAGATTAAACCGACAAATTACAGATAAACCTTTGTAATAAAATAAAGTCTAGATCGGGCTTCACCAACCCATCAGGGCCGGGTCATTGGGGGAGTGTGAGACCTCATCTTGGGAGCACTCCGGCGAGATTAGGTGCGAGATCCAGATTTCTAATTAGGGTCATTAGTCCTAACTGTCCTATTTAGCCTAATTAACCTTGATTAGTCATTTGATTTGATATTTTTTATTCTAAAGGACGTATTTGTAATTCTATTTTCAAGGAGGACTTCCAAGTATTTAGATTAAACCATGGGGGCTATTTGCAAAATCTGGGATAAGTCCCACCTCTTAAGGGGAATCCCAGCTCCTCCCTCACACTCGTTTCTTCTATCTATTTCAGCCAGCTTTAGCTCAACCCTCTCTCTTTCCATCACTCTCTGCTCAGTCCTCCATCTCAGGGAAATCATCATCATCATCTTCTTCTTCCTCTTCTTCTTGTTTCTCTCTTTGTGAGAATCTGTGGAAAGCTCAGTCAAGTGGGTTTGAGGTGTTTTGAGGGAAATCTTGAGGAGATCAATTAGAGCTCAGTCCAGAGGCAAGTGGATGATTTTCCAAACATGTTATTTCATTTGATTTCAAGAATTATGATGCATTTCATTTATTTCCATAAATTTCCAAGTTTTAGACTAAATTTAGATTAATTTGTATAGATTATGATTTAAAAGATTTAAAGATATAAGTTATGTTTTAGAACATGTTTTGAATGTTAGATATGAGATTTAGAATGTTAGAAGTGAAAAGGAACCCAAAACAGTTGAAACAGACCCAGAACACAGAAATCCCAAAACTAGGAATCTCGGAATCCCAGTGTACCCGGTCGACTGGCCTGGGGTACAATGTCGACCAGACACACATGAATTACAACAGTTGCATGACCCTGAAACTTTAGGAGACCATAGTAGGTGATGTCTATGACTGACATCATAGATGAAAATATCGGCCGATACGAAGCGTATCGGCCGATATATCGGCCGTATCGGCCAAGGCCGATACGATAAATTCAATTTATCGGCGATACATACGTATCGCACCCGTATCGGCCGATACGGTCCCGTATCGGCCGATACTTTAGCGTATCGGCCGATACGGGACCGTATCGGCCGATACGGGCCGATACGGTATGTATCGGCCCATACACGTGGGGGGGGTTATAAAACCCCCCCTTTGGGACTTTTTAGGGTTTTTTACCCTTCCCTTTCTTCTCTTCCCCTCTATAGTTTCCATTTTCACTTCCTTGTGGTCCCAAATGTCTCCCAAATCCCTCTCTTCAAGATATTTTGCCACCAAATCACCAACAAACCATTATTGAAAGAGATCTAGAGATTCAAAAGTCAAAACAAGATTCTTCATTAAGGTATATGTGGTTTATTTTTTCAACTTTTGACATGATCATTTCATTTATCACTCTCTAACTACTATGAATCACAACATAATGGCATCATTGTGTTGTTTTATTGTAGATTCATGCTTCCTTTTGATCTTACATGCATATCTTTTGTTTTTTTTTTATATATTGTTATTTTTATTTTCGGATTTATGTTATTTAAAAAAAAAAAAACATTATCACTTATGGAAAACTCATGAAACAACTTGGAAATTGCTTGTAAATGATAGATCTATGTTTCCCATAGATCAATCCATCACATTTTGAATTTTTATTGCTTTTTCTCTATTTTTTATTTTCGGATTTATTTATTTTTTGAAAAAAAAAATGTGAATATTCATGGACAACCCATGAAACCACTTGGAAATTGCTTGTAAATGATAGATCTATGTTTCCCATAGATCAATCCATCACATTTTGAATTTTTATTGCTTTTTCTCTATTTTTTATTTTCGGATTTATTTATTTTTTGAAAAAAAAAATGTGAATATTCATGGACAACCCATGAAACCACTTGGAAATTGCTTGTAAATGATAGATCTATGTTTCCCATAGATCAATCCATCACATTTTGAATTTTTATTGCTTTTTCTCTATTTTTTATTTTCGGATTTATTTATTTTTTGAAAAAAAAAATGTGAATATTCATGGACAACCCATGAAACCACTTGGAAATTGCTTGTAAATGATAGATCTATGTTTCCCATAGATCAATCCATCACATTTTGAATTTTTATTGCTTTTTCTCTATTTTTTATTTTCGGATTTATTTATTTTTGAAAAAAAAAAATGTGAATATTCATGGACAACCCATGAAACCACTTGGAAATTGCTTGTAAATGATAGATCTATGTTTCCCATAGATCAATCCATCACATTTTGAATGTTTATTGATTTTTATTTATTTTTTTATTTTCGGATTTATTTATTTTTTAAAATAAAAATAATTTTTAATATTTGAATACCAATCAAATGTCTTGAAAATGGTTCCTATATTTGTGATATAAGTTTCCTCTAACATGTTTCTTTGTTTTTTTTAATTTTTAACATACTAGTATACTACTTGTTTATATTTATAGGCAGAGCCAGGTATTAAATTTCGGTCCATCTGTCTGCCATTTGATAAGTGAAAATGCCTCGTGATGTTGATCCCGCATGGAGCTTTGGTGAGGCAGTTGAGAATAATAGGTTGAAAATCAAATGCAAGTTCTGTGGAAGAGTGACCCATGGGGGCATTACAAGATTCAAACACCACTTGGGCCACATATCTGGCAATGTTGCTGGCTGTACCGAAGTACCGAGGGAAGTAAGGGAACAAATGAAAGCTTTGGTTGGCCAAAACAAAGCTAGAAAAGTAGAGATAAAAGAAAAGAGGCGGCAAGATGTTGATGCTGCCCGTTATGATGTATTTGGGGATGAATATTTTGATGAGGAGGAAGATGCACAGATGGAGGCTGCACGCCAAGAGTCTTTGATGAGTCAACAAGAAGAATATGAACGTCGTGCATTTGCTGGAAGCAAATATTATGATGCAGGGGGCTCATCATCTGCTGTGCCAAGCAGGGGCAAGGGCTTTGCGGGGTCCATACGTAGGGCATTTAGCACCCGGGAACGGGATGCTGATGTAGAAATTATCTCTACAAGAAGAGCAGTTCCTCCCCCTGTTGATCCTCTAGCACATAGAAAAGAGGGAGCTAAACAACCAAAAATATCAAGTGTTATGAAAGGGGTAATGAAGGCTGCAAGAGATAGATTGGCCAAAGCTACAGCAAAATGGCTAATTCACAAGAACATACCACCTACAGCAATAGATTCCCCATACTTCCAGACTATTCTTGATGTTGCCGCCGAAGCTGGGCGGGGTATACAGGCGCCCTCCGTATATGATGTGGGCACTAAATATCTTGAAGAAGAATTTAAAGAAATAAAGGCTTGGGTGGAAAAATTTAGACCCATGTGGCAACAAAATGGTGTTACCATCATGTGTGACGGGTGGACCAGCGGCACCCAAACACAATTAATAAACTTTTTGGTGTATTCAGTCGCTGGGACCGTCTTTGTGAAGTCCATTGATGCATCTGAACATAGACGGACAGCCGCATATATATATACTCTTATGGATAAAGTTGTAGAGAGTGTGGGAGAGGAGTATATTGTACAGATTGTTACAGATAATGGCGCCAATTTCAAGGCAGCAGGTTTGAAATTAATGGAGAAGAGGACCCATTTATTCTGGACCCCATGTGCAGCACACTGCGTAGATCTCATCTTGGAAGAGATTGGAAGGAAGACAAAAGTGTCTTCATTGATCAAGGCATGCAGAGGAATTACAAGATTTATATATGATCATTCATGGGTGTTAAGCTTGATGAAAAGATATACAAATAACCATGCCTTGCTGCGTCCAGGATTAACAAGGTTTGCAACCCATTTTCTGGCTATGGAAAGCCTTGTAAAGTTTAGAACGGAGCTCATTCAGATGTTTGCATCAGAAGAATGGCTTCGTTCGAGATGGGGCAATGCAACCCATGGTCCGGAGTTTGAAGTCCCAAACCTGATGAGGGACAATAAATTTTGGAAGAAAGTGAAGAAGATATTAAAGGTTTTTGAGCCTTTAGTTAAAGTGTTGCGGCTTGTAGATGGTGATGACAAGCCGACAATGGGCTTTATATATGAAGCAATGGATCGGGCAAAGCAATCCATCATGGAAAATGTTAGATATCACGAAAAATATATAAAGATTATTGACGCCCGTTGGAACGATCAGTTGCACCATCCATTGCATGCCGCAGGTAATTAATATATATCTTTGAATTTGATACTTTTTTGTTTTCCTAACTAATGTATTTATTATCTTGCTTGCTCACAGTACATTCTACATATTTATAATGTAGGTTATTTTTTGAATCCCGAATTCTATTACCGCAATGTCGAACAACACACCGAAGCAATAGATACGGACTTGCGGGTAGGATTACGGGAGGTGTTGAAGAAATTGTTAGGTCGAGATGATCAAGTTGAGGCCATTCAAGAGGTGAGTGGGTGGTTACTTAAGAGAATTTAATTATGTTGTAGGGGTTTACTGACTTGTATCTAATTTTCACATTGTAGATATCTATCTATACACAAAGGAGAGGAACCTTTGCTGACCCTCTTGTGATACGATCGATTGGAAAGATGTCACCTGGTATGACTATGAACAAAAGACATATCCACATTGCAGATATCTTGTGATACGATCTAATTTTCTTTATTTATTTTTTGCATTTCAGCTGATTGGTGGATGAATTATGGGGAGAGTGCTCCACATCTAAGGAGTGCGGCTATTCGCATCCTTAGTCAAACTACAACATCTTCCAACTGTGAAAGAAATTGGAGCACTTTCTCTTTGATCCACACGAAGGTCAGGAATCGGCTTACCATGCAGAAACTCAACAAGCTTGTGTATTGTCATTACAATCTGAAGTTGAAACACAGAATTAGGGAGAGAAGGGTAAGGGATAGTCCTGATTATTGTCCCATTAATTTGGATCACATATTTAGAGAGGACGATCCCTTACTCCCATGGTTAGCCGAGATAGAGGATCCACTGCTAGATTCAGATCCGGAGTTTCAGGAAACGGTTCAAGAGTTGATAGGTGAGGACATGGGTGAGGCACCTGCAGCTACAGAAGGTCAGCCACCTCAGGGAGAAGGTACCAGTAGTAGGACTAGGAGGAGTGGGAAAGAACCTGCTTCTGAGAAAGCTAGTTCTACCACAGTCTCTTCAAGTAGCCATGGTGGAGGAGATGGAGGAGGAGACAGTGGGACAGGTGGTACTAGTGAATACTATCAACATGATGAAGACGATGACATTCCTGTAGAGGAAGTACATGAGTTACCTCCATCTGGAAGATTTGATCCAAGCCGTGGTTATCAACGGCGCCGAAGAGATTCACCACCTGGGGCTGGAGGTAGTACTCAGCAAGGAAATATGGGTGGAGATTTTGGAGGACAACAAGCGGCATCATGGACTGATTCATGGAACCCTAGTTACGGTGGACAAGGACCCTCACACTCACAGTATTTTGACTTTTTTCCATATGGTCAAGTACAACAAGGAGAAGAACAGTCTTCAACTTCGGGGTCCTACTCATATGGTGACTATGGTGAAACACAATATGGTAGATATCCACCTGGACCACCTCCACCTCCTCCAAGTTCCTATGATGTGGGTGCGGCTGGCTTCTTTGGATTTGTGGATCCCAATACTCATCAATATCAAATTCAATATGGTGCCAATACAAATGATAACACTGATGGGAATGAGGATAACCATAGCCCCTTGAATCTTGGTAGACATTCCTTTTGGTGGTGATCAAGGTATTTCTAATTCCTATTTCTTTCACTAACTCTCTACTCTCTTTGTCATTTCTAAATTGGTGTGGAATGTTGATTGTTGATCACTTTATAGTTCATTCACTTGATTGAATTTAAACCTTGAATGCTGAAGGTAGTGAAGTATTGATATTTGATTGTTCAATGTTCACTTGTTCACTAATGAGTATTGAGTAATGAGTAATGACCTAACTCTTAAGAATTTCTTATGCCTTTATTTCATGTTCTAATTTTTTTTAATGAGCTTTTCATTACTTTTTAAGTTAACATGACTAAGAAACATGAATACATGTGAAAAAACTAATCATTACTATTATTTTCTATTTATACAGCGATACAGGACCTCATATATTGAGGGCACCGATACGCCCCCTTTTCTTACTTACTTTTGCAAAAGAACCACATTTTCTTTCATTTTACAATTTTCTGGATTTTCTGGAATTTTTTCAGATTTTTTTGGCGATTTTTTAAAATCGCACCGCTACGCCGATACGTATCCCCGATACGCTACGTATCGCCCGCTTCGTATCGGTTTGGCGGCGGGCCGCTACGCCCGCCGATACCGATATTTTCATCTATGACTGACATTGACCTACAATTCTGTTAGATTTCCATTTATTCGGAAATACCACCGTTAAATATCAATGTGTTACCAATGAGGTTTTGTTTACTGAATTAACCTCAGAAACGCCAAGTTATGGTACACATGAGTGTTTAATGATGATATCTAGTATATTAGACTGACTGATGGACTTTTTAGTAAATTTATTAGTTGTGCTCAATCCTATCCGTCCAGGACCACTGACCAGGAATCTCAAGCCTAGGGTACCAACTGGGGATGTGGATTGATGTCCTGATTTAATATTCCATTTTGTATTATTAGTATGTTTTCAGTATTTTGCAAGTGATGCAGCCCGACAGAAGACTAGGGCCCGCAAGCCCTCCTGATGGACCCACTTGATGGGATCCACATGATTTCTAAATTGGCAGAGATCCCTATCCTAGCTAAATTAGTAATATTAAGTAGTTGCTAATAGGATTAGCTTTCTAAAATTCTATTTTGAGTAGGATTAGTATTTTATTATGTTCTGATTAATTTAGAAGTAGTATCTTCTATATATATAGAAGAACCCTCATCTTGTTATTAGACATGCATTATTCAAACAAATTAATCAACGTGAGTTTTTCCTCTTTGAGTGTTATGGCTGGTTTTGTGCCCTAGGGCTGGAATCCTTTGGATTCGATCAATCTCATCACTGAGATTGGTCTACACTTCTCGATCGAGGTTGTCTGGCTGCGTCAAATTGGTATCAGAGCCCAGATCCGGTCGCCGGAGAAACGATTGTCTTCTCCGGTTCATCATCCTCCACCCATCCCTTTTCCTTCGACAGCCACTTCATTCCCACCAATCCACCCCACCCAACATACACACCCAACCCCCTGCCGAGCCCAAATCCTGAAGCCCTAAACCCAATCCCACCTTCCCAAACCCTAATCCGTCGTCCACTGCTACCGAAAACCTCTGCACCACTGAACTCAAACCCCACCGAACTATTCACTGTTCCCCTCATCCGAAATCACCAAACAGCCCTTCCCCTTCACCCAACACAGAACCATTCCCCATCTCCCTTCTCCCATCTCAGACCCTAAAACCAAAACAGCCCCTGCCTTTGTTCCTCAACCTCGTCGCTTCCCATCTCACAGTAACCTATCATCTGCCAAAAAAAAAAACCAAACCCTCCGTCTGCATTACCAACACCCAAAAGCCAGCCATCAGCCCCCATTGAACCCAAAGGCACCCACGCTCTGCCTTCGTCCCTCCAGCCTCGTCGAAACCCACCCATCAGAAAAAAAAAAAAAAAAAAAAAGAAGCAGCAATCGAGAGAGAGAGAAGAGCAGCAGAAAGAAGAAGTTGACGGAAGGCGTACCTGGCACCGATGAGAACACCAGCGCTGTCGTCGTCTCCAGCAGCCAGTTGCAGCAGCCGTAGCCGCAGCATCCGTCCCCAGTTTCGCCTCCACCAGCTCCAGCGGAAGGCTCCACCCCCCACTTTCGTTTCGTCCAAACAGTAAGCCTTCTCCTTATTTTTCTTTGCGCACAGAAGCCGAGGAGAAAAGAGACAACTTTTATCTCTTGAAACATGTGGGCCGGAAGCATTGCACTGGGCCGAAGTTTGAGCCCGACCTGGCATTGGGCTTGAATTGAGTCCAGACCCGACCCAGCTCTCTTAAAAAAAAAAAAAAAGAAAGAAAAAAAAAAAGGACTTTTTCAGCCATGCCTAGAAGAGGTGACAATCTCAGTCATTGGCTCACGGACAAAGAACATGATGAACAATTATTCAAACTGGGCCAAGATATGGACGAAGTAATGGATCGTCTACACACAGTAGAGACTGCACTTATTGAATTGCAAAATACACAGTCGGTTGCAAAGGAAGGGTCGTCCACTTCTGCACAAATAGTCACACCCATCCAAACAGAAAGGATTGAGCAGCGTGAGACCATGCGTGACTTTGTACAGCGTCTCATTGCTGAACGAGACACCCAGGGTCCCATGGTTGCACAACGCACTGATGATATCACGAAGAAAGTCAGAATTGATGTTGCTGATTTCTCTGGAGATGTTAGTCCGAAAGTTTTTGTTGATTGGCTTAATTCCCTTGAAGATTATTTTACTTGGTATAATATGAATGATGAGCAGCGGATAGCCTTTACGAAGGTTAAACTTAAGGGTCCTGCTAGAATCTGGTGGTATGGTGTTGAAAATAATGAACTTGCTTTGGGACAGCCCATTATTAGATGGGTCAACATGAAAGAAAGGCTCAAGAACAATTTCCTTCCTTCTGATTACATTGACACACTGCACCAAGAATATCTTACTCTCCAGCAAGGCAATCTATCTGTTGAAGAATATACAAACAAATTTCGCGAATATATTGTTCGTTGTAATTTGAAAACAGATGATCGCCTCACTATCACTCGATATAGAGATGGATTGCGCAATGATGTCAGACGGGAAGTTGCTATGTTTGATTACACCAGAGTTGATGAGGTATTTTGTAAAGCCAGGAAAGCTCAGCATGAACTCCAGTTGCGGAGACGCGACACTTTTCAAGTCGGGGAGTCTTCCACTAGAAGAGGACCTGAATCTACTTTTAACCGTACTCAAACGCAAGGTTTTCGTCGTCGTCCTCCTCCTCCTAGACCATTCCAGCAAGCATCACCGAGGCCACAGCAAGCCATCTAGCAGAGGCAAGCTTTGCCACAGCCAAATCAGCGGGTGCAGCAGAATCAGAATGATAATCGTGGCCGCGGAAGGTTAGATAAAAGAGAAATCGTTTGTTATGCTTGTAAACAAAAGGGACATTATGCAGCCGAGTGTCCTCATAGAAATTTATATGCTACTAATGAGCCAGAAGATGATGAACAATATGATGAGGAAATAGAAGCAGAGCTGTTCAATGCAGAGCCTCAAAATGAAACTGCAATAGATCAATTCCAAGATACAGAAGCTGATGATGGTACCCCACTGCTTTTCCTTGATCGTCGTCTCCTAGTAGCTGATTCAATAGAAGAAAATGACGACTGGAATCATGCATCTATTTTCCGGTCACGAGTCAATTGCAAGGGCAAGTCTTGTAACATGATCATTGATGGTGGCAGCGCGATAAATGTTATTTCTCAAGAGGCAGTCGAGAAACTCAAGCTACCAACTGAGAAGCATCCAAGACCTTATAAAGTTGCATGGGTCAACAATTATTCCATTCCTGTCTGGAAGCAATGTGTCGTCCCTGTCAGAGTCGGCAATTATGAAGATACAATTCGTTGTGACGTCATTCCAATGAACGTTACACATATCCTCTTTGGACGACCATGGTTAAAGAAACTGAAGGTCATCACAGATCATGAGCACAATACTTATTCTTTCAACTGGAAAGGAGGCAAGATTAGGTTACTTCCATTGCCCGCTAAATCTTCCTCCACATCTGATATAGCTCCAGCACTTCCTATATTGACCATGAGGAAGTTTGAAGATGAAAGCAAAGAACAGGGTGTCATGTATGCACTGATTGCTAGACAAGTTCCAAAAGAATCTCCTGCTACATCTGTCCCACAAGTAAAACAATTTTTGAAGAAATTCGCTGATCTAGTTCCAGATGAACTGCCGAATGAGCTTCCTCCATTACGTGACATCCAACATGCCATTGACCTTGTCCCAGGTGCTTCCTTGCCAAATTTACCTGCATACCGGATGAGTCCTATGGAGCACACAGAATTAAGAAGGCAAGTTGATGATCTTTTACAAAAGGGATATATCAGGGAAAGCCTCAGTCCCTGTGGAGTACCTGCACTTCTCACTCCAAAGAAAGACGGAAGTTGGCGTATGTGCGTGGATAGTCGTGCCATCAATAAAATCACGGTAAAGTACCGCTTCCCAATCCCCAGATTAGATGATATGCTAGATTTGATGACTGGTGCATGTATTTTCTCAAAAATTGATCTGCGAAGTGGTTATCATCAAATCCGTATAAGGCCAGGTGATGAGTGGAAAACTGCTTTTAAGATCAAAGATGGTCTTTATGAATGGATGGTTATGCCCTTCGGGTTAACCAATGCACCTAGTACTTTTATGCGGGTCATGACACAATTACTGCAGCCTTATATTGGAAAGTTTGTCGTCGTTTACTTCGACGATATACTAATCTACAGCAGGACAAAAGCAGATCATCTTCACCATCTGGACACAATTTGCCAACCCCTTCGCCGGGAGCGTCTTTATATTAATCTCAAGAAGTGCACTTTTATGAGTGCATCTATTGTCTTCTTGGGTTATGTTGTCACGGCACAAGGAATTAAAATGGACCCTTAGAAGGTCAAAGCAATTCTGGATTGGCCTATTCCTACTACACTCACTGAAGTTCGAAGCTTTCATGGTCTTGCCAACTTTTATAAGAGGTTCATTCGAAACTTTAGCAGTATTATGGCTCCTGTCACAGAGTGCATGAAAAAGGGTGAATTTAAGTGGACTAGTTCTGCTACTAGAGCCTTTCAAGAAATCAAGCGTAAAATCACAAAGGCACCAGTTTTACAAATTCCAAATTTTGACAAGGTCTTCGAAATTGCTTGTGATGCTTCGAATGTCGGCATTGGGGGTGTTCTAAGTCAGGAGAGACACCCGATTGCATTTTTCAGCGAAAAACTTTCTGATGCCAAGAAAAAGTACTCCTCTTATGATTTGGAATTCTATGCCTTGGTACAATCACTTCGTCATTGGAGACATTACTTGATTGGCAACGAGTTTGTTCTTTATTCAGATAATGATGCTTTGCGACATCTACATTCACAGCAGAAGATCAGTGCCAACCGTGCTAAGTGGAGCGCATATATACAGGAATTCAGTTTCAGCATTCGTCATACGGCAGGAAAAGATAATTTGATAGCTGATGCACTTAGTCGACGAAAGCATTTGTTGACAACCATGACTGTTAGTGTACCAGGTTTTGATCAACTCAAGCTAGCTTATGCAGATGATCCAGATTTTGGTTCTATCTATGCCGACATCAGCAATGGTGATCTTGGTAAGCATCCCCATTATAGCATTCATGATGATTTTTTGTTTAAAGGTACACAACTCTGCCTCCCTGCCACATCCATTCGTGAATATGTTGTCCAAGAGTTGCATTCGGGAGGATGTAGTGGCCATTTGGGACGCGATAAAACTCTTGCTCTTGTCAGCGATAGATATTATTGGCCCCGAATGAAGACTACCATTATTCGCATTTGCGAACGTTGTCGGACATGTCAGCTAGCCAAAGGTAATAAGAAGAACACTGGACTTTATCAGCCTTTACCGGTTCCTCATACTCCTTGGGAAGACATAAGCATGGATTTTGTGCTAGGTTTGCCAATGACACGACGAAAAGTTTATTCTGTTTTTGTGGTTGTTGATCGCTTTTCAAAGATGGAACATTTTATTCCATGTACTTCTACCAGTGATGCCTACAAGGTTGCCAAGCTCTTTTTCAAAGAAGTTGTGCGTCTACATGGCCTTCCAAAGACTATTGTTTCGGATCGAGACACCAAATTCATGAGTTATTTTTGGAAGACTTTATGGATGTTGTCCAATACTAAGCTCAAATTCTCTACTGCTTACCATCCTCAAACTGATAGCCAAACGGAAGTGGTAAACCGAAGTCTTGGGCAGTTATTGCGATGCCTTGTTCGTGATCACATCACATCTTGGGATCAAGCATTGCCTATGGCTGAATTTGCATACAATAATTCGGTCAATCGGTCTACTGGTACTTCTCCATTTGAAGCTGTTACAAGAGTTCGACCACGACTACCGGTTGATCTTGTCCCTTTGCCGGTAGATGCCAGAGTAAGTGCTGATGCTGAAAACTTCTTTCACCATATGCAACAAGTACATGATGAGGTCCGCCGCCATATATCTGCTAGTAATGCCACTTATAAACAGCAAGCAGACAAGCATCGTCGGTTTATTGAATTTGCTGAAGGAGATATGGTCATGGTCCGGATCCGTCCCGAACGTATGCCTCCAGGAGCTTATAAAAAGTTGCATCCACGGAATGCTGGTCCATACAAGATTCTCAAAAAGATTGGTTCCAATGCTTATGTGCTTGATCTCCCATCTGATTTCGGTGTCCATTCTACTTTCAACGTAGAGGATCTTACACTCTACCGTGGTCATGACAATGATGGTGAAACTGAAGAGCAGACTATTGCTCTCCCTTCGAATCCTCCATCTGTTGACGAGATTGTTGATGTTCTTGATGATCAGATTGTTTCCACTCGTCAAGGAGGTTTTCAAAAGTTCTATGTCCGCTGGAAGAATCGTCCTCTCTCTGATGCTACATGGATCACTGCAACAGATTTTCAACGCTTGAATCCAGATCTTTATGAGCGATATCAAGCAATTAACTCGCCGGAGTCGAGTTCTTTCAAGCCGAGGAGAGTTGATGCAGCCCGACAGAAGACTAGGGCCCGCAAGCCCTCCTGATGGACCCACTTGATGGGATCCACATGATCTCTAAATTGGCAGAGATCCCTATCCTAGCTAAATTAGTAATATTAAGTAGTTGCTAATAGGATTAGCTTTCTAAAATTCTATTTTGAGTAGGATTAGTATTTTATTATGTTCTGATTAATTTAGAAGTAGTATCTTCTATATATATAGAAGAACCCTCATCTTGTTATTAGACATGCATTATTCAAACAAATTAATCAACGTGAGTTTTTCCTCTTTGAGTGTTATGGCTGGTTTTGTGCCCTAGGGCTGGAATCCTTTGGATTCGATCAATCTCATCACTGAGATTGGTCTACACTTCTCGATCGAGGTTGTCTGGCTGCGCCAGCAAGTATCTGGTTTTGTTTTACAAGACAAGTTAGTATTTTGTTAGACACTGATATATGTACATGAGTACAGACTGATTGGCATCACTTAGCCCAATCCTTCTGAAACTAGACGTGGTAAGTTGGACTGTACTGTTCCAACACTAGTTGTAGCTTAGTTCCTTTCTCTGTGGAGTAATTATACTCCCAGTACCTCTGTATTCTGTTTTTTATAAAGTTTGTGGCCACTTCCTAACATACATGGTACCCATTGTTTTTATACATTGTATTATGATTATTGGTTAAGGTGGTATTGCATTCTTGCTTTCATACGTATTCCACTTTACTCAATATTTAGCTTTGTTCAGTATTCTGTTTATATAAATATTTTGATATTTGGTTCTCACACATGTTTATTAGAGATTTATCCTGTTTATCGGTATTCTGATATTTCTGTTATTATCAGGTTTTGACTTCTGTTTTATCCTGTTTTTAATAGTTTTCTTGTTATTTTGTCAGTATCAGATATATTTCAGATTATTGGTAATGCCTGTTTGGATGGACAAGAAAACACAAGAAAATAATATTTTATAGAATATAATCTTTCATTTTCTAAAGAAGAAAATCTTGTGCGTTTGGTAACCCAAGAAAAATTTGAAAAAAATATTCTTTTCTTTCAAAAGGCTCAATATTTTCTCCTACAGCACCCCCCTTTAGAAAACTTTTTACAAGATAAGAATCTTTCAAAATGACGATTACAAAGTGGTAGAGTAAAGTAAAGACTTTAGTTCACCAAATCCATCATGATGCATTTATTTACATATATGGTAAAGTAAAGTAAAAGTAAATGTCACAGGACGGTAAAGGTGGGGTAAAGTAAAGGAGAGATAAAGTATATGGTGAAGTAAAGTGGGAAGAAATGGTAAAATAATTTATTTATTTTTTTTACTTTACTTTATCACATTTTATCAGAGTTTTATATGGTAAATAAAAAGTGAATTGTTTACAGGTGTGGTAAAGTAAAATAAAGATTGATATCATATCATGATAAAAAGTGAGGTAAAGTAAGGTTAGATGAAATATGTGGTAAAGCAAAGTGGGAGAGAGAGTTATAAAGTAGTTGCTTTTTTATTGACTTTACTATACTTTACCATGGTTTTATGTCATAAAAGAAAAGTAACTTGTTGTAAAAACATGACAGTTGAACTTTATTATACCATATTACTTTTTTATCTAGACGTGGCAAATTACATATAAATTAAAAT
This sequence comes from Camphora micrantha, assembly GCA_003546025.1. Lineage (NCBI taxonomy): Eukaryota > Viridiplantae > Streptophyta > Magnoliopsida > Laurales > Lauraceae > Camphora > Camphora micrantha. Next base: position 150,341 of record QPKB01000009.1, on the reverse strand, counting down.
ACTTAATAAAAAATTATTCTAATAATGTAATTTACTTTAATCATAGAACCTTCCAAACAACTCAATTTAAAATCTATAATATTCTTCAAAAATTGCCAAACAGTAAAAATATTATACTATTATAACATAGCATTATTGTATTCTACACTATTTTATTCTTGCAATATTTGAATCCGTAAATATTTTATTTTGTAAACATCCAAACGGGCCCTTACCATACCAGCCGCTTGCCAGTTTATCTGATTCATCCTTTGGCGTTTCAGGTGGTCGACCGAAAACCCTAGCATTTCTGTTCTAATCTGCAAATGTCATATAAACATCGGGTTCCCTGAGCTGCGCTATCACATGGGATGATTTATTTTTTGTTATCTGTACTGACCTTTGTTGTTCTTTTTGTCTGGGTTGTATTTAAAACATACTCCTGTTTCCTGTTATAAACTTTAATATTTGTAAATAAACAGTTCTGTTTATGCTCTGTTTTGCTCTAAAAGTGGGAATTTTATCTTGTGGGAAAATCACGTATCCATATTTGGATTACAGGGCTAAATCTGAATTTGGGATGTGACAAAATGGTATCAGAGCAATGGAGCAATAAATGGAGCATTAGCAGTTCTTGAAATTTAAAAGATACTAGACCTGTAAGAATGCGTGGTGAGTATTCGATAGAATTTCAATGGGTTGGTATTCGTTTCTAAGTAGATGTTTGGTTCTCTAAAGTTATTTGATGTGCAGGAAGATGGAAACAACTAGACCAGAAGCAAACAATAACAATGGTTCTGACAACCGAGACAGTGAAAGTAGATTTCAGACATTATTGCAAGCTATGAGAGTACAATAGGAAAGTCAAACTCAATTGTTTGAGAGTCAAGTGCAGATCCTTGAAGGTCTTCAAAGACAACGACAAGCTACCTCTACAATTCCAACAGAATTGGAATAGTTGGAGCAAGGAGATATGTCAGTGGCAGAATATTTTTGGTAGTTTATCAGACTGTTTGATTCAATTGATTCAGAAGTTACTAAGATCAGATGTTTTGTGAAGGGACTTGAATCATCAGTACAACATGATGTTGCATCAGTGAACCATCAGACATTTAATGATGCAATAAGAAGAGCAGTTTGGTCAGAAGTGGAGAATGAGAATTGTGCTAAGGTAAGCAAGAAATTATTGAACCGATAACATCTATACGAGACGATCAGAGTAAGAAGCAACTTGTGAAGGCAAAGAAAAGTACTCATAAGAAACTTTTGAGTTGTGATTGTAGTGGAAAGGAGCATAGAACTCAAGTGTGTCATCGTCGTAAAGGATCTTGTTTTCGATGTGGTTCTTTCGAACATTTTATTAAAGACTGTCCAAGGAAGAAAAATGTGAGCAGTAGTATGACTTCATCAGTGGAAACTATACTAACAACAGCAACTTCCTCAGAGATTCCAAGTACTAAGTGAGATTTGAAGGTATGTTCTTTGACCATAGTAAGGTAATCATTATGCAGTTTATTTCCAGATCATTATTCTTGGAATGAGTAGATTTCGAGATTTTATATTTATTGGAATATTATTGGAAGTTCTATACAATGTGAATCGGTTAAGGGTTAAGGAATGATATGACATACAGTATTAACAAGTATGAATATGATTGGTGTACTGCATGAATATGAATTGAACTTTGACAATAGGATTTGTTATATGTATTTGTTAAGTGCTTCTACTCATAGTTAAGATCTTTGCATTAAGGTAAGACTCATGATGACAGAATGATATTTTCAACTTCTCCAAGATGTCAGGTGTTGTATTGAATCTGCTCTAGTTATTGTTGGAATTTGGAAGAGAAATAGATTCATAATTAATTTTGTACCGGGGATGAGATTAATGTTTAAGGATTGTTAATGCATGATTTCAGTGAAGTTGAGAAATTGAAGGTGCAATTACAGGAATTGTTGGATAAGGATTTTGTGCGGCTCAGTATATTAAACAAAGCAGGAGTGTAATGGGATAATGAGAAGGTATGTTGAATCAGGATTGATGATTTGTTTGATTAATTTCAGGGTACATAATATTTCTCTAAAATAGATTTGAGTATTGTGTTGTCTTGAGAAGTTTGAATACCAAGATTATATTCAAAGCAAGATATGATTATTATGAGTTTTTGGTGATATACTTTGGATTATGATTTAGTGATCTGAGTTAAAAGCGCAACATGATCAACATTTGAGAATGAAATTTGATAGATCATTGGTTACAGTGGATGTGATTTATAGTTAGAATCAGAGACAGAGACAGGAATGTTAATCAAGATTAAAACAAGTGGTAAATTGGAGAAAGTTCAGAATAAGTGTGCTTGAGATTTGGAGTTTCCAGAAAGAAGGATATAGAGATTTTCTTTTATTAGCCTTGTTGATTATATGGATCGGGAAAGCTGTATCTTTATTTTGTCAGAGAAGTTAGTTTGATTTAATAGAGGAAAGTTAAGAATGTGAGCTTGATTGGAAACTGCAGATAAACATGAGAATGATTCCATTGAGCATTGAAGCAATTCAACAGTTGTTCATTTATGTAACAAGTTCAGGCAATGGAAATTTTCCAACAAATATTCTAAATGGTCAAGAAGTTTCTTTGTGAAACAATAAGATATAAAGATAAGACACCCCATTGGTAAAGAAGCAAATGAGAAAGCTGGAAGATGCAGATCTAATAAAAATAACTTAGAGGGATATGATTTTCAAATGGACACATGATAAGGACATACGGTCAGAATATCACATAAGTAATTTTCAGTCAACATATATCTGCAGTAATTAATTTCGAATTTCAAAATCAAGACACAGTGAGAATCAAGACTTCGTTAGTATTCAATCTCAGTAAGTTTGATAGCATCATTGGAACAAGAGTGTATTGAAGATAGAATGTGATATCAAGATTTTTGTGGTACAACTGTTCTACTATATTAAGGTTTTCCATTTGAAATTCAGATGAAGTATGTTGATATAAAAGCAGAAGTACTGAGAACAGTTCTGTTTGTAAGATTTCAGTGTGTTACAAATTTTAACAATATAGTTGGTTTCAAGCCTGGCCAATTTACTGATTCATGAATGGAATGACTCTGAGAAGATCATAAACTGGAAAAGTTGTGCAGTTGAGAATTCAATTCAACTGGGCTTAATCTGAATTTGGGACGTGACACCAGTTCAAGTGATCTAGTGAGCCAAGAGGCAATATCTGCCCAGGGGAAGGGTGGAGTGCTTTGGTTAGCACTGTGAGGCCTTGTCCAAGTCCCACATAAAAAACATCCAAGTCCTGACCCTGGGTATATATGTGCGACCTAGCCTTAACCTGGTCAAAGCGGACAATATCATGTGGATAGTTGATGCAGTCATGGGTGTAAATGGAACCCGTAGACAACGTTATGACATCCGATCCTACTGTTACAGAAGTATTTAGAGATTTTTCATGCTTCTTCTAGACTTGACAATGCAAAGAATAATGATCTACTTCCTCCAGATGTTCAAATCGCCAACAGACATCAATAGACAAGAGGTTTTGATAGAAGCTTCATAGAAGAGAAGAAAACAGAAGAAAAGACTTCAACTGTGCCTTATTCCATTAAACACAAACAATTGTTCAAAACTGAACTACACAGTCGACCCTCATCATTTACATATAGTCAAAGAAAATCCTTATGTCGCCCCAAAGCAATCCCTAAATCTTGCCAATAATTATTAAATAATAACTCAGAATCTAATTCAAAGGAAAGAAAACATTGAATTGCAAAGGAATTGAAGGAAATCAGCAACTTCCCATAATAGTGCCGTCTACAACACTTTCCACAAGATTGGTTGTAGGACCAACATGGCCCACCAGATGAAGGAGTGGGTCCTGCCTGCCAGATACACACCCATGGGCAACCCAAAGGAGCATAATTGCACTTGGGTTGGGTCCAACTGGACCTGCAACATGCAGTCCAAGAATTTCACACGTACAGCCCTCTTTAAATACATGTTCTGAGTGGAAACTTAGAATTGCAAATAACACCCTGCCTTATTTATGAATAATAAAACCACGCCTGAATGACTTAAAATTAGTATAGGTGGAATGTTTTGGGCTCTTTATTCTTGAGGAGACATCTACACATGGGTTCGGACACCATGCGTTCAATCAAATGCTTCCATGAATGTCATTGCCTGTTCGACCGCTTGATCATCAAATCCATCCGCATCAATAGTGGGCCCGGGTCGTTCGTTACATAAGATGCAGATCAATTTTCTGCATATTTTTCTAAATTGAAGAATATTATAGTAAGGAGTTATAAGAACCCAACCCTTTATTGCATAATTAGTACTAATTAATTATGTTTAGTAGCTAATTAAGTGTGTTTAGAGGGTAATTAACTAGGTGTGGGTGTTAGTTTAGTGTTAGGAAGTTTTAAGAACCTTTGGACCTAGTTTGGTGCTTTTCAAGGCCTCGTTGGAATTTCGAGAAAAGTTAGGTATTTCGTTAATTTCATGTGTGTCATTCTTAAGTTCGTTGGACAAAGGAGATCATTTCGTGAAACTTTCGTTCTTGGCCCATACCCATTTGACGCCCATAAGTCCCTTGTTTTGTCATTTTGTTTTTCACTTAAATTGGGACATGGAAGTCATTTCCTCATTTGTTTATTTTATAAAGCCAATGACCATTTCCTTGCTTTCTTCTCATTCTCAGCTGGCGATCTCTTCTCCCATTCTTCTTACTTTCTTGCTTCATAACTTGAGATCGGAGTCTATGTTTTGGCCGGAAAATTGTACCACCACATTCGCCTCAACATTCCTTCCCTACCAGTCACCTTTGTTTGCAATTTCACCATTTGGATGCCTCATTTCTGTCGATTGCAACTCGGTTAGAGCACTTAGAGGTAAGCAATTCAACCCATCTGTTAGAGTGTTGTTTGGGAGGCCATTTTACCCGTGGATCCCGACATATAAGCCTTGATTCCAACCCTTCACCGTTTGTGATTTTTGGGAACTTTTGTGTAGGGTTTTTGGGGTTTTAGTTCTCGGAGGATTTTAGCTGAGTTGGAAGGCTTGGATAGTGTAATTGGAACCTAGGAAGACCAAGGCAAGTGATCAATTTAAACTCCATAACATGCATGCAGTGATTTTGTTGATTCTATCAAATTCTAGCTTTTGGGCTTAGAAACCTTGTAAGCTCATGTTCTTTTGTTAATTTTGTAAATGGGTTGTGTTGAGTTAGACGGAATTGATGGTAGAATTTAGACCCCTAATTGCGTGTAAAAGATCCAAAGGATGATGGCCAAAAGAGGGAAAATATTGAGAGGCTTGATCCACTACTCATTGTTCTTGCTCATCATCACAGATGTGGGTTTATACACATCGCGGGTGAATGCTTAATGAGTTTTCTTCCTTCTATTACTTACTTATCTCCATGATTATAAACCCTTATTTGCTCCTTTATGTTGTTGCTCGGCCCTTTCTAAGTTTCTTTCATAGTGGATCACTTCGCTTCCAAAATTCATTTAAGGTTTCTTAGTTGATAGTGTGGACATAAAATCCTATCTGAATAATGAAGTGCTGGGTCTTATCATTTGGTGTTTAGATGGGATTCATGGATAGAGGTTTAACCTTAAAAGTACTAAGTAAATATTTGTTGAGAAGATCAACAGTAGGGTAGCCTTGGCAGGAACTCATATGGACAGGATAGGTCTCAGTAGAAATACAGAAAATCCCAACTTGCTTATTACAGTTTACCGCAATCAAGATAAAGGCCACTATATTGATCTTCTTTTATTATTAAAATTATTATTATTATTATTATTATTGGTTAAAATTGGACGGGCACCCAACATAGATGGGACAAGGCTTTGATGATGATGTTAAAATGGGTTGGCCATCTGGGATTAGCGTTGAATAATGTATAGATTATGTCCACATCAGCACATAGGCTGACATCAGCTCTAGGGTTGAAAATACCCACCAAAAACTTTGTAAAACTCCTTTACTTCTTTTTTTTTTTTTTTTTAATCATCCTAGGTTAAGGAGGCTCTCACACCCATCCACGAGAACTACTTGAATATAGAAATCAAAGTAAAAAGCAAAAAGATAGATTTGAGAGAGAGAAAGAGAGAATGGAAACATGAAGTAGATTTAGAAAGTGGAAACAAGAGAAAATGAAGAATCTGAGTTTTCAGGTTCTCCAATTAGGAATGGGAGACCATTCTATCACATTTATGTTAATATTCTATTCAGTATTTATAAAACCAGCCATGTGTTTTACATAATTACGAAGAGTCCCTGAATTTCTGTAGAATTACAAATCAGTCCCTAAATATTTCTCAATTCAGACAACCTGGAAAAACAAGAAGGCACGGGTTCATGCAAGAGTTACAAAAAAACACGTATCTTAATGTCATCCATCTGGGACCCCTTCATATCAAAACATGGGCCATTTCTAGGATCATATAAGTCATTGACCCACACGGCCGCACACAAACCCAACCCAAGTAAAACATATCCATATAAGGGGCGTAAGCAAAGGGTTCTGTATGACTTGTGTAGGCATGAAACACGTTAACAAGGAAAATCAGTCTGCATAATAGAATTTCAAGAAGACCTCATGCAAGTAACTATATCAATCCCCTTTCTGAAGCATATCTCCAAACAGTTGAAGTAATAAATGTTTATGACAAACTGATAGCAACATTCTCTAATCCCAAAATAGGGATAGCAACATCATCCATAACATGATAAAAGGTTCTGAAACTATAACTGCAAACTATTTGAGATTGTAAAAGGTGGAGTATGAGTACCTGCATTGATTGTTGATATTCATTCAAATGTTTCTTGGCTTCAAGCAATTTTTCTTGTTCACTTCTATAAAGAAGATGTTGATCTTCTAGTTGCTTAATCAATTCAGCAATTTTTCTCTCATACATTTGAGTAGTATCAGCAAGTACCTTTTGGTAAGTAGAATTTTCAAGCTTGTGTTTCGAGTAGCAAAGAAAGTAGTATTAGAACATGAATTGCCAGCTGACACTTAAAAAAAAAAAAAAAAAAAATGCATGTCTAAATGTTGTAACCTTGATATACATTGTTACACCGCTCTCTATCAGCTTAAGCTTTTAGAGTAAGTGGTTGTCAACTTGGTATCAAAGCGGGAGGTCGGGTGTTCGAATCTCCTAGGATGTTGTGCTTTGTATTCTCCCATGGAGAGTGTTATTCCCACGCATAGCCCATGTATTCTCCCATGGAGGGTGTAATTCCCATCAACGAGCTTGCACGTGCGTGGATGTGTTTTACTTGATATACATTGTTACACCGTTCTCTATCAGCTTAAGCTTTTAGAGTAAGTGGTTGTCAACTCTAAAGAATTTTAGCAGTCATTCAACATAATAGTCAAACAAAGATAACTAAAAAGTGGTTGTCAACTCTAAAGAATTTTAGCAGTCATTTAAAATAATAGTCAAACAAAGATAACTAAAAAGTAACGTACAGTGTGCACAACATAGATATTTTGGACATAGGATCTAAGGCATCCAACTTGAGAATAGTTTGAGAGGGAAGACAATTTAGCCGAATCAAGCTCTACATAGGTGAATGTAAAGACAAATTCCCCCACTTATGTTGCAGGAAAAAGAAAAAAAGAAACTTCACCACTTCTAAGCGAATCCTAAATGCATTAATTTGTAACATACTCCACAGTCCATCCCCTCACTAGTGTAGCTAAAAAAAAAAAACTTCACTTCTGAGAGAATCCTAAATGCCTTAAATTATAACATGCTCCATCCATATAGAACATGAAAAGGATGAATGATAGAACTATCCTGATTTTATAACCTAGGACAGCAATTTAACTAACTTCTTGTATTATGAAGTCAATTTTATTTTCTTAAAAAATGGCATTCACTTTGACTTCTTCAATGCTCTAGGTACCTTCACATTGAAATAGTGTGCTCCATTCTTGGTGGTTATCATGGTGTTTGACACAAAATTAGACTTTTCGGTACTGAGATCTGATGTGCTACCTTAGTTTTTGATGGAGAAACTTCAGTTATCACTTATCAGCTTCTTCTAAGTTATCTTAAATGTGAAACAGGAGTTTTATTCTGGCGATAAACATTCGAATATAGTACCATGCGAAGTTGCGAACTCCACCTGTGGGGTCCACTTGAGCCTTGAGGCCATGTCAATGATGGAGGAGGTGGGGAACAGAAAGATCTCAATGAGATCAATAAGTGTACAAAATATCAACCACTTTACATCATCCTAACTCCTTGAACTATGGCCCTCAAGTTCAATGGTTTTAAATCATCATTTTTTGATCAATCTAATAGTGACTACAGTTGGATGAGTGTCAGAACAAGGCTTGCGGCAATTATGGAGAGTACTGGGTGAAAGGGATGAGATGACTATAGCTGCACCAGGTGCCAAGTGGCCCAGAAATAGGGTGGACCACGCATGAGAACTTTATTGATGGGTCTCATCTGATATCTTTGTGTGAACCAAGGACTAATGTGTTAAGGGACAAGAAAATTCATAATCGAAGTCAAGGACTTTTACATGCCAATTTGCGACCAAACATAAAAGGACTTTCTATTCAAGATACTTCAAAAGCTTCAGGGGAATTCTATATGCACCCACAGGAAGTGCTGAGCACACCCACTTGCTGAGCTCACCACACCTAATATATTCTTAAAAACATTTTGCTGAAGCCCACCCACCATAATACCCAAAATGCCCACGCGAGAAGCCCAGATCGTTTCATTTCCTTCTCCATTCCCTCGTCGACGGTTTTCAAATTTGAGAATTGCGGCAGCATCGAACTCTTCTCCGTCGACCTCTTCTCCACTGCACAGCTCTGCCCCTTCTTCTTCTTCTTCTTCTTCTTCATCTTCTTCTTATTCATAGGATGCTCAAACAAGGTCAGCTCTTCTTCTTCTTCTTCTTCTTCTTCTTCTTGTTCATAGGTTTATCATTTTCACATTCTTTTTAGGTCATAATTTATGCGTTAGAGATTACAGACGTTTGCAATATCATTGCTGGATATATTTTCACATTCAACCTGCATAATCCCTGTCCATTGTGCAAAAACCCGTGGCTCAGTTCATTCATTTTTCGCGATCTGCTCAGCATTGCAGAAATGTGCAGGGAATTTCTGCACAGCGCATGATAGCCGTCCATGGACTCTATGCACGGCAAATATAACCGTGCAGGTCCACATATGCACGGCACATCTAAGACGTGCACATCAAATATGCACGTTATTATTGCGCCGTGCATAAACATTTTGCACGAATAATTTGGTCGTGCAGAATCATTTTGCACTGTCAATTGAACCGAGCAGTACAATAAAACATGATATCTTTTGTTACGCTCTTTCCTCTTATTGATTTTCATTTTTAACAGATTCAAAGAAATGCCGAGAAGACCAGCTCGTCGTATTGGTGGCAGCTCACAGCCGACAGGTGGACGGGCTAGTTCTTCTAGCGAGCCATCGAGAGTGTGGACTAAAATTGGTGTTGCTAGACCGCGCCACCGAGATATGCATGCAAGTTCTTCGACCGCCGGCCGTCAACGGCCAACGGCGTCTGAACGAAGATGAAAATTGCAGCATGATCCACTCCCCAAACCAGTTGAGGAGCATGTTGACAGTTCTTTAGAGGATGATTCCTCAAAGGAGGAGGCACAGCCGCATAGTCCTCCTATAGCGGCAGCAGGGGAGGATGATTCCTTAGACGAGGAGGCACAACCATCCAATCGTCCCGTAGCGGCAGCAGGGGAGGGTCCTATTCCCTGCGGTCCGGCCGACCTATCTGTCCTTATGAGTGTTAGGACAAACGTAGCCATATCCATATGGGGCGAGGAGGTACACGTTCATTCTTTTAATGTTTTAATTAATCGTTTTTCAAATAAGATGTTTCATAGTCTATAATAACATATATTAATGAAGATTTATACTTGTAATGCGCAAGAACGTGGCCCGCTCAAATGTATCGGTCATTGGCGTCAGCTGAAGGATTGGTACATACCTCTGCCCGGAGATGGGGATGATCTTCATGTTCCTCGGTTTCGTGTTATTATAGAAGAGTCTGGATTGGCAGACTTGAAGCATTTCTCATACCGATATATCTCCTACCCTTTGGTATCGAGCTTTATAGAGAGATGGCAGACTAAGACAAATACCTTCCATATGCCATTTGGTGAGATGATGTGGGTACTCTCCTCGGCATCCCATTAATGGGACTTCCTGTCCATGCATCAACAAGTATGGGATTTACTAAACAAGTAGATTTACTTGAGCGTGGACTGGGTGTGGATAGGGCATCTGTTGCAGCTGAGTTGAGTGTGGCGCGTGGTGGGGTCGTCAGGATGGGGTGGATCAAACGGGTGTGCGGCAATGTGACTGTTGCGTTGTCCGTTGAGCAGATAGAGTGTGCAGCTAGAGGATATCTTCTGTATTTGTTAGGTTGCACACTCTTCACCGATAAGTCATCGACTAGAGTCCCCGTCTACTACCTGTCTTTATTGATGGACTTGGGACGGGTCCGTCATTATGCATGGGGGGCTGCAGCACTAGCATATACGTATCACCAGTTAGGGACCACCACGAGGGTTGATGTGCATCAGATTGTTGGATTTCTTACGCTGCTCACGGTAAATGTGTACACTTTTTACATATACATGTTCCCTTGTAATTGGTCCTTTAAATTGTATAATTAATAATTGGTACCATTTGCAGGCTTGGGTGTACGAGCACTTCCTATTTGCCCATCCTGTACAAAGTGGATATACTGCTGGAATGCCTCTAGCGAGCCGCTGGAATCCTGGTCAGGATTCCGGGAATGCGAGAGAGAACATACAGCTGTTGCGGGAGAGGTCGGATGACCTACATCTGAGCGAGGTGAGCACCCAATAGAGTCCCTGATATATATTTTACGTTTTTGCGATAGAATACGTTTTGTTATATTAATGAGTTGTTTCATTTACTTGCCACAGGTGGCTTGGGATCCATACACTAGTGCTAGGGCCTAGCATCCATTCTAGTAGATATCTTTCTTCTGTGGTTGCTTGAGATCGCTAGATGTCAATGAACCCTACCACCCAGACACGGTTCTCCAACAGTTGGGCTATGTACAGACCATCCCACCCGCACCACTCACCCCCATTCATGCATCTCGAGACTCTACTGCTGGAAAATACAAGGTCTCTTACTCATTTCTAGACCAGTACTGGGTTACTTGGGAGGATCATGTATTATCTGTAGCGCACCGTGGCCATCAAGCGCAATATGCATGGGAGTGTTCACCCGACTGCCTCGAGTGGTTTAGTAGGATTTCACACCCTCGAGTACAGAACCCCGATCGTCATTCCCACTATAACCCTAATGAGGGTAGAGATGACCCGACTCCAAGAAAGGCATTTCCCACTTTTTCCAAACATTATGCATCCATTCTTTGAAACTACCTTAAGTATATTGACACATTTTATTGTTTCTTACAGATCCTTCGAGCGAAGGACAATCTTCATGCCACGCTTGCGCAAACGGAGGAGCCTGCTGATTTCTATTATCGGGCATTGCAGACTACCCTCGAGATCCTGGATGGCTTACCGGTGACGTACCGCCAACGTGCACAGCCGTGATGAGAGGGGGGCTGTTGGATGGTCTTTTGTTAGGATGCATATGAACTTGTATGAAGGAATGTCTTTTTGTATGATTTATGTGTAGTATGAACTTGTATGGGTCTTTTGATGAATGTTGGTGCATTATATGAACTTGTATGATTTTTATCTTTTTATATGAACTGGTTGATATGTGTAGTATTTTGATGATCTTGTATGATTTTGATCAAAATGGGAAAGACCCACAGGACTTGTATGATGTGATGACCAATAGGTTCCGCGCATATCCACTCTGCATGGCCAACAAGTTCCACGCAGATACATTCTGCACGGCCAACAGGCTCCGAATAGATCCATTATGCTCGGAAACTGTGGCCATGTAGTGTGATTTTGCACGGTGCATGTTTTTCGTGCAATACACATTTTGCACGCTACCTGTTTGCCGTGCAGTATGCAACCGAGCAGGGGTCTTAAAGAATAAACACATAACATAACAACATAAAAGATTGCTTCCATTTCATCAGCCATCCGTTTTAACAACAAGTATTAAGTTTGTTTACATCAAATTGAGAGTGCAAGTATTTAATCGCTGTCAAGATTAACCGACTCCTGTGTTGCGACACTGTTTCCAATTATATCTTTAAATCGCTCGATGCTCTTAGCATATGAGAGTTGCCATCCGTCTACATTAGGGTCGTGGTCTATGATGCACGGATACTTCAAAATGGGCAACGTATCGTGTCGTATCGTATCTGATACTTCACTTTTTATGTGTAAAAGCCATGTCCCTACCGTGTCTATTGCGTGTCCTTGCCGTATCCATGCCATATCTGGGCATCATAGGTCGTGGTGCCTATGCCAATTTGTAGCAATGGGAGGCATGGGAGCCCCAGGTGTCATGAAGACCTGAACAAAATGGTTTCCATTGACGAAACCAATCACGATAACTTTGCGAGAACTTAGTGGAATCAGGGATGATCTCAAAGGCAGGAAAGTAAGGCACTGCTGCATAGAAAGGTGGATCAATACAACATTATAATACGAAGATATCAGGTGACCCATGTCCAGCATTGTCATCCAACGATCAAATGGAGGATTGCTTTCATAGTACGACAATGCGTAATACAGCTCCCCAACCCTATCCTCTCCTCCATATACCAATGAATAATAAGTTTGATACCTCTGCAATTCATTGCTCAAATCCAGTCTAACCTGCATCCAACTATCCTCGCCCATGCCAGAAGACCAGCTATAGCTCTGAATCCGCAGTTACCATCAGCTGTAACATCCTTAACATCTGGATATAGGGTCTTAGAGACTGAGGAAGCAAATCCAGAAACGTACATGACCGAGTGCGACGGACACTCAGTTTCTCCTTCTTCTTCGTTACATCTGGACTGCTTAATCTGTTGGAACGCTATCTTTACTCGAGAGTGCATACTCGAAAGCAGATGGCTCCCGACGCGTAGATTGATCCAACTTTTTCTTTTTCGAGGATGACCAACCGCGAGTATTCAATTTAACATTCGGCTTAAGAAGAGAAGTAGATGAAAGACTCCCCAATTCTCTAAGTTTTTTCAATATTTGTATTTTACCCCTCTGATCACTACTCTGAAATTTCCTAGCGATCAACTTAAACTCGGAATTTGTGGTCAACTCAGGGGCTTCATTCACCGTAGTGGAGTCTAAATTGAGCTTCCGCCAATGGTGGTGGACAAAGAGCCTTCCCTTTTGTACTCGGCAATTTCATGTTCACATGGTAACCCATAGGTCCGTCGAATTACGCACCCACATGCCGCCGAATCTAGACCAATATCACCAGCTCTTATCGACTCATTCAACACCACATCCAAAGCATTCCTTGATAGAAATCCTCTCAACTCATGAAAAAGTGCCGATTTGAACTTATGTTGCACGGTGTTCAAACTCTTTTCAAAAGAAGCATTTATCTCCGTAAAGAGCAACTCAGGCAAGGCATGGGTAACTTGCTAGGACGAATCAAAGCTACAGTTCAATGTGCCTAAGTGTCTCTTCAATTTTGCATGTGCACTCTCAGCCCTGTTCGTAGTGACATTCCCAAAGTGCATATGCCGATCCGTCCAAGCAGCCACAAATTGTTCCTTATTCTTATTCAACCACGAGTTCTCCACATAATCAACAGCGCGTGGATACCCGCAGTAATTCCGGTCCAATGCACTTAGAAGTTGCATGTAGTCATTTTCAGTGGGAGAGACTACTAACATGTTCCAACAAGAGAAAAATGCATCCAATCTGTCGTTGGTATCAAAAAACTTCTTACAATTTGCCAAGATGGTCCTAGAAATATGCCACTTGCATAATAAGTTCGCTGCATTCGGAAAAACAACATTTATTGCATTCATCAGTGCTAACTCTCTATCTGTGACAATCACACGGGGCAAAATGCATCCATCCATTAATTCCTTAAGCCTCTCCAAAGCCCATCTATAATTGGCCTCCCTCTCTTATTCAAGGTACACAAAAGCAACGGAGAACGTCAATTTGGTAGATGTGACACCAACAATCTCAAGCAAGGGAAGTCGATATCTATTAGTCTTGTACGTGGAATCCATTATCAAAACTTTTGGAAATGCACGTAACAACTGAATAGATGATGGATGTGCCCAGAATAGGTCCATATAGCATCTGTAGCGTCATTGCTAGTGTGATACTCAATGTAGTTGTTCTCCTCCAAATGCATCATGAGTTGCTGCACCTGTGATCGATCGGCCATCTCAGTCACCCTCCACTTCTAATGTACATTGTAGATACTCTTCATCGTAGTGGTGTTGTGCACGTCCCTTTCCTGCAATGTTCGAAGGAGGTTCCTCTTCTTCACCAAATTCTTAGACATATCAATCAAAACATTGATTTCTTCCCCAGAAAGCCTCCCAGCAAACGAGTGCCCCTCGAGATGTTGTGCATTTGGATGATTATGCACCCCCACAAACCACTGTTAACATACAATCATCGTCAGTTGCCAACTTTCAGCCCTTCAAAGCAAAAGGGCAACTACACTTCTTCGTTCTCGTTGCCTTATTAGGATTTTTCTTTTTGAAGACCTTCGATGGACCCTTGTAACTACCACTTCTCTCACAAGATAAAACTATTCTCGACTTCTTACCATCTCCACCAGCATCTGAAGTTTTGATTACAATTACCGAGCCATGTTTCTTTCCAACATCCCTTGTCCATTGGATTAAGCCATCTCGGCTTCTGAATATCGTGTCAGTGGTGAAGACATTAGTAAAATCCAAAGAGCACTCACTGGCACCGGTTGAATCAATCTCCTGAAAATATGATTACAAATTCTTAGTTTATCAATGCACGAGCCTTTACAACCGTGCAATATTATACTGCACGGTTTATATAGGCCGTTCTTCATATATAAACTCGGTTTACTGTTGCCATGTAATAACCATTTGTATGGCAAAATTGTGCCGTGCAATAATGATTTATTTCGTAGTATTGCGCCGTGCAATATACCAATGAACAATTTTCAATAGCCGAACATATCTGAAGATGCACAATTATGGAATACCGAGCAGGACACGAGAAATATAATTAACGAGCTGGAAACGAAGTCAAAACGTATACCTCCTCATGGTAGATCGTCAGTTGCTTGTCCATATTGAAAATGCCTACTTTTAATAGACAATGTGGTGCAGGGAGATGAGTACTTCCAATATCATTAAAGAAATGGAGGAGACTTGAGGATACTTCCAAGAGTTGAAGAAGATGGTGAGGAAGGAGATAAACATCAATGAGGAGGAAGGATTGAGGAGGAACAGTGACGAAACAGTGGATAAAATAGAGAATGAAGAAAAAGAAGAGGAAGAGGAGATGAGGATAGAGAAACCGGAAAGCTACACTGCAGAAGAACCAAAGGAAGAGGAGAGAGGTTGATGGTGAAAGGCGATTCCGTCCTTTCACCTAGGGGCATTTTGTTAATTAAAAAAAAAATTAATTGTGGGTGTGTTCATGAAAACCCATGGTGCGTTCAGAATTCCCCAAAGCTTAAACTAGAGAACTCATAAAATCATATATTGACACAGTACAACAAGTGATGTTTATTGTGAAATTTGGTACAATAGTAGAACAACACTACTACCGAGAACTGATGTGCTACCTTTGTTTCTGCTGGACAAACTTTAGTTATCAGCTTCTTATAATTTATCTTCTATGTGAAGGGACTGTATGTGTTAACCAAGGGGGAGAAAAAAAAATTCATCATCAAAGTCTGTAGACCTTTTACATTCCAATTTTCAGCCAAACATATGAGGATTTTCTATTCAAGTTACTACCAACTAGAAAACTCTGTATCTTATATTGACACAGTATGGGAAGTGATGTTTACAATTTAGATTGCAATGATTTAACGGACTAAAAGCAGTGGATAAAATCTGCACATTTTGACAAATTGTGCCCAAGAAATACAATTAGGATAAAAAGTCCACAGCCCACCGCTGTGCCGGCGTTCCATAGGGTGACACCAGTACTGAGGTCAAAAAAGGGATGCCCGATGGAATTCTCTTCAATAGTTACAGATCCGAAAACTCAGCATCCATTTCCCACTTCAATTTTGCTTTTGAAAACATGATCCTTGCCCTATGAAAGGGGATCTAAAGCACAGGCTGGGATTAATTGTTCCTGGAATTAAATGAATGTCGGGGTTGGCGTACCCAACCTTGGTGGCCATTGATCCTGAATTGTGTGAGGCATGCCAGATATCAACCCCCTTTCTGGGGAAGACCTACCAGACGTTTAGTGTCTTCTGTAACCACAAAATGATAATTCATCAATCCCCTCCCGAAACAATAATATCAAAGTTCTGCTATGGACCATAAATAGAATCAACCTGTAGGAAGATAAGATCGTATTTGTTGTCCAATAAACCCCACGGAAATCAAAGCAATACAGAGAAATGTCTGAAAGCTTCGGTGACTGTACGATATTTTTACTGTTTACCAGGAGAAACTGAATAAATAAATATATCATAGTAAGAAAATACAGTAATACACTCAGATGAAATCACAAGGCAATGAAAATAACTCAAATCTATAAAGAAAATTGTTCAAGAGAACTAATCAAATGTTCATTTTAGCTAGAAAAGAGTGAAACAAAGAATACAGTTGGTTTCAAGTATAAGAAAAATGTGAAGTAGTAAATTACCTGGCTCTGCGTTAAACTCTTTTCCAAGCGTGTAACTTCATCACATATCTGATCATTTTGATCCTTCTGGAGATTCATTGCATTCAACATTTTTCTAATCTCTTTCTCAAAACAAATATTCTCTTTTTCTAATGACTGCAAGCAAGAAGTCAAAGTCAAACAATAAACACTTCTTAAAAAGGGAACAAATAAGAACTTGCAAACAACAGATCCCTCTCTTATTGATGTTGATTGGACTATTGATGAGGGCATCACAGCTCCTCCATTCAAAGTCTACCAACGGAAGAAGAAATTACGAAGGCAAGCCTCTTTGTGGTTAGTTGGTTAATTCTTGGTGTTAGATTGCAGATCCAATGAATACCCACCGTTGGATTGCAGATCTGATGTAGATCCACCGTTGGATTGCAAATCTGATGCAGATCCAACGTTGGATCCAACGATTGAGATGAAGACATCATATGGCACACAGCAGGAAGGCCTCACATCAGGATGTTCCACATGGGAGGGGTCGGTGATAAATGAAGTTTAAAAGAAGATCAAGAAGGGCCCATAAGGGGGCCCGCAAAGTAAGCCATACAGCTTACTCTCCAATGAGTCATGCCCACTTTATGTTTTCTTTTATTTGCTTGATTTATTTTATTAATGAGTTACAACTTAATAATTGTGGGTCCATAAGTTTTAAGTGGTTTTTTTAATCTTAGTCATTAGCATGTTTTATACGGCTGAGATGAAGTTCAGGTTTAGGGTTTTCCTATTTAAATATTGTGAAGACATTTTTCAGATCCAATGAATAATGATGAATGATTGAATGCTTTGAGTCCTCATACTCTCTCCCTCTTGAAAAGGATTTGGCGAGAAGCCAACAGTGGAATCCGGCGAAATCGTGTAATCTTCTTCTCCTCCTCATTTCCTTCCATGAAGGTTTGGTTGGTTTGTTTTCCCATAAACATCTCCACCATCCAGCAGCCCTAAATCTAAGCTTCCAATCACCGCACAAAAAAATCCACACCAAAACCCAAGTCCCAAAAGCCACTCCTCCATAACTGTCAGCCATCACCCATCCATAGCCATGAGCCAACATCATAGTGCCTTAGATTCCTAGTCGACAGCCATCGACATCCTATCCTCTATGGGCTGACTGTTCCCAATCACCATTAGCCACTTCCCCACTACTGTCTCTTTTTTTTTTTTTTTTTTTTTTTTTTTTTTTTGAAAAGTAATGGTAAATTTGATTGGAAAACCATAAAAATGCAAAAACATGAGTATAAGAGACTTATACCCAAGAAAAAATTACACGATAAAATTACATAAATTACGCAAAAAACAAACACCGTCAGGACAGAAGATGGCAACCAGAGTCTGGAAGATTGTGGAGAGAGAGAGGGAATAACAAGAGGGATGTTAGGTGGGAAGATCTTGTTTCTGTCGCCTGAATCCATGACGACTGAGGGATTGCAATCACTGTTCTCATCATTTGGGCTGGTGATGGATGTTTTTATCCCTGCTTCTAGTAGGAGGGGAAGAGGGAGGTGTTTTGGGTTCGTGAGGTTTCAGGGCAGAAACTTAGCCATGAAAACTGTTGATGCCATGGATGGTTATAACTTGGGAGGTAGAAGAATGGCAGTCAATATAGCTAAATATGGATGGTATGATGTTAATAGCAAGAGAAAAGGAGAGACTAATGTTCGAGAAATCTAGCTCCTAGTTTCCTAGGGCACAAGGAAATTCATGGGGCAATCAGAGGTCCTTGGAAGGGGAAGCAAGAGAAGAGCTATGCCAATGCAGTGATCGGATACTCTGAGGAGTTAGAAGATAGTAAGGTGGGAGAAGACTACATTCCAGTACCTAGGGAAGTTACTAACAAAAATTCAGGATGGTTATCTAATAACATGGTAGCAACAGTGAGATGTGAGAGATCCATTCCTTCTTTTCCCACTTCCCCACTGGTCAACAAACACCCATAAATCCTTTGTCCCACTTCTGCCCAACACCATACCACCCAGCCAAACACCCATAATTCCTTTGTCACACTGCTGCCCAACACCTAAAAACCGGCTGGCCAACTGCTACCTTTCACCAAACCCAGCCACCTGGGCCTTAGCTGAACCAGATCCATGCCATAACACGTCCAGCCAAACGCAACCAGGCCGATTCCAACCCCAGATGAATCTGATTTTCAGATTATTTGGACCCATTTGAGCCCTCTTACAACTCTATTTTGCCACTAGTCAGATCCGAAAGTGCATATGCTGATTTAGTGATTTAACTGCGGGATTCACAAATTAGAATAATCTGAGTTTCCCAAGTCTTGTTCTTTTGAAGAGCTTGCAGTTCTTCTAATATAGTTGTTTTTCTCCTTGGATTGTCTAGTGCTTCTCCCACATTTGAAGGTCTATGTTCAGCAGAAAATTTTGAAATAAATGCATGATATTTAGGCAATAGATAATGATATCATACGAAATTCTGAATTGTGTGATACATCACAAAGGACCATTTCTCCTCACGCACAGCAATATATAGATCAAGATCATATCATACCCAAAGGATAACTTTTGTTACATATGGGAGAGAAAGGGGCAATAGCTGGTAAAGCTGCTGAGTATGATGAAGTTGAAGAGGACATCATCATCTGCTGGAGTTGCTCAGCAATGTTGGATTGGATCATGAAGTTAGGTCAGAAGATGTAGAAGTGTTCATGGCGGCACAAAGGGTTGCACGCTGAGCACCTGTTTGTGAATGATATTGGGGTGACTGGGTCATCGATATGGACCTTTCGAATGAAGAGGACAATCCTTCCAGTGTCCTCGCTGTTTTCAGTGGAGGCAGATATTGGACAATCTAGCTTTTTGGGGAGGAGGGCCAAGATGCCCATGCTAGGAGGCAAGGGATGCAAGTATAAGGACATGGCCCACATTGGAAATTTCATTGAGAGCCCGCAAGTATTCTGAGTTCCAACAAATTTTGATGTAAAATTTGGGCCCAAACAGCCACAAATTATGAATAAATCTGAAGAATAAGATCTTTTGGAGAATCTAGAAGAAATAAAGGGATTTTGTGCAAATTTTCAAAAGAGTTAGCACATATAAGAGACTGTCTACTGACAACTTGAACAGCAGTTGGATGAGTCAAACCCAACCCAACTTACAAGGAAAATAGACCCATATGGTCACCCAAGAGGGTACGGCAAGATGGTGTAGTCCATTCTGCCATCAAATGAACAATGTGGTCCCCATAAAAAATTTCATACAATATGCCAAAGATCCCCAACTCTGGAATACTCAGCATTTTTTATTTAAATATCTTTAGATTTGGTTCGTATTTGATTTAGAAATTGTGTTGGAAGATTTCTAATTAGAGTAGGAATCGTGACTGGTAGGCTTTCTAGGGTTCTTATGGGGTTTTGAACATTATATGTCATTCAGTACCCAATACACATAACGGAGAAGATTGTGGAATAATTGGATGCCCTCAATGGGTTGATCATCCTCTCTATTTATAATGTTTAGATGCCTTAAAAAAAGGCTCTAATTGCAATCAATCTAAGTTCTCAAACTCTACAAAAGAGGAAAGAAAATCTATGTACAGTTGTCCTATTGACTAAGTATTCTCTCACATGGTTTTAATGTATACTGGGCCAAGGCCCATTTAAGATACAAGTGGGCATAACCACCCCCCCCCCCCCCCCCCCCCCCCCCCCCCCACAAAAAAAAAAAAAAAAAACCAAATTGATGCTGGTCCACCAGTAGAAATTTGTGAAACAAGAACTCATGATGTGGTCTAGGTAGACCTTTAGTGAAGATATCTGCAAGCTAGAGTTCTGTTGACACATGTGGAAGGTTGATGACTTTACGAATCATATTCAGCACGAATGAAGTGACAATCAACCTCTATATGTTAGGTGCGCCCATGAAAGATTTGATTTTCAGTGCGATGAATCACACTAGTGTTGTCGACATAAAGAGTGGATGCAATTTGAGAAAAACCAATCTCAGAGAGTAACCCACGCAGCCAAAGGATTTCAAAACAAGCAGAAGACATAGCTCGATACTCATATCAGTGGATGATTTAGAAACCTTCTCTTGTTTCTTACACTTCCAGGAAATTAATGCTTCGCCCAAGTAAACACACCATCCAGTTGTAGACCAGCGAGTGTCTGGACATCCAGCCCAGTCTGCATCAAAGTAAGTTTTAAGTGTGAAAGGTGTCCCAACTGGAAAAATAGCCCTCTTGTCGGGGATCTAAGAAGAAAGCGGATAATGCGCTTGACAGCAGCCAAATGAAGATGCCACGGAGCTGTCATGAATTGACTTACTAGATTGACTGCATAGGATTTGTCAGGTCTAGTAATGGTTAGATAGATGAGGCTTCCAACAAAGCGACGATAAGTAGTAGGATGAAGGTTGCCATCATCCTTTCAAAGTTTTGCATTAACTTCTAAAGGTGCGTCCACAGGAGTAGATTCTTGAAGATCAGCGAGTTCGACAAGATCAGTGAAATTTATGTTGATGAAGAAAAAAGACCTTTTTTACTTTGACTAACTTCCTAGCCCAAGAAATATGTCAATGGTCCTAGAGCTTTCATATGGAAGGCATCTTGAAGTGAAGATTGAAGCTTGCATATCATATCATTCCGAGTACCTGTGATAATGATATCATCCGCGTACACAAGAAGTATGGTGACACCTTAAGTTGTTCTATGAGTAAACACGGATGGATCATAAGGACTTTGTGAGAAGGCAAATCGTAACACCTTAAGTTGTTCTATGAGTAAACACGGATGGATCATAAGGACTTTGTGAGAAGGCAAATCCAAGTAGTGTACTAAGAAACTTCTCAAACCAAGCTCTGGCTGCTTGTTTAAGACCATATAAAGAGCGCCTTAACCAAACAACATCGGTTTTGGAGGTAGAGGTGCATCCCTAAGGAAGACGCATGTACACCTCTGCATTAAGATCCCCATGAAGAAAGGCATTCTTCACATCCATCTGATATAGAGGCCAGGATTGAAAGGCAGCGAAGGCAAGGATTGTCCGGACAGTGGTCATTTTAGCCACAGGAGCAAAGGTCTCCTCATCGTCGATACCATACTCTTGTCGATTACCCAAAGCCACTAATCGAGCCTTATATTGTGCTAAGGAACCCTCCCAATTTAACTTGATAGAGTAAACCCATTTTCACCTAATGGGTTTAACAGAAGAATGATAAGGCACGATATCCCAAGTGTCATTGGCTTTGAGTGTGTTAAGTTCTTCCTGCATAGCCTGTCGTCACCAACATTCATGCTGCAAAGCTTGCGAATAAGAGTTAGGAATTTGAACAGTAGAAAGAGTGGTAAGCAGGGAGGTCTGAGTAAAACCCAAACGATCAAGAGGTCATGAGATGCGAGTGGATCTGCGGAGAGTAGCAACAAGAATTTCTTGAGATGTAGAAGCATGATCGGGTGTGGATGTAGTAGAAGTGTTAGGTGGCTCTGGTGTAGTGTCTCTTAGCAACTTACGCCTTTCATACACAATATTAGGTTTAAATCGAACAACAGAAGCGGGAGGATCAAAACAATAAGGAAAGTGATGGAATCAGACTCAACATTATCAACATAATTCTGAAAAAAAAAAAATACTAGTTTTCAAAAAACACGACATTTCGAGAAACCCGAATTCACTTGACTTCTGAATCATAACAAAGAAACCCCTTTTGGCCAGTGGCATACCCAAAAAAAAAAAAAAAAACACTACGGGATGATTGGGCAAAGAATTTTGTTCTCTCTGAACAAAGCAAATACACCCAAATGTATGAATATGAGAATATGTGGGTTGTTTCTGGAAAAGACGGTAATAGGGAGCTTGATTTTCAATTCGAGAAGAAGGTAATCTATTGATGAGATGATCTGCTGTGGAAAGTGCTTCAGGCCAAGAACAAGCCGGAACAGATGATTCCAAAAGAAGTGAGCGAACTATGTCTAGAAGGTGTCTATTTTTCCTTCCAGATACTCCGTTCTGTTGGGGAGTGTAAGGGCATGTACGGTGGGAAATAATCCCCTTCTGTTGTAAAATTTGTTGGAAATCCTAAGACATATTCTCCCCTAGCATGTAAGTAGTTGATTGTTGTAGACAGTTCATATTTGGCAGTTTATATCTAGTGAATAGAGGTAGAGTTTTGTCTTGTTTCTGCCCTCTCATGGTCTTTTGATGATAATTGAGGAATGCCTGAAGGTCAAATTTGGGTTTCATTTTCCCTGTTCCTGCGCCTAAAAGTCATGCAATTTCTATAATTTGCTACGTACTCATGTTGGGCCATAGTCCGATTGTGTCAAATCAAGACTATATCACAAGGACATGGTCCGCATTTGTAGTTCTCTTGGTAGCAAGAGAAAACCGAGTTTGTTCTCCAAATAGCAATTCAAATAAAGCTACATCAACTGAGGAAGAGGAGATCAATGCAATAACATACACCAGATATGCTCGAACTCAGGCCGCAAAGCCATTAAAGATTGCACAAGCCTAGTTTCTTGTCGGAGTCAGTGGCACGTACAAGATAGGGCTCCATGAATGACAACTGGTCCCATAAAGTTTTCGTTTTCACATAAATGGCATGCATTGAATGATTGCTATGTTGGGCATTCCGAATGTATCTTTCCAAGTGATACCTTTTCGTGGAGTTGGTTAGAACATATAGACAAGCCAGATAACCCAAGCATCCTTGGGGTGAGCGAACTCTGCAAGTTGGAATCCAATGGTTTGATCAACAGATTTTGTAGGCCAAGAATTAATTTTGCCAATATCAGCTTCCCATTCTACTACCATAGTAGGATCTAGGGGTTTCTTAGGTTTGGTGGAAACATTCTTCCAAAGTTCCCTTCCTTTCATGAATTGATCATGACTTGGGCCCAATAAGCATAGTTTGTCCCATCAAATCAAATAGAGATGATTTGGGCCTGATCAAAAGACACCATGACTCCAAGAGTGCAATGGAAGTGTTCAAATATCACAAATTAGTAGAAACAGGGCAGAAATAGTGCAAATATAGCAGAAAATATAAAGAATGGTGTTGATTAAGCTTGCCCAGGCAAGACATCTAACCCAGTTAACTAGAAGAATGGCCAAAAAATGCTTGAAATGCCATCTTTTCTCTGATCAACCTTCCAGGTTATCTTCGTATACGAGTCATGCAGGTCTCATCCAAATCTGAAGCAAATCCAATGAAAATCCAGGAAGTCTAATGGTTGAGATGAGCAATGGACGTTAAAAATGATGAAATGAAAATGTTCCAAAGCTCCCTCCAATGGAGTCCAAAAATGCTGAAAATTTACAGGATGAATCCTCTATGGCTAGCAACCAGATGGGAGAAATACCAGCTTAAATGATGATATGGAGTAGGCCCCATCAGATGTCAACCTTTCTGGTCCTGGACATTCAGTCCAGTCAACCATAGGATTTGAAGAAAACCCTAGCAAAAGGGACTGTATCATCAATCTGCCTTCTAGATTATCTCCGTAGATGAATGGTGCAGGTCTCTTCTGAATTTCAGGTCCAATCTGACGGGAATCAAACAAATCCAACAGCCGAGATGAAAATCAGGCCCAAAGCAGTCAAAATTGAAAACAACCCAGAAAAACCCTCACATGGAGTAATATTAAGCCAAAATTTTAGGTGAATAATCTCCTGCAATGGGTGACCAAATCTTGAGAGTTTTATAAGATTTTAAAATCTGGAATGTGCCGCACTAATGAACAACCGAAAAAACAGAGGCAAAGTCAACTGGATTGTCTGAAAAGTCTTCCTCAGGGTTTTTGTAATATCTTGAGTTACCTGGGCCCCAGGATTAGTTTGGCCTAGGTAGGGCCTTAGTTGATTATTTATTATTGAATTAGAAGGTGTCTCACGTGAATGGTTTTTAAAAGGGAAGGAGTTGTATAACAACTCTCATTAGGAAGTATAGGATAAGGACTAGGACTCTATCTTATCTTTGTATATTTAAGCAACCATCGACCCTAGTAGGAGCAGTCAATAGTCTCCTTCTTTCCTTTGAAAGGAAATCTAAGAGAGTGTCTTGTGGGCTGAAATTCAGCGGAAGAAGAAGAAGAAGGCAATTAGTGATGGATGTCCTATTCGCACCCGCATATTGCAAACGCAACGATCACGTACCAGAGGTGAGTGGATATTCCTCCTTACTGGATTTGATGATTTAATCCGATGAATGATAATAGAGCGTGAATTGGCACTTTTACAATATTGTGTGCAGAAAACATGTCTGCGATCATGAATTGATTGAAATCATAGATGAAAATATCGGCCGATACGAAGCGTATCGGCCGTATCGGCCAAGGCCGATACGATAATTTGAATTTATCGGCCGTATATACCGTATCGGCCGATACGGGCCGATACGGTATGTATCGGCCCATACACGTGGGGGGGGGGGGTTTTAAAACCCCCCCTTTGGGACTTTTTAGGGTTTTTTACCCTTCCCTTTCTTCTCTTCCCCTCTATAGTTTCCATTTTCACTTCCTTGTGGTCCCAAATGTCTCCCAAATCCCTCTCTTCAAGATATTTTGCCACCAAATCACCAACAAACCATTATTGAAAGAGATCTAGAGATTCAAAAGTCAAAACAAGATTCTTCATTAAGGTATATGTGGTTTATTTTTTCAACTTTTGACATGATCATTTCATTTATCACTCTCTAACTACTATGAATCACAACATAATGGCATCATTGTGTTGTTTTATTGTAGATTCATGCTTCCTTTTGATCTTACATGCATATCTTTCGTTTTTTTTTTTATATATTGTTATTTTTATTTTCGGATTTATGTTATTTAAAAAAAAAAAAACATTATCACTTATGGAAAACTCATGAAACAACTTGAAAATAGCTTCATATTGTTAGATCTATGTTTCTCATAGATGAAATCAACACATTTTGAATTTTAGTGCTTTTTCTCTATTTTTTATTTTCGGATTTATTTATTTTTTGAAAAAAAAAATGTGAATATTCATGGACAACCCATGAAACCACTTGGAAATTGCTTGTAAATGATAGATCTATGTTTCCCATAGATCAATCCATCACATTTTGAATTTTTATTGCTTTTTCTCTATTTTTTATTTTCGGATTTATTTATTTTTTGAAAAAAAAAATGTGAATATTCATGGACAACCCATGAAACCACTTGGAAATTGCTTGTAAATGATAGATCTATGTTTCCCATAGATCAATCCATCACATTTTGAATTTTTATTGCTTTTTCTCTATTTTTTATTTTCGGATTTATTTTATTTTTTTAAAAAAAAATGTGAATATTCATGGACAACCCATGAAACCACTTGGAAATTGCTTGTAAATGATAGATCTATGTTTCCCATAGATCAATCCATCACATTTTGAATGTTTATTGATTTTTATTTATTTTTTTATTTTCGGATTTATTTATTTTTTAAAATAAAAATAATTTTTAATATTTGAATACCAATCAAATGTCTTGAAAATGGTTCCTATATTTGTGATATAAGTTTCCTCTAACATGTTTCTTTGTTTTTTTTAATTTTTAACATACTAGTATACTACTTGTTTATATTTATAGGCAGAGTCAGGTATTAAATTTCGGTCCATCTGTCTGCCATTTGATAAGTGAAAATGCCTCGTGATGTTGATCCCGCATGGAGCTTTGGTGAGGCAGTTGAGAATAATAGGTTGAAAATCAAATGCAAGTTCTGTGGAAGAGTGACCCATGGGGGCATTACAAGATTCAAACACCACTTGGGCCACATATCTGGCAATGTTGCTGGCTGTACCGAAGTACCGAGGGAAGTAAGGGAACAAATGAAAGCTTTGGTTGGCCAAAACAAAGCTAGAAAAGTAGAGATAAAAGAAAAGAGGCGGCAAGATGTTGATGCTGCCCGTTATGATGTATTTGGGGATGAATATTTTGATGAGGAGGAAGATGCACAGATGGAGGCTGCACGCCAAGAGTCTTTGATGAGTCAACAAGAAGAATATGAACGTCGTGCATTTGCTGGAAGCAAATATTATGATGCAGGGGGCTCATCATCTGCTGTGCCAAGCAGGGGCAAGGGCTTTGCGGGGTCCATACGTAGGGCATTTAGCACCCGGGAACGGGATGCTGATGTAGAAATTATCTCTACAAGAAGAGCAGTTCCTCCCCCTGTTGATCCTCTAGCACATAGAAAAGAGGGAGCTAAACAACCAAAAATATCAAGTGTTATGAAAGGGGTAATGAAGGCTGCAAGAGATAGATTGGCCAAAGCTACAGCAAAATGGCTAATTCACAAGAACATACCACCTACAGCAATAGATTCCCCATACTTCCAGACTATTCTTGATGTTGCCGCCGAAGCTGGGCGGGGTATACAGGCGCCCTCCGTATATGATGTGGGCACTAAATATCTTGAAGAAGAATTTAAAGAAATAAAGGCTTGGGTGGAAAAATTTAGACCCATGTGGCAACAAAATGGTGTTACCATCATGTGTGACGGGTGGACCAGCGGCACCCAAACACAATTAATAAACTTTTTGGTGTATTCAGTCGCTGGGACCGTCTTTGTGAAGTCCATTGATGCATCTGAACATAGACGGACAGCCGCATATATATATACTCTTATGGATAAAGTTGTAGAGAGTGTGGGAGAGGAGTATATTGTACAGATTGTTACAGATAATGGCGCCAATTTCAAGGCAGCAGGTTTGAAATTAATGGAGAAGAGGACCCATTTATTCTGGACCCCATGTGCAGCACACTGCGTAGATCTCATCTTGGAAGAGATTGGAAGGAAGACAAAAGTGTCTTCATTGATCAAGGCATGCAGAGGAATTACAAGATTTATATATGATCATTCATGGGTGTTAAGCTTGATGAAAAGATATACAAATAACCATGCCTTGCTGCGTCCAGGATTAACAAGGTTTGCAACCCATTTTCTGGCTATGGAAAGCCTTGTAAAGTTTAGAACGGAGCTCATTCAGATGTTTGCATCAGAAGAATGGCTTCGTTCGAGATGGGGCAATGCAACCCATGGTCCGGAGTTTGAAGTCCCAAACCTGATGAGGGACAATAAATTTTGGAAGAAAGTGAAGAAGATATTAAAGGTTTTTGAGCCTTTAGTTAAAGTGTTGCGGCTTGTAGATGGTGATGACAAGCCGACAATGGGCTTTATATATGAAGCAATGGATCGGGCAAAGCAATCCATCATGGAAAATGTTAGATATCACGAAAAAATATATAAAGATTATTGACGCCCGTTGGAACGATCAGTTGCACCATCCATTGCATGCCGCAGGTAATTAATATATATCTTTGAATTTGATACTTTTTTGTTTTCCTAACTAATGTATTTATTATCTTGCTTGCTCACAGTACATTCTACATATTTATAATGTAGGTTATTTTTTGAATCCCGAATTCTATTACCGCAATGTCGAACAACACACCGAAGCAATAGATACGGACTTGCGGGTAGGATTACGGGAGGTGTTGAAGAAATTGTTAGGTCGAGATGATCAAGTTGAGGCCATTCAAGAGGTGAGTGGGTGGTTACTTAAGAGAATTTAATTATGTTGTAGGGGTTTACTGACTTGTATCTAATTTTCACATTGTAGATATCTATCTATACACAAAGGAGAGGAACCTTTGCTGACCCTCTTGTGATACGATCGATTGGAAAGATGTCACCTGGTATGACTATGAACAAAAGACATATCCACATTGCAGATATCTTGTGATACGATCTAATTTTCTTTATTTATTTTTTGCATTTCAGCTGATTGGTGGATGAATTATGGGGAGAGTGCTCCACATCTAAGGAGTGCGGCTATTCGCATCCTTAGTCAAACTACAACATCTTCCAACTGTGAAAGAAATTGGAGCACTCTCTCTTTGATCCACACGAAGGTCAGAAATCGGCTTACCATGCAGAAACTCAACAAGCTTGTGTATTGTCATTACAATCTGAAGTTGAAACACAGAATTAGGGAGAGAAGGGTAAGGGATAGTCCTGATTATTGTCCCATTAATTTGGATCACATATTTAGAGAGGACGATCCCTTACTCCCATGGTTAGCCGAGATAGAGGATCCACTGCTAGATTCAGATCCGGGGTTTCAGGAAACGGTTCAAGAGTTGATAGGTGAGGACATGGGTGAGGCACCTGCAGCTACAGAAGGTCAGCCACCTCAGGGAGAAGGTACCAGTAGTAGGACTAGGAGGAGTGGGAAAGAACCTGCTTCTGAGAAAGCTAGTTCTACCACAGTCTCTTCAAGTAGCCATGGTGGAGGAGATGGAGGAGGAGACAGTGGGACAGGTGGTACTAGTGAATACTATCAACATGATGAAGACGATGACATTCCTGTAGAGGAAGTACATGAGTTACCTCCATCTGGAAGATTTGATCCAAGCCGTGGTTATCAACGGCGCCGAAGAGATTCACCACCTGGGGCTGGAGGTAGTACTCAGCAAGGAAATATGGGTGGAGATTTTGGAGGACAACAAGCGGCATCATGGACTGATTCATGGAACCCTAGTTACGGTGGACAAGGACCCTCACACTCACAGTATTTTGACTTTTTTCCATATGGTCAAGTACAACAAGGAGAAGAACAGTCTTCAACTTCGGGGTCCTACTCATATGGTGACTATGGTGAAACACAATATGGTAGATATCCACCTGGACCACCTCCACCTCCTCCAAGTTCCTATGATGTGGGTGCGGCTGGCTTCTTTGGATTTGTGGATCCCAATACTCATCAATATCAAATTCAATATGGTGCCAATACAAATGATAACACTGATGGGAATGAGGATAACCATAGCCCCTTGAATCTTGGTAGACATTCCTTTTGGTGGTGATCAAGGTATTTCTAATTCCTATTTCTTTCACTAACTCTCTACTCTCTTTGTCATTTCTAAATTGGTGTGGAATGTTGATTGTTGATCACTTTATAGTTCATTCACTTGATTGAATTTAAACCTTGAATGCTGAAGGTAGTGAAGTATTGATATTTGATTGTTCAATGTTCAGTTGTTCACTAATGAGTAATGAGTATTGAGTAATGAGTAATGACCTAACTCTTAAGAATTTCTTATGCCTTTATTTAATGTTCTAATTTTTTTTAATGAGCTTTTCATTACTTTTTAAGTTAACATGACTAAGAAACATGAATACATGTGAAAAAACTAATCATTACTATTATTTTCTATTTATACAGCGATACAGGACCTCATATATTGAGGGCACCGATACGCCCCCTTTTCTTACTTACTTTTGCAAAAGAACCACATTTTCTTTCATTTTACAATTTTCTGGATTTTCTGGAATTTTTTCAGATTTTTTTGGCGATTTTTTAAATCGCACCGCTACGCCGATACGTATCCCCGATACGCTACGTATCGCCCGCTTCGTATCGGTTTGGCGGCGGGCCGCTACGCCCGCCGATACCGATATTTTCATCTATGATTGAAATTACCATCTTTGGATCATGAAAATCCAGATAGATTGTTTTGACTGGAGTGTATAAACTTCATGGAGAGGTCTCAGGGTCATTGTGTGTTGAGGTCATCTTGATAATGCAGTTTCAGGCATTGGACGTTAACATAGGGGTTTACATTTGGGAGTAGTGGGACCACCTAGCCCACTTGATCAAGGATCTGGTCCATGGATCCTGAAGGGGACCCATGGGCGACCATGGTGGTACTAGTACCATAGAGGTTGGGCCCTGTTTGGGCCACCATCCACTTGTTTTTTTAATGTTACTGGCGTGAGTTTGATGAAAATTGGGCTGAAGGTCGACGGCTGTTGTGGGACCCATCAGTGGACCTAATCAGAGATCAGGACTACACATCTTTTAGGGGACCCCTAGGCGACCCTAGGGAGCAAGGACATCTGGGGCATTGGAACAGTGAGACCCATTGTCCAGTAGATGCAAATAACCCCAGGCGTGACATGGTACAGGAAATATCAAATATCAGTTTTGACTTGTGGGCCCCAGAATATGATGTGATGATGGATCAGAACCAATGAGTTGAAGGTTTACCCTTGGGCGACCATGAGCTTTACGTCTGATCGCAGATTTGCCAAGTGGGACCCACTGGATTTTATACAATTGTGTTCTGGCGTGAGATATTATACTTCTTTATGTTCTGTGATGTGATTAACTATATGGATTATGATTAATTATTTAAATTGTGATTAATGATACAGTCTGTGATTAATTAATGTTGTGCGTGGGCCACCCCTATACCAATTGATACCAATTATGATTAGAACTGGGCGGCAACCGGTAAATTGTGTAGGTTAGATCCACACAACTGATTGGCTAAATTATTAATAATACTGAATTTTGGATGCTATGTGATGATGAAATATTGTGTGTTGGATCCCGGACGTGGGATGTTGGACTTGTGTTCGAATGATTGATGGCTTCGGGCCATAGTGGCCATTGTAATGGCTGGTCCTTGATGGACGTGGATGATGGACAGGGCCATGGTGGCTGGTATACATGAATACGATAAGCCTTGGAGGCGTGGTATTGTGCATGGGCACGAATATGTATATGGATGTACTTGTTAATGGTAATTGATCTATTGATTCAGATTTGTTGCTTATGTGATATTATGTTTTATGTTGTTTGTGTGATTAGAAAAACTCATTCACCAGTAATACTGATATTGTGTTGCCCCCTTCAGGTTATCACGTTGCGGGTGGGACAAAGCAGAACGATGTTCAGCACGTAGATTTTGGCATGCATGGCTGACAGGAGAGAACGAGAAAAGTTCAATTAGTTGATAAGAGGATTAGCTCTTGTTTAGGGAAATTTTATTAAATTTTTTAGGTCATCTTTGAATTAAGTTAGAATATGGAATTTTGATTACTCAGAGAATATTGATATTGTTTGACATTTATGATTTAATTGGAATTATATTTCGAACTAAATGCCTGATTCCTAGTGGAAATTATTTGATGAATGCGTGGCGGATATTGCTAGATAATCACAATCCAAAATCCGAGAGGGCCTCGAAATTTGCGTTGTGACAGTTTTGGAGGGTTGATAAAAGACTTGGATGAGGATTTGGAAAGAAGAACAGATGGCTATAGTCCAATTACTGGTTCCTGCAGCAGATAAGAGCAGATCGGTGGCTCTCCAAGCCAAAATAGATCAGAACACAGGTCATCACAAATGGGATCCAAGATTAGTTGGATTAGACAAACCGAAGAGCCTACTCTCAGATACCATGAAGCAACTTAAAGAAAGAACAGATTTTGAAGAAGTCTTGTTGGACTAATGCTCCCAGCCACTCTATTTATAATGGAATCTTATGGACAATATTGGTAATGGGCTTATCTAAACAAATACAATGAAGTTTGATGATCCATTTGGATATCAGAATGTATGGTAAATGAAAGACTATCAAATAATGGTGATCCTCTAGAGATTATGATACACTGAGGACCATATGAAATTAAGTGTCTTTTCCTTAAGACTATCAAAAACAGATTATTGCTAGAGATGTTATCTAAGTTAGATTCACTTGGGTTAGAAACCTCACAGCTTGAGTTTTTATTTTTTCTTTAATTAGCTCCGATATCCTCTTGAACTAGAAGTTTTGTCCAGGTGGAAGGCTATGATACCATGTTACACAATCAAATTTAAAAAACATCACGGTTTTTTCAATAAGAGCATGGAAAACCCCTAGATTAGAAGAAAAATAAGAGAACTAAGAAGAATAAATTGAAAGGATGAGCTCCTTGGGGATGGATGACCCTCACCATATGTATATATTATTGTCCTTTCAACAAAGTAGTTCGGATAAGGCATCATGATGCATGGAACTACTCTTACGATATATTATTTTAATTTCGGTTTCTACTAAAAAGACGAACACGGAAAAAAGGTTTCTCAAAAAGAAATTGTGCAAAGCATTACTAGATGATGATCATTATTCTTTCAACAACGACAAAAAAAAAAAAAAAAAATGAATATTCTAACTACATATTGGTTCTTTGGACTATTTTGTAATTATTGAAAACCTGTAAAAACTGCACTTCAGTTAAATACTCTCTTAAAATATATCAATATATATATATATATATAGAGAGAGAGAGAGACCTTATTTTCTTGTCTTTCAATTTTTATATAAGTTTCTGATCTTAGATTGGAAAGAGCTTTCTAGCATGGAGTTTTAGGTTGTGTTTGGTTAGACTTGTACAAAGTACTTTTGGGGCTTTAGGATTTTCAAAAGTCAAAAGGCCCCAAAAAGTCAGTTTGGTTACTAAAACTTTAAAAGGGCTTCTTGGTAAGTGAACGTACAAATCTTCTTTCCCATGAAGCTAACCTTCATCGACTTCACGTTTAAAAGCAAAAAAAAAAAAAAGAACTTTTGAGGGCAGCTATATTAGAACAACGAAAAGGGCGAGGTTTCGTTCATGTCTTCACTCTGCGTCTAACCCTCCGGGTTTCGAATCCTCCAGGTTTTGAATAGTTTGTATTTTCCTTACTACAGCAAATATGACAAGTTCCATGTGTAAAGTTCAGATGAGAACATCATCCAAGAGTACCACTTTAATGGGGCCTATTTGCTAAAAATCTAAACCACACAAAACATTAGTCCTCCGAATGTATGGTCTCTGACGAACTTTACTCCGATACAAGTGGGTCCCCCTATCAGAATTTTTTTTATAACAATAAATTTTATTTCACAAAACAAAAGGGAACAAAGCACAATGAAAGAAAATCAACAAAAAGAAAAGAAAAAAAACTAAACATCAAAAGACATGGTAGAGCTAAAAACTCCTTCACGAGCAAGATTATATACCATGGCATTAGCTTCCCTAAGAATATAATTGAAGGTGGCTCCCAATCTCCTTGAGATATCCTGCACCTCCTCCACTCAATCTACCAATCTCCAAGGATAATAAGAACTACCTGAACACCATTAAATTACCAAGAAAGAATCGCCCTCAAGAATAGGACCATAGCCAGCCATTTGAAGCAACTCTCGGCAACCAATAAGAATAGCAAACAACACAGTTTCATTGGCATCCGAAGAGTCAATCGGCCCAGAGAAGCTCCATACCATCTTTCCATTCTAATCCCTTATAACTCCACCTATCCCTCCCTTTCGCAAAGAATGAACAAAACTACCATCAAAATTCAACTTCAGAACACCAATAAGGGGATTCATCCATGCAACTCTAACTCTGGACTTAACCCGCCAACCACTTTTAAAGAAGGAAGACCAAGGTCTATAAAGATCTTTCACAGAAACTCAATTGAATTCCTTACGCGTACTCGTCCATTCGGAGACGGACCAAATTATGGACTCTACCACCTCCATCACAGAGTTAGACTTATTCCGAAAAACTCTATTATTCATTTCCAACCAAAGCTTCCAACAAGTAGCATACACTACTAACCTCCATAAGATCTCACCCTGAATAAATTTACAATGCCAATGCCATTGAATAAATAGATCTTCAACTGTCCTAGGCATAACCCATTCCATATCAAACATTTCAAACAAAGCAAACCACACTCTAAGAGCAAAAGGACAATGAATCAGCAAATGGTGCATTGTTTCCTCATCTTCTAAGCACATTGGACACCCATTAA
This sequence comes from Camphora micrantha, assembly GCA_003546025.1. Lineage (NCBI taxonomy): Eukaryota > Viridiplantae > Streptophyta > Magnoliopsida > Laurales > Lauraceae > Camphora > Camphora micrantha. The sequence continues at coordinate 115,927 of QPKB01000009.1, read as the reverse complement.
TGATGATATGATTCCTTCATCTCAACTTGTCTGCGGTCAAAATTTTTTGTAACCTCGCTATCCATTAGAAAACCAACACCCTTGGTGGAACTGATGGAGCCCAAAACCTGTGCCAGCCCTCCACTCTTCCTGAAGAATCAGCCAAAGCATTATAAAATGACTTCACTGAAAACCGCCCCTTAACATCTAGTTTCCATACTCTGACATCTAAATCACCCCCTGATAAAAACACTTTACTTAGTAAGCCAAGTAAAGAAGCAAAATCATAAATCTCACATTCCAAAAGATACCTTCAGAAGGAGAAATCCCAAACAACTACTCCCACATAATAGGAAAAATTATCTATCACAAAAGCATTTTGCCTGTTATCCAACATAAAAAGATTAGGAAATTGATGATACAACGCCGTTTGACCACACCATTCATCATTCCAAAATCTGATCCTCCTCCCATTATGAGCTCTTATAAAAAGTATCAATTTTTCATAATATTTTGTTCGCATAATTTTAAGTGATCAATCCAATAGAAGAGGGGGCAACTTATTTAAATGGCATAGATTTTTTTTTTTTTTTTTTTTTTTATAGACCCCATTGAGGAGCTTTATAAATTTCTATCAAGTTTAATCCTCGGTGGATCAATGACTCCAAGATAAAATGTAAACTCTTCTACACAATGCTTTTTTCCCCAAATTGTGGACATGTTGGCAGGGATCAATGTCTTGATGATTCAGCATCTATCATGAGTTTTTCAACTTGACGGCATTAAATTGGTCAATGCTAAATTTCAAATTGGTAAAGGGAAAATATGATTCGTAGCCATCTTGTATTGACATGATTTTAAAAATCTAAGTAAAATAGAAAATCTTCGAATTTACATTTTGTAGACATTATCATTATTATACTTTCTTGTCCTTCTCATGTTATTATAATTGGTAGGTTTGGAACTTCAAAAATATGTTAAAACCATATATTTAGAAGAATTAACTATAGATGAACTTGAGGAAAATATATTTTATTAACTATGATAATATATTAAAAAAATGCATTTGCTAACTATGCATTTTGCGTATTTGTTTTTTAAGTAATATAATTTATTTGATTATTTTATGTTAAAATTTGCTATATATATATATATATAGGGAGGTGCTCTTGTGAGAGCATCTCTCACCTTACTATGAGAGATAAGGTGGGGGCCCTCACATTTAAGTTGTTGGCATTGGATAGTAAGGTGAGGGTGTGAGGGCCCCCACCTTATCTCTCATAGTAAGGTGAGAGCATCTCTCATAGGAGCATCTCCCATATATATATATATATATAACACTACGTAGGATGCTTTTACTGCTAAAAGTTCAGTGTAGAAGTTGAGCTAACCAAATAACCTTTTCTCTTGAAGTGCTGCTCTAAAAAAGAAGCTTTTACAAAATTACTTTTAGAAAAGCACATTATACTATATTAAAGAGAAGGGTTTTGCCTTTAATTTTGATTGTCGGTCGGAGTTTTGACTGTTCATTATTCTTTTTTCAAATCTTCTCTCCCCACTTACGCAACTACCTACACTATGGAAACCACTCATAACCACTCCCCACCTCTCTTTTTCTACAAAAAATCTGTTCTTATCCGAACTCTACCATTTCCTTTTCTACTCCAATTCTCTTCTTTCCTTTCAACACCACTAGCTTTCGATTACATAAACAGGTACTCTAATAACACTTTTGTTCTTTTGTTTTCTTCTAAAATCTATGAATTTGTTTAATGCATGAATATTTCAATTGCAATATTGGTCATATCCTCGCTGAGCACGGGTTATTATACTAGTTTGCCTTTAAACAAGTCAAACCAAACACACCCTTAGGGTAGAACTCTTTAGCCTACCCCAATTTGATGGGTAAGGCTCAGATGGCAATGATGATTAGTTGATTACAATCACTTTAAAGCAGATGATCAGACAGTCTGAAAGTAATAGTAACCATCTATCTGAATGTTAGTTGGCTATGGCTGAAGCATTCTTCTCTTTTCTCTCTCTCTCACTTATGAAATGGCAAAAGAATTCTATTTTCAAAGAAATAATTAAAATGAAATTTAAGAGCTAGAAACAACAGGAATATCATCAAATGGTACATGAAAACCATGAGAGAGAGAGAGAGAGAGAGAGAGAAACTACTTGAATCTTGGCAGAATAATCCTTTTCTGCTTCAGCGAAGGAGTTCTGGCACTCTTTTAGCTTCTGCTCCATCTGCCCTCTGTTATTTTCACTCAGGTTTTGTTGCCTCTCCATTTCTGCATTGAGGTAATCTAATTGAGACTCAAGTTTGCAACACAGATTTTCATAATCTAACTCTTCCTTAAGCTTCATTGTGTTTACTACTTTCATAGCCTGCAACAAAACAGAAATAAAGCAATCAAGAACTAAATTGCATGATTACCAAAAAAAAAAAAAAAAAAGAAGTAAATTGCATGTTTTAAACAAAAAGAAAAGAAAATATGTCAGTTGACTGATATTTTTCTTTCACCGGAAAATTTTTAAAGTATTTTGCTGCTCTTACTCTTTGGCCAAACAAAATCGTGCTTGTTGTCTCTAAAAGATGTCGTGAAGATGGACCAATGGTCATAATAAGTGATGTCCTTGATGAACCTATACGAAAATAACTTAAATCAATATCATTTTCTGATGTAACTTCTTAATGAGATTAAATTTTAGTTAATCCATAAGGTTGCAGGAGCTGAGACTGCTGAGTGAGTGTCAAGATAAAGAAGTCAGCATATTGATAAAGAAAATAGTCATATTTGATATGGATGATCTACTATAGAGCAATAGGAAGAGTCCCCCTCTGTTGCTCAGCTGGTTAGGGACATTGAGTAGTATGCATGGGTGCATGAGTTATAGTCTCTTGTAAGGCATGAAAAAAAGGGAGCATGAGAAAAGACCTCAATAGGATTCCACTTGCCTGACCAGCAAGAAAAGAGCCCAAGAGGACTTGGTTGGACTGGTACCACAAAACACCAGTCAGATAACTCTCACTCACTTTATTTACATTTTATCTATGGAAACGGACAAGAAAGTATGTAGTTAAAAAAATGTGCACAATAGACCTACTTGTAAGGCCCCGTATCCTAATTGTGTTTTTTTCTGCTAATTAGTCGGGATTAGTTGGGTAATTAGCTAGTTTTAGGGGGTTAGAACAAAGATTAGATGGTTTGGGGAGAGTTTGGCCCTAGTTGGAGACCTAGAAGGACCTAGTTGTAAGTCTTGTTGAGTGTAGGGGTAATTTGGTATTTTAGATTCTTGAAGGTCTTCGACGCCTTGGGCATGGGAATTTTAACCCCAACAACATTGCCTTGCATTTAAATCCCTTTTGTTGGACTCAAATCCCTTGTAAACCCCATTTTGCTTAAAGGACTAGAGCCAAGGACTTTCTTGTAAATACAAAAAACTCAATACAACTATATAAGACTACTCTCAAGTCATTTTATTTCATTTTCCTCTCAACTATAACAAAGCTCTCTTCTCTCTATTCCCTCTTCTCTATGGTTTAAAATCGTTGTCACGATCACAGTCATCGCGGTGCGAATTTTAATTTTAACCCCAATAAATCCAAAAACAAATATCAAAAAAGTCCATAATATTATAAAATGTTAGAAAACAATTTCTTTTTGATCAGTACACACTATAAAAGCACAATAACGGTTCCCCCCTAGGTCATAATATTTTGTGTCGCTGCTATTTAATCTGTGTTCAAATATGTTGTTTTAGTATTTAATATTTTGCCATATCCTTATAATTTATAAATGAGGATTTTAACGGAAAAAACACTTAATCTGCAAGTGTAACCCGATTAAGCACACTAGATGGTGTTGCACCAATTAAAGCAATTGGGCCGAAATTTCATTTTTTTACTTATTTGGCACATCGTCGGTGCCGACCTTATCTACACTACTTAAGGTCAATGCCAACCCTATCCGAGAATTCAACTAGGGCTCGAAACCCCCTTTCTTCTCAGTCTTTTCTTCTCTCTTCCCCTATACCGTCGAGACCGAACTTGAACGAGTACTCCGGTGTGGTAACCGCCATTTCCACTTGCACCAGGCTTCAAACTTCCGTTTCAACTTCATCTCTTCGTTCCGAATCGACGTTTCCATCGACTATTTTTCCGATCTTTTCGCAAAGGTATCTTTCTCCATCCATTTTTTAATCTTTCATTATGTTTCTGTATTTTCCCTCCATTTTGTTCTCCAGCCATCCTGCATGCTATATCAAAGTAGATGGTACATGGGTTGCAACGTCGTTGTGGGATTTTCTCTAGATTGTTCGTTTGAAGGGATTAGGGTTTGTAGGATTTCAAATTTGGGGTTTTTGTGACTTGAGAAGGATGGTAGCTCCAAAGCAATTACTGTCTTTGGCAGTTGTCATGAATTTGTTCTCCTTACTTATTTGTCTTGTTTGTTGAAATGGATTGAGTTGATTTGAGTTGTTATGCTTTGAGCAATTAAATTTGTTTAAACTTCTTTCACTATAGATTGAAAATGGCAAGGTCATGAAACACAAAAGATGCAATAAAAGATGCAATTGAAAATGGCAATTTCAGTACATTGTAACCTCTCCCATTGACCTTTGTCAGCGTGGAGTTCTCAGATAAACCACTTATTTCTTCTTTTATTTAGTTTTCAAATTTGATGAGGCCAAGCTTTAATCAATCTAATTTATTTTCATACATAACCCTTTTTTTTACAAATTAATATGTATGATAGAAAGTTTGTACCATGTATATTTATTGAATTTTGTGGACTAGTATCACAGTTATGGTTGAGATTTAGTTTAAGTTGGAGCGTTCCTAAACCCTAGAGCTTAAATTATAAATTGAACTATTGAAGTCTCCAACCAAGTTGAAGTGTTTATAGCCCCACTTTTTAATACATATTGTTCTTAAAATTTAATTGGATACATGTATAATATACATTGATGAGATCAAATGTCCAAGTCTTTATCTCTCAGAAAAAGATCCAAGTCTTTTTTTAGACATTAGATAAATGGTGGTGTTGTAAGGTGTCAAACCAGTGCCCAAATTGCTTATTGGTTGCCATTTGGGCCGTCTGTAGGGAATGGATGGTCAGATTAACATGTTAGTTCATATCCGCATGTCAGTCATCAAGCATGCCGTTGTGATATATATATATTGTGATCATGAGTCATAAGAACATATATTACTCCCATCCTTTTTTGTAAAATGTATTACATAAGAACCTAGTGACTCATTAGCTTAAAAAACATGCAAGTTCTAATTTTGTTTCTATGTAGGCCATTTATATCATGTCTAATTTGGAAGTACACAGATGTCTCAAGACAATACAGCCAACAACGAATTGCGTCGCAACGAGGCTAGTACCTTTAATGCTCAACGAGGCTAGGATCACACTTGAGGACATGGATTACATCTACAGATCCGAAATGCACCAAAGCTTAACCTCCCTCAACTCCCGGTCTTGCCACCCGACTTGCAGTGAATCTCCCCCTCCATTTGTTGTGTTATATGTGTTCTTGGGTATTGATGTGAAACTGAACGTAATATCATGTTAAAGTACTTGTAATTGAAGTGGATAGGGTGTGGATGTTATTGGACAGTAAAAGATTTGTAACTGTAAACTTAGGAGATGTTGTTAATTTTAGTAAATGTATATGGGATGTTGTCAAATTAAGTGAATGCCAATTGAATTCATGAATGTTTTGGTTTGTATTTAAATCCATGAATGTAGAAGTTGAAGTGAATGCAGGTCTTTTGATGTATAATGTATTTCGATTTCAGTGAGACCTTCCTTGGGGAAGATATTTTTTCTCCTTTATACAGCGTCATCACCAACCTTGTAACAATTTTTTCCATTGCTAAGGTCGGCACCAACCTGGACTTAAGAGTTTCGTCCAAAAAAAGGTCTGGGAAAGTTACAACTCTGGGGTTTAAAAATAGGATGCATGCATCATCACCGACCTTATTATGAACTGCTAAGGTCACTACCGACCGGGACTTAGAATTTTTTCCAAAAAAGGTCTGGGAAAGTTAGAACTCTGGGGCTTAAAAATAGGATGCCGGCGTCATCACCAACCTTATTATGAACTGCTAAGGTCATCACCGACCCTATACTCAAATTTACAACATGAGGTTGGAATTCCATGCAAACTCATTACGTAACGTACAAAACGTACATCATCTTCCACTTGAAATTAATCATCCACACCTCTTTTCAAATCAAATGATAATTTCAACACAAACATAACCAATGCAAAGATTATTAGGTGTTCAACGTCTGACATGCTATTACAACATCATAAAAAAGTTAAATTAGTGAGACCATCCGGGGGTGAGAGATTATTAGGTACTCAAGAGCTCATTCACATTAGTAGTTCAATTGACATGTTCCATTGAAATAAAGAGAAAGTTACATTTCACAACTCCGTCTCACACAACAATGTATGGGGTTTAGATTAAAATTGTTAATGATTTCCTCCTTATTAGAAACTATTACATGTAAAGTACTTTCGTTGTTGACATTTAAGTGAATGTAGTCATATGTATTACATTGTGGATTGCAAAAAAGCCAATAGGGCTCGTATGCAACATATACCATAATAAGTGACACCAAAAATACACGGCATATAATGAAAGAGAACATGTATTCTACCTAAGAATTAGTTGTCCATGCATTAAATGAGAGAATATGTATGATATAGTGTCAATAGAAAGAGGAGATAGATTTCTAGGGTTCCATCATGCGAAGAGAAAATTTCTCATTACCACCTCTGTGGAAACCCAAACAATAGCAAGAGAAGATTGATACACAACTAATGGTGAAGTCATGGGTGGAAAAAAAAAGACAGATATCATGTTTCGCACCAATACAATGCTCAAGGAAACGGCCTCTTTGTGATTTTGGAGAAGTAGGAAGAATGAAGCTCGAAATCGCATTATATAGGGTTCGAGGACAGGGTCGGCACCGACCTTAAATAGTGTAAATAAGGTAGGCACAGACGATGTGCCAAATAGGTAAAAAAAAAAAAAAAGAAATTTCAGCCCAATTGCTCTAATTGGTGCAACACCATCTAGAGTGCTTAATCAGGTCACATGTGCATATTAAGTGTTTTTTCCGGTAAAATCCTCTTTATAGATCTATCAATGTAATTCATATTTAAAATCCAAAGCACTCAAAAATAATTATCATTATTTATATTAGCTTTGTAAAAAAATTTACTCTAATCATAGTTGGGCCCACCATCAAATTGACCATGCCACATTATTAGAATCATTGGCCTATCAGATGAGACTTCAGGAATGTAATCTATTACAAGAAAGTAGGTTTATCAAATGTTTTTATGTTCAAATGTCATTAATCTGGAAAAATAAAAGTTATGCATACTTTCCATTTAATGGAGTTAATTTTTGTAATACCCATTTGAGAAGGGGGCATTTATTTTTAGTGGTTAAGACCTTTTTCATAAGTAAGCCTTATTTAGATGGTGTAAGATAAATAATAAAAACGTTTAGATACTCAATCGAATTTCTTAATATTTTATTCACATATATTATAGGAGTGATTGATGTGATAGTGGGACCTATATGTTATTGTAATAAAATTTGTTAAGGGCCCATTCTAGAAGGAGGCCATCCTTTCAGAATGAGTAAGGGCGGCGGCGGCGGCAATGGGCGCGATGTTCAAGGGCGGCAATGGGCGGTGAAGTGCAAGGGGGTAGCAGTGGGTGGCGTCATGCAAATGGAGATCTATGCTCCAGCCTCCGCGCACCTCGCTCCTCTCTTGTCTCTCTATCTTTCTCCTTTTTTTATTTTTCTTGTAGCCATAAACTATCCCTGTGTCTTCTCTCCCTCTATTTTTTAATTTCTTTTCTATCTTGTGAATCTGCATGTGATCTTGTTTGATTTTTGTTTGGGGAAGAAAGAAGTAAAAGAAAGAAAATGGGAAAGAAGAAATAAAAAACCATCAGTCGACCTTTATTTTTCAAAATAATGGCCGATATAATGGATGGGCCGTTATTTTGAGAATATCTGTGAAATAGGCCGATATTTTGGCCTTTTTTCTGTTACGTTACTTGATGACCGTTATTGTGTAAAAATCGTAACGGTAACGGACATTTTTTTAAACCCTTCTCTTCTGTCTTTCTCTCCTTCCCTTGCAAGCAAGATGACCAAGATCTTAACAATCCAAGTTAGGAAAGATGAATCCAAGCATCAAGAGCCCTTGATCATCATCTTCTTCATCAAGATCTCCTTCCCCTTCTTAATTCACTGGGTTAGATCTCATTTGGTGAGCAATTTCCTTCATAAACCCTTTCTTTCATCTAGATCTATGATTTAATTACTAGTACTCTGCATACATGCCCTTTTAACCCAAATTCCCTTACTTTTGCTGTAGAATCTCTTGTTAGGGTTTAGATTTCGGTTGTCTTGATGATTTGCTAGAGATCTTGACGGTTTCTTGGGGGATCTTGAGGGAATTCAGCTAGATCTAGCTTAAGGCAAGTATTCAATTATAATTCCATAACATGCATGCTTGGTTTCATTGATTTCATATTGAATCTACTCTAGAAAACCCTATTTCATGCTCATTTGTATGGTTTTGATGCTAATTACATGTTTATGGGTTGTTAAAGGCTAAATTGGTAGAATTAGGTCTTGCATGCAATGGATCAGACTTGTACTGTGATGTTAGAAATGAAATTATACGGGTTTTTATGTTAGATTTGAGATCCCCATTGTAATTATTTAAATTCACCATCTTGGAGTTAAGAACTGGGGATTTATGGCTAACCGTATGCCCTTTACAATTAGCCATAAGCTACAGAACAGCTAACCGTAAATGTAGAAATGCTAGTTTTTCCAAAGAGCCAACAATGCCCATTTTGTTTTATGGTCACCTCTCAGCTAGCCATAGGGCTACCCACGGTGAGCCATAAGGCTACTATAGTACATTCACAGCTAGCCGTACCCAAATCACAACTAACCATAAGCCTGGGTTTTCCTGAAGTGCATAATTCATACTTTCAGACCTTAAGACTAGCTTGGGACCATTTAACCATGTCATGCTCTATTATTAATTACTTATAAGACCTTTGTAGGTGGTGTGTGAGCTGGCATTCACCTAAGGGTTGCCCAAATTCGTTTAGCTCAATGCTAGGTCAAGTGTACAAGGTTTAGGGGCCTTTTGATGTCTCTTAACTTCGGAACACCAATGTTATAAGCCTGATGGGGCATCGGGGACCCTAAAACTACGCAGAGTTGGATGGCATTGACCTCGGGCAATCTAGACCTAGGTTGGATCTTATCTTTGTCCATGTCTTGCATTGACTCATGATATATATATATATATATCATGATATTTTATTCTCGCATGGATTGTACATGCTTCTTTAATCGTTTCCATATGTTACACTTGTTTATATTGTTGTTGCTTTTATACTTGATGCTCTCATATGATAGACTTGTACCTTGGACATAGGATGGACCTAGTGAACCTTGAACTAGTACGGACTTGTTGTATCCCTTTTTGTGTAGTTAAAACTTGATAACCTAGAACTAGAGTGACTTGACAGTTAGCGCTACACCCTTGATGTACTCGCCCTTGCTAGATGAGCCGGACACTTTGCATTGTATCTAGTTAGAGTTACCTTTGATCCAAGTGTTGGCGCCACTTAGCTTCGATCCATGCCTAATCAAACCCGGCTTGTATGGGTTTAACCTTGTTGTCTCTGACTGCAGTAATGCCTTGTTTGGAGTCATTATACTCTGGTACCATTTTCTTATTTACTTGTTGGACACAAGATTAATTCCTCTGTGGAGACTGAGGGTACCCTTTGTTTTGCCTTATATTATCTAGCTCTCACCACGTACATCTTGCTTGTATCATACGGTTGGGCGAATGAGCATGTGGATTGTCATTTTACTAGTTTGCACACGTTAGATATGTCTCACATGATTCATTGATGTTAATCTATTATTTTCACTATCATTCCTAGATATCTACATTTCTTGCCATCTTTACAATTACAATATCTTTAATTCTATTTGAATGCTTGTGTTATTATATTTGTCTGCTTGCTCTAACTAGCTAATCTTGGCGTTGTAGGAGACTTTGCCTCCACCACCCTCATCCCGGAGGCGGAGGCACCGGGGGGGGGGGGGGGGGGGGGGGGGGGGGTGGGGGGTGTGGGGGACATAGCGGTTGAACTAGCAAAGTGGATCCCAGATGATGTCATTTAGACATCTATTGGCGTGAGAGGCGGCACATACTTATGAGAGACTTGGAGATCTACTTTTGCTAGTTATAGCTAGTCTGGAGTTGTGACATGGTTTTGATAAAATATATAATAATGATTAAACTTTTACACTTCCGCGCTACTTTAATTTACTTTGATGAACTTTTATATGCTTTGACATCATATTATCTCTTGGGATGCTTTACATGCTGTTATTACTTCATATCATGATTACTATTGCTTCTGCTGAAACGTGCTGTGAGATATGGTGTACTTGTGATGGAAATGTGCTAATCCTCACACATGATATCCTACGGGAGCGGTGTGGGGCAGAAACTTCTATAACTTGTGGAATCCACACCCGTCGTCCCCCGAAATTTGGAGACGTTATCCGAGGTTCGGTTCGGGGGCGTGACACTACTAGAGAAAAGAATAGAGAAATCTTCTACAGTTTGGTTTTTTTAATACTCCTTTATTTCTTGATAAGTCTTAAAGGGTTACCTAAGCATTTTAATAACTCTTCATTGGAAGTCCATGATGTGTAGGAACTAGAAAAATGTCTAATTTAAACTTCCAACTTCTGGCTGTCACTCACTTTAAATCGTGTTATTAGTTCTGCATTGACTCTTTGAATGAATTGGAATGAAAGCTTTTTAAGGATGGCAGAGAAATCAACTAATTTTCGACCAGAAAGAATCTAATGCTGACCTATTGACTTCTTAAAAAATGAGTGATTTGCAAAAACATCAAACCATATACTGTTTTACAAGAACAAAGTTTAATGGCAACACCAACATAATCATTTCAAAATTGGCATTGTAAAAAAAAAAAAAAAAAAAAAAAAAAAAAAAAAAAAAAAAAAAAAAAAAAAACCCTTCAAAATCACTGAATATCATTCTCAAAACCATTTAGAATCTTCTAACGATAAGTACAGGTAAAGAATATGAATAATGCAAGATTTACTTAAAAAGAGAACATAAGAAACCTCCAAATGAATCACGAAGCAGTCTTGTAAGCTTGGAGTCCCTTGTAGGTATATGAGGCCTGTTTTCAGCTAATGCATTTATACATTTTCCAAGGGATGTGAGGGAAAGATTAATGAATTTAGCCTCTTCGCGCATAAAGCCTTCACTGCCTGCATCAAGAAAAGTTATCGTTATGCAAAGTTGCACGTTTTATTTTAAAAGAAACAAATGAACAGTGCAAACTTTAATATTCGTAGTGATATTTCTGAATCTGAAGTAAAAAATCTAACTAATTCAGGACACTGAGTATATCCACCATCCAGGTGCCAAATTGTATAATGCATTGTACCAAGTTACTATATGTGTAATCCTATACTTCCAAAAATGGATGATTTTTCACCACTCGCAACTTAATTTTTTTCATTTTATGGGATGCAGTCTCCTAAATTTTCAAAAGTAGAGATCATTAGATATTAGGCGCTAGAATCTATATACCAAGATGAAGAATTAGTAAACCAGGAAAATAGAGTACCAAGAAATACCAACAGCACAGAAAACTGAAACAACTGAAGGGCAACAGAGTACTAAATCATCTGCTAAATCAGCACTGAGGAAAGATTTAAACCAGCTTGAGGATTACTTTCCAATATTGTCTCAGTCCAAAATTCAGATGTTGCATGTCTGTGCTTTACCTCTTTCTGAGCCAATCGAGTACACTAAAAAATAACATGTTTGGTATTCTTGCAATAGTTACAGAAATTCTCTTTACAAATTTGATCAATATGCCCCATTGCAGGCATCAAAATTTCAAAGAACTAGTTAAGGCACCCATTTTCCGTAACATCATTGTAAACCATCAAAAACCCAAAAGTTACTATGACAGTGAGTCAGACAAAAAAGTGGAGATTTGACCCACTAAAAGATGGAATTTTTCCATGAAAATGACCCAAAAATACAGTCAATTTCCATGTCATTCTCGGCAAGAGCTTTCCAATGATATATTATAATTGAAAATTTGATGGTCGGATCAAAAGTTACGGCCTCTACACGCTAGGGTGTGAAGATATTTTAAACATAGTTACCAAAATCCTATGATTCTGATCCTGAATCCCAATTCGTATCCCAAATCCTAAGAAAAACGATTTGTATCTATGCAATGAATATTATTTACAGATGAAATTCATGTGTGAATCTTACAATTCGATACTCGTTTCATCAAATCTTACTATTCAAGCGATTTGGTTGAGCGAGAATAGCTACAACCGTTAAGTTAATATTAACAATTGTTTACCTATTCTCTTTCTTTATTCTTACTTCTGTTTAACATTTTTTCTTTTAAAAAGGTTGTTTAGTAATTAAGGAACCCTCTTAAGAATTTTTGCGGCTTTGGAGAGATTTTAGAGATGAATAAAGAACATGCATGTAATTAAAACGTTCGATTGTATGTATGGTTCTTGTCTCTATCTTCTTTTTTTTAATCTTCTTTGGATTTTTATTTATTTATGAACACTTTCTTAACTTCAAGAGATATCCTAATGTATAAGATTGATGGTTTGGATTTTATTTTTACTTTTTATACTTTTATTTAAGATAACAAAAGATAAATATATATTGCTACCTTAAACTTATTTAACTAGAAAAAAAATCCTACAATTCGCAATACAATTCACGATTCGATTCGATTCGTGTGTATGAACGATTTGCGATACGATTCCGATTTTCAAAACTATGATTTTAAAGGCTACATTTTCATCAGTCAAAAACATTACACAAATTTGAAACATCCCCTATTCATAGAAGAGTGAATAACTTAAAGCAGAATAATTGATCTTATCAAAACACTAATTCAAACCTATCAAATCTAATTTAAACAAAAACCTATCATGTTAAAATGTTTCTAAATATTTCTAACAGAGATCTCTATTGATGTTAAAATGTTCATACTCTAACCTTACGTTGCATTTGTGCAATGCAGTTGCCATGGAAAAACAGCACAAATGGCGCCGGTTTTTCCGGTGTCTTCTTCATTTGATGTTATTTGATGTTTGGCGCAGTGAGCATTCTCTGGAGAAAAGGGCCTTTTTGGTCTTTTTTATTTCACTATTGCGGATCCAGAGAACTCAACCACCCGCGTCGGACCCTTGTGCCGCGAAAAACACTCATATACAAACGTATCCTTAGGTTTTTGGGTTTAGAAGAGGAAAAACCTAAGATAATGGCATGTTACAAAAGTGCATGAGATAAAACCATGGCCGGCCTGATCGCAAAATCACAGCTGGGCCATGGCTCTTATAACATGATGTAACTCAAGAGGGGCCACATTTTGATAGAAACTTCATTGTAGCTTTATTAAGGAGAATATCTCAATTTATGAAAGAAAGAATAGATACAGAAACTTCAAATATTCAAAATGTAAACTTTCCTAACATCTCTTGATCTCTCTCTCTCCAAACATCTCTCTTAATATTTCAACAGAGATCGCTATTGATGTTAAAATGTTCCTACTCCAATCTTCATCTGTAGCAATGGGGTTAGCACACATGCAGGAAGAAAAGCTACAAGAAGTCAAGAGCACTTCATTCCTACTGACCCCAAGTTGTGTAGTGCCGATTAGCCAGCCCAACACCAACCTTGAATGCTAAAGCCATGTGATGAGCCCGACATGAAAACAAGAAACTGGGGGAAGATGCAAGCATAAGGAGATTTGACTTTGTTGCTTCTGCAATGAGAAGTTCTGTCCTGGCCACCGATGTAAGAAACCCCAACTCTTCTTAGTTGACGTGAAAGAAGAGGAAGAGAAGGATGAGGAGATAGGGGGGAGAGTAAATCGCTTGAAAATTCAATTTACGCTCACTCAGGCATGGCACCACCACTAACCATTCAACTGGATGACTGATCAAGCACCAGCCACTATCGATCAATAGTGGCAGCATGCATCCCTTCAAAAATCACCACCTAGTCCAGCGGCTAGGATGCTAAGTGCAAAATTCTACCATCCTTGACATACTGGTAGTTGATGGCAACCAATTGACTTGCATGGGACTACAATGGGTTGGATCTCACAGTTCAAAGCCACCATTTTCACACAAATATAATTCCCCTAAGTCCAACCTTTACACAAACCCAATACCATGTCGGGCAAATGGTTGCAATAACTCGGGCCGATATGGTGTGATATCAAAATTTTAACCATGGACTTCATGGTGGTTAACCAAAGCTACCACCTATAAGGAGACAGGCCACTGAGATTCATTCTTCTAGTATCCATTCAATGGAGCGACTAATCCAAAATTCACCAACAGCAATATTCACACAAACTGGCAGAAAGGAAGGAGTTATCAAAAAAAAAAAAAAAAAAATACAAATCCTGATTTACTAGCACTATTAGATTCTTTTATTCACATGTTTGAAGAATCCAAAGGGGTATCATCAAATAGGACGCAGGACCATAGAATCAAGCTGCGAGCATGAACCTGTTCCAACCAATGAGAGGCCTTGTACCCATATGCCCAAAAGAAAGAGATTGAGAAGATTGTCAGCAAGATGCTTGAATCAAGTATCCTAATGCCCAATGTGAGTCATTTCACTTCACATGTATTATCAGTGAAGAAAAGGGATGGAACATGGACATAGATTATTAAGCCCTCAACCAAATTCCGATCCCATTCAATGATCAACTAGCTGCTGGACGAGTTACATGGGGCTAGCTTCTTTTTCAAACTTTCGATCAGGCTGCCATCAAATCAGGGTGCAGGAAGAGAATGCGCAAAACACTGCATTTCGAATGCTATGAAGGGTCACAACTACACCTCTTCTTCCATGTATCATAGCTTTAGAAAAACATCGGAGCTCGTCATACCTAAGCAGCGGACAATCTATGACGTTGATGTGCCAAAATCAATCATTTATCTTTGATGGTACCCAAGATGAGGAAGATTTATGAAGGCGGCCCTAGTGCAGTGGGCCAATCTACCCGCAGAAGATGCTTCATGGGACCAGTTCTCAACACTGCAAGAGTGTGTCCCAACTCAGCATTGAGGACAAAGTTGATTGTCAAGGAGAAGAGAATGTTACAACCTAGGAGTCAGTGCGTCAACCCACAATATACCATTGGGCAGGCCAAAAGTCAGCCCATGCTGGATATGTCCATTAGCAAGAATCCAGTGGATTAGCACTGCCAAGTAGGCGAGAGAGATGCTTAGGATAAGCAACAATTATCTTATTCTAAAGTATGATTTGTTAGGTGGATAGGCATATGATTGATGAGTGTTATCTTAATTAGGATTTATTGTTGGCAAGCATAAAATCAAGGGTGGCAATTATGGGATTTCCTCCAATTTTGCAATCCAAAAGTCGTACTCAGTCTCTATTTGAAGAGAGGAATTGATCAATGAAAGGACAAACAAATTCATATGTCAAACTTTGATGCCTGCACTTGGAAGGTGAGTCTTCTCGAAAGGACTCGATTATCAAGTTATTTTAGTGGTCTGTACCATATTGTTGTGTGCCTGTTTAGTTAAAGGGCCATTTTTATAAGACTGCAGTTGGACCTGCTTAGTTATAGGAGCTGAATGTTGGAAATGGATAAATGGGAAGAAGCTATAGGACATATGGCTGATGTAAGCAAGCTAAGATGGATGTGTGGAGTTACAAGAAATGATAGAACGGAAATGAACAAGGAAAAGGAGACACACAGGTAGGTTGAAAGAAGAAAAAAAATCAAGAAAGTCATTTAAGATAGTTTGGGCATGTTTATACAAGGCCAAAATCAACCGTTAAATGACATTTCAAAGGGTTATTGATGCAGACCACAACGAAGATCATGAATATCACATTGTGGTCCAAGCATAGTCATTTTCTAGGAGGCCTTTGATCGTGCACATGGGGTCCTAAACCCATGTGTGAAAGGTTCAGATCGGTAACACCACCATGAAATTTAAAATTTTTTTTTTGGGTGTTGGGTAGGGGGGAGGGGGGTGGGGTGTGTGGAACGGGAGCGCGGGAGGCTTGGTTTGAAAATTCTGCAACTACAGGAGTGTTTCTGTGATTTTCAGAAATTCTAATTGCAGAAAATACAGCTCACAGGCTCATTTTGGACCCAAATTGCTTTAATGGACCCGGATCCAAACAAGGCTACTTCCAGTAGGGTCACCCGTGGGCTAGTTTCAGACTTTCAGCGCACAAGTTCTTTCAAGAAAAGGTCGGCCAATGTGGGACAAACGGTTGGAAACATCCAGACATGTCTAGATGCCAAGACAGATCAAATTTTCTTTTTTTGAGTTTTCTTCTCTAACAAGCTAATGTAAATATGTAATTAGCAGTAGTAATCTTGGAAGATTTAGAAAATCTCTATAGAACTATTTTAGGATGGTTTTATTAGGGTTTTCTTGGATTTCCAGCATTATCACATGTAATGGTTTCAGTTGGTTAATAGAAGTCTTCATTGCTGTGACCAATCCTTGAAAGCCGTGTTTATTGGATAAAACTGAGTTTATAGCGTTCTAGGATGGGTTTTTCCTATATGAGTTATCAAAGCTTGCTGTATTTCTCTTAAGTCATCCTTCTTGTCACTGTTTTAAAGAGAACCAGGCCACGGATCTACTGTTATAGCAGTCTCTATGCATCGAGGTGTTCGCAGCCAGGCCTTGTAGACCTTCTGGCTGCATCAGTTGTGAGTTGAAGGAACTAGGATTTAGACTTTGGTGATATAGTGGAAAAACTTGTTAGACAGGAGTTACAAAGATAATGGCTTCAAATAGGATTGGGAGAAAAAGTAGAACTCACAAAGGTAACCCTAAATAGATTCATATTAGACTACAATGGCAATTAAGTTACAATCCTATGTTACCATCAATCTTTTCTCCTTTGCCAATATTTTCTCTTGTGTGCTTCTCCCTACACACATGAATAAACATACTGAATTGCACATACACAATCACAGAGTGGATACTATGAGAGAGAGAGAGAGAGAGAGAGAGAGAGAGAGAGAGAGATCACTCATGCCGCTAGTAATATAGGTCTGAAAGATGTGGTATATGGTCCTAGCCTATTTGTTTTCATATGTAACGCCATTAAGCCATCTCTGCCAGTTATTTTTACTACCGGTCCCAAGCCCAAGTAAAGGAGGAGGGTTGCATTGGTAGGTTGACAGCCAGCGAAAAAATTTGTCACAACCCAAACATGAATTTTGAGCTTTCAACATTCCAAGATCGTGTTAGGGCGTTACCCACTTTAAGCGACACGTTGCAACGTTGCCGGTTGCAGTGGAAAGTGGGCAAGGGCTACCGCACCATTATGGACAAGTGCGGCTAAAGAAGTTAGTCCAGCAGTAGAAGAAGAGGAAGATTCGCCTTGCTGCTTGGAATATAGGAACCTTCACAGGCCAGAGCATGGAGTTAGTTGAAGTTATGAAAAGAATAAGAGTTAGTGTAGTCTGTCTACAGGAGACAAAGTGGAAGGGGGATAAAACTAAGGAGCTCATAGATGGTTATAAACTTTTTTATGCAGGTAAGAAAAAGTGAACTACACAAGAAATGGAGTGGGTAAAGTTGTAGATAAGGATCTGAAAGAGAAAATTGTTGGGGTAAAGAGATTGGGTGATGGAATTATAGCAATTAAACTAGTGTAAGAGGAAAACATAATTCATATCATTAGTGCATATGCTCCCCAAGAAGGATTAGATGAAAGTGTCAAGAGCCAATTTTGGGAGGAGATGGAAGGTTTTCTACGAGAAATTCCAACTAGTGAAAAGATTTTCCTAGGAGGGGATTTAAATGGGCATGTAGGAAAAGATAATAGAGGTTGTGAGAGAGTGCATGGAGGATAAGGATTTGGAGAAAAGAATGAGTTAGGAGACACTATCTTGGACTTTGTTTTAGCATTTGACCTTGTAATAGCAAACACTTGTTTTAGAAAGAGAGAGGAGCATTTGATTACTTATAAAAGTGGAACTAATAGGAGCCGGTTAGACTTTTTTCTAGTTAGAAAACATGACCGATTGGATTATAAAGATTGTAAGGTTATTCCAGGAGAGAGTTTGACCACGCAACATAGGCTAGTAGTTTTAGATATTTGCATTAAAAGTAGAAAGAGGGTTAGTAAATGAAATGTGCCCTAAAACAAGGTGGAGGGAGTTGAAAGCAAGGATGAAAATAGCTACGCCCGCTGCCAAACCGCTACGAAGCTGGTGCTACATAGCAGCGTAGCGGTGCAATTTGAAAAAATCGCCAAATAAATCTGAAAATTTTTCAGAAAATCCTAAAAATTGTAAAATGAAAGAAAATGTGGTTTTTATGCAAAAGTAAGTAAAAAATGGGGGCGTAGCGGTGCCCTCATTGCATGAGTCCTGTATCGCTATTTGGTTATAAAATAATAGCATTGATCAATTTTTTTCATATGTATTTATATTGGTTGGCTATTCTAAGTTAAAAACTAATAAGATGTTTGTAAAAAACAATGCAATTAAAATATCATCAGTATCATGTTTTGAATATAACATTTCATAGTTGTATCGTGAAATGCACACACACGCACATATGGAGATAATTTTTCTATTAAAGTTAAATTTGATTAGAGCCCTATTTTCTATTAGTGTAAAATTTGGTTGTGGCACTGTTTCCTATTATAAAGAGCTTTGGTCAAGTCCTATTTACTATTAGAGTGAGATTTGGTTGGAACCTATCTTCAATTAGTTCGAAATTTGGCTGTGCTTTTTTATTTTTGAAAGTTGGCTATGGCCCTATTTCCAATTAGAGTGAATTTTGACAAATGCATTAATTTCAATTAAGAAATATTTGGCTAAGGTATGACTTTTTTATTTTAAATTTGGGCCTCATGATGGAGACCACCCGTGATTAAAAAGACAACAAGTTCTTTGGCTTTTCTTCTTTTGGATGAGACCATTTATTTTTTTGAATGGTTTTTTAATGATCTTTTTTAAGTGGTTTTATAAAAAAATTTGGATGATTTTTTATCATTAGTTTTTTAATGATTTTTAATGGTTGTTTTTTTAATGGTTTTTGAGTATTTTTTTAATGGGCTTTTTAATGGGTTTTTAATTGTTAGTTTTTAATTGTTATCTTAAGAGCACATTTAGTTTTCATTTGAGCCCTTCATTAGGTGGGCCCATCGTGGGCCCATGACTTACCCAATGATAAAAGAAAAGTGGGACGATGTGTGCATCTGCAACCCGATAAGGGCATTTGCTGCCCTAGCTTCTGTCTGAAACAGAAAGACGGAAACAAAAGAGAAGGGCTGCCCAAGCCTTAGTCAGAAACAAAAGGAGGGAAAAAGGAGGAGGAGGAGGAGAAGCATGCTACTGCCGCTGCCGTCGCTACTTACTGCCGCTGCCGCTGCAGTCACCGACCTGCCTGCTGCTGCTGCCGCTGACGTTGCCGACCTACATGCCTGCTGCTGCCACTGTGGTCATGTCGTGCTGCTGTCGGTGCCTCCATGTATCAGGTATGTCCTCCTCTGCAAAACATCTCTCTTTTTTTCTTTTTTCCTTTCTTCCTCTTCCTCTGTCTCTTTTTTTTTTTTTTTTTCCTGTTGTTTGTTCAATCAATGAAGCAAACGAGAAGAAGACGGAGGGGGGGTGCTGGTTTAACCCAGACATAAAGAAAGACGTGAAGCTACATGAGCCGAAAACTTATGCAGAAGCCTTAAGGAAAGCTTTCATCTCAGAAGAAGCAATTGAGGATATAAAGAGAGGGACCCAACTGGTGTCCACCGAAGGTAAATCAGATAATCTCAAACACCATTTTTCCCATAAGAAACAGAAAACAGGAGCCAAACCGGTCTACAACCACTGCGGGGGATCCCATGATACAAATCAATGTCAAAAGAGCCAGGAGTGTGCTATGGTTGTGGAAAGGAAGGTCATCGGGTAAAGGATTGTCCGGAGGCTAGCCAAAAAATCAATCCAAACAGAAGAGCGGATGTTTCGGTTGTGGGCAGGAAGGGCACCAAGTTAAAGATTGCCCCTAGAAAACAGGGAAGGAACCAAACCCAACCACAAGGACAACCACCTAGGCAAAATCAGCAGGACCGCCAGCAAGAGCGTCCACAGAACGAGCTTCACTATCAATAGAATCAGACATATCAACACCGAGGAAACCAGCAAAACCCACCCCAAGGACAGCAGTACAATCATGGCAGGAACAATCAAGGGGGGAACCAAGCAGGACAACAACAAAATGGGAGAGTCTTTGCTATGACTCATCAGGATACAGAAGCGGCCAACAATGTGGTCAAGGGTATGGTTTTAATTTCCAATCATGAAGCTCGTACCTTATTTGATTCTGGATCAACGCACTCTTTTGTTTCTCATACTTTTGATGCTAAGATAGAAAACTCCCCCTCAACTTTGACTCATGCATCAGTAGTGTCAACACCCACAGGCGAGCACATATGTACTAGAACCATATATTATAATTGTATGTTAGAAATTAGGCAAGCCCGGATGCTGGCTAACCTAGTATTGTTACATATGGATGACTTTGATGTTATATTAGGAATGGATTGGCTTGCTAAGTACCGGGCTATTTTAGATTGCTTTAACAAAGTAGTTTGGTTTAACCTGGAAGATTTTACTCGTGTTAGTTTGGTGGGAAAAAGGAGACCTATTAGGTCAATGGTTATCTCATCCATCAAAGCCGGTGAGCTATTGAGTCAATGCAAAGGCTTTTTAGCCTTCATTACAGAGGATAAACAGAAACCGATGTAGAAGACATCCCTGTTGTCAGGGAATTCTCCGATGTGTTTTTGGATGACTTGCCTTGGTTACCCCCAATTCGGGGAGGTTGATTTCACTATTGAATTGTTGCCAGGTACAGCCCCGATTTCTAAGGCACCTTATCGTATGGCCCCCTCAAAACTAAAGGAACTCAAGGATCAATTAGAAGAATTATTGGACAAGGGATTCATCCAACCTAGCGTGTCTCCATGAGGAGCACCGGTTTTGTTTGTTAAGAAGGATGGAACCCTGAGAATATGCATTGATTATCGACAGTTAAATCAAGTGACTATCAAGAACAAGTACCTTCTACCCCGTATTGATGAATTGTTTGACCAACTACAAGGTGCGAAATACTTTTCCAAGATTGATCTAAGGTCCGGCTACCATCAACTAAGAATGAGGGAGGAGGACATTCCCAAGACGGTGTTCCGGACTCGGTACGGTCATTCAGAGTTTTTAGTCATGCCTTTCGGTTTGACCAATGCCCCAGCCGCATTCATGGCACTTACGAACCAAGTTTTTCAACCCTTTTTGGATAAATTTGTGGTGGTATTTATTGATGATATCCTCATTTACTCTAAGGAAAAGGAAGAACATGGTGAGCATCTACGTACCTCCTTACAGCTATTAAGAGACAACAAGCTTTACGCCAAGCGAAGCAAGTGTGATTTTTGGGTAGGGCAAGTAACCTTTTTGGGTCACATTATTTCGGGAGAAGGATTATCTGTAGACCCTACTGAAATAGAAGCGGTTACAAATTGGAAGCGACCTGCAAATGTTTCAGAAGTTCGAAGTTTCTTAGGCCTGGCTGGCTATTATTGAAGGTTCGTACAGGGATTTTCTACAATTGCCGGACCGTTAACCAGACTCACAAGGAAGGATGTCCCATTCACTTGGGATGAGAAATGTGAAGATAGCTTCCGAACATTGAAAGGTAAACTAACATCAGCACCAATATTCACCCTTCCCGCTGGGAGTGGGGGATTTATGAGTTATTGTGATGCGTCGTTGCAAGGGTTAGGGTGTGTTATCATATAACACGGAAAGGTGATTGTGTACTCTTCCAAACAACTAAAAGTACATGAACAAAACTATGATACGCACAACCTTGAGTTAGCAGCTATAGTCTTTGCATTAAAATTTTGGAGTCACTACCTTTACAGTGAAGAATTTGAGGTATATACCGATCACAAGAGTCTCAAGTACGTATTCTAATAGAAGGAGTTGAACTTGAGACAACGTAGATGGATGGAATTCCTAAAAGACTATGACTTCTCTATATTTTATCATGCAGGAAAGGCGAATGTTGTAGCCGATGCCTTGTGCAGGAAATCAGCATGAATGGCTTGTTTGACCGCCGAGTGGAGACTACTTGAAGAGATCAAGGACTTAGATGTCAATTTATGGCCTATTGGTGAAAAGGTATTATTGGGAAGTTTCAAGGTTCAACCTGAGTTAATCCAAAGAATAAAGGATCATCAGCGCGATGACAAGACATTGTTGGAAACCTTTGACAAAATGGACAATAAGCCGGACTTCTCAATTGTCAATGGCGTATTACATTTCAGGGGAAGACTTTGTGTACCAAATATCCGAGAAATCAAAGATGAAATTTTGAAGGAAGCACATCATACAAGATATACTATCCATCCGGGGAGCACCAAGATGTACCAGAACTTAAAACTCATATTTTGGTGGATCGGCATGAAAAATGATGTTACCAAGTTAGTCGGACGGTGTTTTACTTGTCAACAAGTGAAAGCTGATCATAGGAAGCCGGGGGGATTACTGCAACTGTTACCCATACCAAAATGGAAATGGGAACATATCTCTATGGATTTCATTTCAGGGTTCCCTAGAACCTCAAGGCATAATGAAATAATTTGGGTAATTATGGATCAGTTGACCAAGTCGGCGCAATTCATACTGCTGAAAGGAAGAACTACGATGGAATACCTGGCCAAAACATATGTTCGAGAGATTGTAAGGTTGCATGGCGTTCCAAGTAATGCCATTAAGCCAACCACTAATTGATGGGGTAACACTTAGATGATGGTACTGATGATTATTATGATTTATGATGAAAAGAGAAAAATTTCCTTGTCATGTTGGTGTCAAGCACATAAATTACTTGGTTGACTTTCCTTTGCTGACATAAATCTGTTATGATGCCCGCATCCAGTTGGTATGCCTCAAAGAACACCTAGAAGTGCATCAAAGTAACTCACTCCTACAAGAGCAAGATTTCTCCTCAGCCATCTAGTTTAGACCTAACACCTAGAGCTGTAATTTTACCACCAGAATAATAACTTAAAGAAACTGAATGTCTGTACAAGATAACTGTTTGACAAAACCAATTCCAAATATAAGTTAAATGCATGGACAAGAAATATGACTACAAGATGTTCGTCACAATTTCTTGGAAGGTTGCATAGAGATTCCTTTATTGAAAATGTTGATTTAAATACTAACGTCAAATTAAAGGTCAATAGATTAGGAAAATGAAGAGAACATGTTATTGCATCTTTTTTTTCTTTTTTTTTTTTGGGGGGGTGGGGGGGGCGGTGGGGGGGTTGGGGTGATACTTATCAACGTATAATTTCCTCTATCAGAGATATACAGATGAGTGAATAGTGATGGAATCAGTTCTGTTCTTTGAATGCTGAGTAGAAGATTAGCACTACTTGTTAAACGCTTCCATGCTACTAATTAAAGATCAATAAAATAGCATATCATGCTACTGACAAAAACTGCCTATGACACTAATAAGATGTGAATGTTGGAATTTTACAAATTACACATCATGGAGAAGGCACACATTATGCCAGTAAGTACAAACTTTAAGGCTGAGTTTCAGAAACAGACCAGATTTGTCTATTCTTTCAGATCCTGCAAGGTCAACAATCAACAGCTTGCTTTTCAACAAAACAGGTAGACTGTTGCCAACAGGTACATCGATTTGGGGCCTGTTGTCTTGGTAAGTGAGCTCATTTTCTAGTTTTTCTTTCACAGATCTTCGGACATAAACCTATATGTAAAGTCAGGCCCAAAAACAATTATCAATCAGGTCCCTTGCATGGAAGAAAGATTTAGAACAGGGTGATAGCAAAGTAAAAAAACTCAATTGAACAAAACCAAGTTGCCCACCATAAGAATTGCATGACTACGTGAAGACTCAGTATTCAGCTTTGTATTTGCTGCATGGCGGTTAGCCTCACCAATTTCAAGAAGTTCCAGACAGTGGTCAAGATCTCGAACTTTAACAACAGAAGCATTAGGCAAGGACACTTCACCTGTCTTGGGGTCCTCCATGATAGGAATATTAGTCTTTTCAGGGGCTAGCAAATCTTGCACAGATTCCAAATACAACTGGAAGAAACAAAAAAGATAATACAAGTATAGAAATAGCAATGTAATAACATCAGTGCACACCAGGGTACTTTCACAAGAGAGTCTAGATATAAACTCACATCCTAAAGAAAATATACATATGAGCATACATATATTTGGTTTTGAGATGAACCAAGTGAATTACAATTTAGTCATCACATTAGGCCAAAAGAATAAAAAAGAAAAATAAAAAAAGGGAACATAAACAGAGTGCATCCCAAATTTGAGCATACAGTATCAAAATAACAGTATTGTGTGACTATGTAAAGAAACCCACACCACCATATAAAAAAATGTTTTGCTTCAAGCATTTCTTATACAGTATTTAGATCAATAATAAGTTCTCTCCTCATAGCTAGCCCCTTACACGATGCTTAGAGCAACCTTAAATAATTTCAAATGTAGACTTCTCTAATCTTGGATCATTCCAAAGTTCTCATTCTCCCCCACCAAAAAGTAAATAAATAAATAAGGAAATAAATAAACAGAGAAAATTTTGAACATTCTAATCAACGAGTGGTAACTCAGTTGGCCAAGGACTCTATGCCTTAGGAAGCGGAGAGGTCTTGTGTTCGACACCTACCTCCGTTAGCCACCTCCCATAGTTTTACCTAGTGCATGTGGATAGGAGGGTTTGCATGTGCCCCTAGGGATTAGTTCTCGGTTGTCCAGAATTGAGTGTCCCTTGGGCTCAAGGCCAAAAGGTTCTTGGGCTGGGCTGGGCGGGAGATACCATGGGTTATCAAAAAAAAAAAAAAAAATTTGAACATTATTGTCTGTTCGAAACAGAAGATTTTTGCAATTTTTTTTTTTTTTTATTTTCTCATTTCAACTTCTATTTGATGTAGCTCATATACATGGCACCCGTTTGGTCACAAGTCGCAAAAAGTGGCCCAAAGCCATTGCCCATGGTGGGTGAGTTGTAACTTTAATTTTCATATATGTTAATGATGGCCTGATTTCATGTATCAAATGATGTCAAAATGACCTAAATTGGATACATTGGATAGCTTATTCTATTAGCTTTCTGACGAGCCAAAGTTTGAATGATTTTCATACATACTGGAAAAGTCATGGCCAATTTTTTATTAGGGTATAAGAGAGTTACGAATTTAAGGATATTCTTTTTCATTTTTTCCTTTTCATTATGTTTACATGGGTAGGATAAACTTTCAATTTTTAACAGTTCAAATTTATTAGATTTTCTTCTTTTACTTGGAGAAGAGATATAAAGATTTGTTGTCCCATTCATGACCTGACCGGTTTCTATATTAATGAAAATCACCCCCTTTTGGCATACCTTGTATGGAGTTCTTGGAGATTCAACACTTTTTTTTTTTTTTTTACTGCTTTTCAGGTTAGTACTTGTTAATTGCTTTTGTCTCTACCATTTTCATTTCCTACAGTAGATCTTGGTGAGGTAAAGAGACACACCACCCTACCCTCAATTATGTTAGAGGCCTTCCTTTGGGATTGATGCCCTTTCAACTTTCAAGGGCCCACATCAGTTTGGTATCAAAAGCAAAGGTTTTTGATCCCATCCACCGAGTGTTTGGTAAAATGTTTTACCAATATTTACATTAGATCAGGTAAGAAAATCTGTCTATGAGACATACGAACACATCAATAGAAGATTAGACAGAATAGAAAGGCTAGAACCACATACACTAGTAAATCAGGCGAAAAAATTCACACAAAAATATGATTCAAAATGGCTTATAAATTTGCAAAAAGATGTGCTAAATGTAGATAAGGCCACAAGCTCAAGGCTCATTAAAGGCGTAAGGCACCAAACTGCTTATGCCATCTGTGATCTGATTTTCTATTGCAATCCTTCATATAAGCAAGGTTATTTTCGGTAACCCCTTGGATAGAAAAGCTTGTAGATGCCCTTGTTTGTGCTCAAATATATTTCGTAAAGTCCCAGAAGAAACTGGAATACCCCATGTTCAGGTTTTCCAAAGAACAACCACTGCTCATGCTACTTTGAGGATTGGTGGGGCAGAAGTCACATAGCCCTGAGACGGTGCAAGTTTGTAGTTTCTCAAAATAAGGTTATTTCAATTTACCCCC
Source organism: Camphora micrantha (assembly GCA_003546025.1). Lineage (NCBI taxonomy): Eukaryota > Viridiplantae > Streptophyta > Magnoliopsida > Laurales > Lauraceae > Camphora > Camphora micrantha. Next base: position 89,512 of record QPKB01000009.1, on the reverse strand, counting down.
ATGGAAGAGCACTTTTTTTTGTTCTCAAAAATGCTTTCACAATCGAAAGCTCAAAACCAAGCATGGCCTTGAGCGATGGGTTCCAAGAAGAGAAGTTAGGAGGTCATTGCAGCATAAGGGCCCCGAAAGAAAAGGAATAAGAAAGATGTTTTTCCAAACTCAAAATGCTCTCAAGGAGTGTTGTGGACAGAACAGTCTGCGCAAGGAGCATTGTTTCGCATTGTGCGCCTACCACCCAGGTCAAGTGGCATGCCAAATGCTAGGATTAAGTATTGTGGGTTTCCTTTTATATCATTTCGACTAAAGAGCCCCAAGAACATGGTTTGGCCCCACAAACTTGGTGAACTCGTCCACCAGCCTGAGATCAAACATTAACTTGGTACCAGCTTTAATCAAAGATTAGAACCAGTCAGGTTGAAGATCTAGAGGAGGAGGAGGAGTAAAGTTACTAAATATTGCTTGAGTGAAAATGAAGATGTAGTAAAACAAATAACAAAGAAAAACCTTAATAATTTTATCGATGTTCAATCTAGGCAACAATGGCACTTACACTTTGACAGGCCAAAGACCGAAGATATAAGGTCTTAATACCCCTTCTACAATCTTAAGATGGAACACAGGCTAACGCAAGAGAAACCCTCCAAGATCCTAATCTTCTAATTCTTGAATTTTGAAACTTCTCTGGATGTGTTAGAAGCTCTTTAAAGGCAATAGATGGTTCCGAAGGCAAATAGAAAGCCTCAACATCATGTAGAGACCAATATTTCCAGATTTTGGATGATCTTGGGGACAAGAAACAGAATTGTCAGAACTACGCAGAGAGTAGACCTGCACCCTGTTCTTTTTGGAAACAGATAGGCATGCACCCTGTGCCTTGCGCAGTTCGCTAGTGGGGTAATTTCCCTCATCTGTGCTTACAACTTTTGGAGGCCATATCTTTTGAACTGTTGATCAGAATTTTACGAATGATGTATCCTTGTGACAAACAGATTGACATGGCCAACCAGTTTTGAAGCCTTTTTCAAAGTAAAATATTATCCATTTCGAGAGTCAAAATGTAGTTTCTTTTTTTTCCAATCGCAGGTCTTGGACTTTCGGTTGGTCTACAAATCAGGTTAAGGACAAATGGTGTCACGCTTGTGGCTCCCTTGTAGAAGGGCATTGGGTCCGATGAGGATTGGGTATACAGTGGTGCATAAGTCCCACATCAAAAACACGCTAGTTCAGATCTTAGGTATATATGTGTGACCTGGTCCTTAACTCCACATGAGGCCTTTTAAAACCGTGCGGCAAGATTGGGTTGGAATCTCACGAGCCAAACCGGACAATATCATGTAGATACTAGGCCCGGATCGTTACAGATCATTGTGACTGGGGGTGGATTGTGACGCCCTGGAGTCCCACATCGACTATAGAGAGAAAAGTGGCTGGGATTATATATAGAGCTTGCACCCTTACCTTGCATGAGGCCTTTTGGTGGGTTGAAGCCTATCAGAAACAAAACTGTGAGGCCCGTGGGCCAAAGCGGACAATATCATGCATGCATGTAGGGTGGGGCGTTACAAATGGTATCAGAGCCGACTCTCAACTAGTTCGAGTGTGGATCCCTACATTGGTCTGGTGCAAGTGGGCGGGTTTCCATGTGGGCGTGCCAAGAGGGCTGGCAGGCTACTGTACAAGGACGTGCAACCCTAAGAGGAGTGGATTGTGACGCCCTGAAGTCCCACATCGACTATAGAAAGGAAAGTGACTGGGATTATATGTAGAACTCGCACCCTTACCTTGTATGAGGCCTTTTGGTGGGTTGAGACCTATCGGAAACAAAATAGCGAGGCCCGTAGGCCAAAGCGGATAATATCATGCTTGATTGCTTGTGTGTAGGGTGGGGCGTTACAAATGGCTTCCCAAACTAGTTATTAAATTTTGATGCCTTCATTCAGCAATCAGCACCAGCAGGTGACTGGAAGGACATAAGGTTATCTAAGGAACAAATCAAAGATCCAAAATAGTACATATACCAGATTGCTACGATCTTCAAAATGGTGTTATTTATGGAGCCAAAAGCACCTTAAAATCAATGGACTTTTTATGACTAAATCATTGGACTCGCATATACGAACTTCAATCTTGAGGTACTATGCATATCCTGAAGTCAAGGATCATTCATTCGACACCCATACCCATAACCAAGCAACATGACTAAGGATGGAGAACCTCATGTTGTGTCACATGAATACATCCATGCCAACACCAAGGGACACGCACTATGACAATGGAAGAAAAACTAAAGGTACATCATGTTCAAGATTTTTTTTTCTATTTTTATCGAGAAAGAATTTTATTGTGACACAAGTCAAAGCAGAAAAACTATGTCCCATCAAAGAAAGCTCCTTTGGTAAGGAATTGCACAAAATTCTCTACATCAATGTTCAAAAAAAAAAAAAAAGTAAATACATATACCTGTAAATAGGAGATTGCCACAGAATCAGATGAAATGGTCTCAGAAATTATGTCCTCTAAAGCTCTAGCAATTATGCCACGTTCGGATGGATCGACTTTTCCAAGTCGGCTGACGGTAAATGTTTTCCCAGTACCTGTTTGACCGTAAGCCATCACTGTCCCGTTATAGCCATTTAATACACTCTGCAAAAGTATATCAAAATAAAGTGTATATGTTTACCATGGCCATTATCGTCATCATGTAACAAATTCAGAACCAATTCATCCACTTTAGTTTATAAAATATTTCACAAAATATCCATAGAATTGGGAAATAAATCTCAACACCATTCCTAGTTTGCCATTTAATGAGATACCATCACATTCATCCACCACATAAGCACGCAATAAAAACCAAATAACAAATAACGAAATAAAAAAGGAACACACAACAACCTATAATGCCCAGATATGGCCTGCTGCAACAGGGGCATACCTTGGATATGGAAGGGAGATGGATTTGAAACATAAAATAAAGTATCCAACAACAAGCAATATGGATTATGGATATATTGCTTATTTCAAGCTTCCCGGTATGAGAGGCAATAGAAAGTTCCAACTAACTATCCTCAAAAAAGTGCTCAGAAGGATATATATGTATACAGAAGATTTCATAACTGAATACTAAATCAACAGAAGGGGCTTCAGTTCTGAAGTCTAGAAGAGCTCAGTCCATTACCTCCACAACAGGTTTTGCAGTCACATCATAGACGCGCCTCTGAGAAGCACTTTCCGTAAAGACCTCATCAAACACAAATGACTCAGAGCTCCAATTATTTTTCCTCAACGTCAGCCTCTTCAGCTGCAGCAAGGAAAGAATGAATCACTAGGCAATGCACTCTTGATTTCAAACAGAAGCTCTTAAGTGGAATCTTTGGAATGATGTCCATGAGAAAAAAAAAAAAGAACAATTTATATATTCAATCATGTGGAAAAACTAACACTCTGGAATCAATTGAAATCAAGCATGCAGTATAATCAATATCCACATGGAAATAACTTATTAATTGTTACATAAACAGGAAACCAAACCACCTCTGGCAGCAGTTCAACACAATCTGCAAAATCAGCATCACAAGTGAGATCTTCCGCATTCTTTGGCCGAAGTCTGACTGCCACTCTCACTCTTCCTGGATCTGTGCTAAGGCACAAAAATATCAGATCCAAAATTTTAGGATTTGGTAAAAAATATCAGAATTCAAGAATTATTAAAATGGAAAGGACAAACAATATCTATACATAAAATTCTCTAGGTAGCCATATACATTAAGCGCACGTGACACCAATGTCAGCTCACCGTCTAGTATTTGAGCAGATACATTGAAACCTCTTAAGCGCATTATCACAAGGAGACCAATATATGAAATTCACAAGTCACATAAATTAGGTCACCCTCTAGTCTATTGACATTAACTTCCGGAAGGTCGCATTTGTAAAACCTGTTGTAGAACTAATTGTATATTTCAAAGCCTTCTCAGATGCAATTAACACAAAGCGACATAATGACATATTTTACCCATGCTAGCTCAGCTGGTAAAGGGACACAAAAGTGTCAGGGGAGGTATCTACCCAGGTTCGAGCCCCAGACAGAAAGAGAAGATATCAGTCATTAGCACCTAAAGAAATAGGGTAGATTAGAATGCCTTTTTATATATATAACAGGTGGGTAGATTAAAATAAAAAGGGAAAAAAGAAGATCTCACAAATCAAATGCTATGAAGGGCTTATAATGCTCAAATGTGGCAGGATACTGCTCATAAGGGAACCTGCTGAGGCAGCTTCTGACGAAAAATGGGTGAGGTCCACATGGGATCTACGAAGAATAAATAAAAAAAAAAAAAAAACACTTGCACCAGCCATTCTTGTGCAAGTTTCTCCTCTCATCAATTCATAGAAGTTAGGAGATGTGGGGATTTCAGTTACCTATTTTCAAACTTTTAGAAATTACTTGCCTTGTAAAGTGCCCTTAATTGAGTTATTTAATTTAAGAAGTCCTAGTTTTCAAGTTTTTAGTTTCCATTAATTCATTATGAGATTTGTCTATTATTATTTTTCAATTCTAATGTCTTGCTATAGATGATTTCCCTGCCGTATTGTTTATCAGCATATGCAGTTCCAAGCTTGACAAGGAGTTATACACACAAAATCATAAAAAAACTCACCTAATTATAAATTAGTTATCTTATCCGGCCAAACCCTAGGGCACATTTAAATGAAAAGTTTTTCCATCATTTGGTGCTAACTCTTTGCAATAGAAAAAAACATTAAAACCAATGCAATTTTTTGCAGTTTCGCAAAAGTGTCTCCGATAGAGGATACAGAAGAAAATCTTCTACGGAAGTCCACGAATTTCAATTTTTGGTAGAAGGAATGCAAACAGTGTAGCAACTAGGGATGAAATACGTGGCCATCAAAAGAAGAGCGCACACGAAATGATGGGTGGCAACAATTAAACCAGCCCTCTTCAATTAGATACTACTGTCAGGGGGTGGAGCCAAGTGAGGTTGAGGGAACCACAAGCGTATACAACCTAGGGAAAGAAAGAGACAAAGGACCAACCCCCAACCAATCATTGAAACAAAAACTGGCTTGACTCCCCTCCCTTGCCTTGAAACCAAACCCCTAATCATAGATGGGTCCTCAAACATTAGTCGCATCCCCAACTCTCGAAACGTTACCCCACAAACCAAAAACGCTAGGCCTTTAGGGACTCGACTAGGAAGTAGGAACCCAACCCTACCCATCCTCCCCATATTTTGAAACAATAACATTTCCCTACAAGGCATCTCTTTCCTCCCCCAAATCTCCACCACCACTTTGCTCGAAAAGCCAAATTGTTAATCTCCAAGTTACCAAAACCCAACCCCCAACCAATTTAGGTTTAACAATCTCATACCATTTCATAAGATGCAATTTATTTTTGTCATTACATCCCCCCCATTGGAAAAACCTGCTAAAACAATCCAACTTATCCTCAATCCCTACAATCATCCGAAGCAAGGACATATAATACACTAGCAAGTTGACAAGGTGTGACCTTAAAAAGTGATCCTTCCTCCCCGAGATAAATAGTTTCTCTCTACATGGATAACTTCGCTCAACATTTTACAAAACAATATTCCAGATAGGTTCCAATCTTGACTTGGCTGCGATGAACAAACCGAGATATAATATTGGCAACTTCCCATTTTTCAATGAAGCACACTAGCCAACCGTTGAATCACCTCGTCCAATCAACCCACACAGACACCCACATACTTTTTCATAAATTAATATTTAACCAAGAAGAAAGCTCAAAGCATCTTTGAATTCTCTTGATCAACTCCATCTCCTCCCTTCTTCTGGAACTAAAAATAAAGGTGTTATCTGCAAACTGAAGACAAGAGATAGCTTCTTCACCTCTGCCAACAGTAAAGGCTCAATGAGATCTATCTCCTTAGTTTTTTGAAAAAGAGCACTCAAAGCTTCAACTGCAATTGTGAACAAAAAGGAAGACACAGGATCCTCTTGCCTTAGTCCCCTGGACACCTTGAAGAGCCTACTAGTTGACCCATTAACAAAAAGAGAGAATGAAGTTGAAGAAATACACTCCCAAATCCAGTTCTTCCATCTAATGCCTATGGGTTTCGCCCAATATAAGTGTTTGTCAATGATCCATGGCCATCTTTTCACACTTCTCTCCATTTGTGACCAACTTTTGTCCTCTAAAAAGAGAAATCGATAAGAGGATAGAACAGTCTGCAATCAACAGACGAATCTTCTTGGGGCTTTGTTGTGACTGCAACAAAATCATGAATCTTCTCACCCATCAGGTCCATCTAACGTGCATGAGTAATACGATCCATTGGCTTGTTCAAAGGATCACTATCTTGTGTGTCCTTTGTTTTGATTTCCTCTCATTACTTTCTTATTGATGTGGCTTTTTTGGCGTTCCCTCTCTTTTCATATGTTGTTTCATCCTTTTCTTGATCTTTAATTAGGTTTGAATAGACTTTTGGCTTCAAAGGCTTCTTTTCTTCTTTCTATCTTCATAAGCTTTGGCTCATGCGGAATATCCCCTTATTCCCATGAATTAGTCCTCATCCTCTTCTGTCTGAACTTTTTTTTCAGCAGTAATGCTTGGAGCATATTCATAGGCTTCCGATGTTCGCTTACCTCTAAGAATGAAGGAGCACATTTTGTATCTTTATCAAGTAGTACATCTTAACCCTTTAAACTGTTATGAAATAGATGTTTTCTTGTAAGCTTGTAGGTATATCCTCCGTGTTTTAATTGAACTCTGACGTCTTACTGGTGTGGTACCTTCTGGAATTCTAGGTTTCGAAAGAAAGCCGTGTAAGACCACGATCAAAATTACAATGTTTAAATGCTAATTAATTGTGATTAGTGTTAATTAAGCAGGTTTTGGTGTTGGTTTAATGATCGAGTCGGTTTGACCACATTTAGACTAAGTTCCAACTTAGAAAGTGTAGTTTGGTCACTTAGGTTGTTGTTGAGGGTATTTTGGGTGTTTTCCTTAAAATGCGATTAGGCAGGCCTCATTAGGGTTTCACTGGTTTGGAAGGTCAGACTAGAGATTGGAAAGGTTTGATGGCCGTTAGACCAAGATTAGTGCCTATAAGGACATAGTCGTCATTTTAGTAGAAATCGAGTTTGCTACGAGTTGGGTAGATAATATTATTTCGAGAAACTTTCACGAATACGCCGTACTCGTTCAACGACCGGAAGACCCTCATTTAGGCCGATTGCTTTACACTTAAGTGTGAGTCAAAGTGTCACTTTTTGGAAAAGTTGACTTTTTCGCTGAGACTTCGAAAATTGTCAAACTTGAGCTTGTTTGAAAGAGGAAATCATTTCGTGGAACATTCATGTAGAATGCGACTCATTTCGATGTCTAGAAAACCCTCTTGAAGGCCATAATAATCGTGTCCACAAGTTTCCAATTGCAAACTTGAAATTTCCATAAAGCAAGTCTATCTAAACACCACGACCTCTCCGATTCATCTCTTTCTTATTCTCTGCAACAAATAAGAAGACTTCAAGCTGAATTCTATTGTGGCCATTTTCTCCTCCACTCCTTCACTGAATCAAGATTCTATCCCATAGAAGTTATTCGCATCGTGGCCGCAATCATCCACATTCATTTTCGTTCAAATCCATGGTGGGTCGCCCCTCTCCCCATCAAAATCAGTCCATTTGGAGCCTTTAAAGGTAAGGTATCATTCCCAATTTTTAGTACATTGTTAAGGGTAGTATTTTTAGTCCTCTTTTGCTGAGAAATTTGGGGATTTTGTTCTTTGAAGAGTTAGATTAAAATTGAAGTGTGGGATTTGTGATTAGGGAGCTTAGAAGGCCAAGGCAAGTTTTCATTTTAAATTTCATTCCATGAATGTTAGTCTATTATTGATTCTCGAAAAATTCTACTTAATGCTTAATTAACTTAGTTTAAGCTCGTGTTTATTTTGGTGGTTTGTAATTCGAGTTGGTGTCAAATGAAGGGATGTTAATGTGTGTTGGAAGACCCTCAATCAACCCCCCCACCCCAACCCCCAACCCCCAACACAAAAAATGCATCTACAACCCCCTGTGGTAGAACTAGGGCGTCGCCCTGAGACCTGCACCCCCCCTCCCCAGAACCATTTAGGGCCCCATCTCTTCCCTACTTTTTGGCATGAATATGGGCCCTACCCAGCACCTTGTGGGCCATTGTTTGCCCCCTCTAAGTGTCCACTTAGTGGATTTAAACCCTAGTTCTTCAAAGTAAAACCAAGAGACCCTGTAACTTGGATTCTTGACTATAATTTCAGACTCACTTAATGTTTATGCTTGAGATTAATGGGGAGTGAGTGTTTGAGATGACTTTCACTCCCAGATTGTCCAAAGACATGTGGAGTGCAATGCTAAGTCAGAATTGTGAATCTTGGACCCCGAATGTAAACAACCATCGGAGCACCAAAGTACTAGTAAATATAATCCTTATACATTTTAGATCCTTAAACCACATAGAGTTGAATGGTATTGCCTTGCATGTTAATGGCAATCTAAGACTTAGGTTAGCAATCTTTAATGGTTCCTTGCATAATGGTCAATCTAATAATCATTGTGCTCATTTATTCACACACGTTACATGTGTACTTCTCCTGTAGGCACTATGTACTATTGGTTTTATCCTTTGACCTTCCGGACCTAAGTTTAGTCATTTGCATTGCATGAGTCACTACTAAAGGACGTAGCGCGCAATTGTTGCTCCACTTTCTCCTTGGGTTTGACAGGATCTGCGGTGGGTTGTACTTGGTGGGCACGCATACTCTGCACTACTACCTCCCTCGTTGCTCGGACCCGCCTGAAACCCTCTTACCCATTTTGGCAATAGCTCTTTTGTACCGAAATGTTGCCCAAATCGAGTTAGACTTGGGTACAATTGAACTGGTTTATTTAGACCAAGTCCAGTATGGTACGTTTACCTTCTTTTGCCCAATTTCGACCCTTAAGCACTGTCCGTTGTTAGTTCTCCGCTTTTGTCTAAGTTAATTGGTTTCGAAATTTGTGAAGGGTGTCCATTTTGGAAGTTCATTCGAATTTTGTTTAGCAATTGAAGTAACCCCCTTTGTTAGATTATGTAGTCCTTGGAATATATATATATATATATATTCCATCCACTGCAATATTGTATCTTGTTTGGAGGTGTCCCAGAGCTCACCTCGGTACCTTGGTAAACCCCTCCGCCTTGTATGTTTGACTCCATGCTACAGTCATGCAGACAATTTAGAGAATTTAGCTACATGGTTTGCCAATTTGCCATTTTTGTTTCGAAGCATTTTGTTAGTTTTGTTTTGAGATGATCCCTTACGATTATCACTACTTTTGCATGATCTTGCTTAGATAGACTTCATTGCTTTCTTTTAATCTTCTGTCATTAAATTCCACATTGAAGTAACATGTTACTGTCATTTACAATGATTACTTGTTAGGCTATTCGTAATCCAATACTACACTTTGGTGTTGTAGCTAACGATATCCCTAATCCTCAGTAGGAATTGAGGCAGACCAAGGTAACCGCAAAGCTATGCTAAGTGTAGTGTACACAATGTACTCAAGAGCATCATTCTAGTGCTTGAGATCCGTCGCATCTTTTGGGAAATAGTCTTTTGGTTTAGTATAGTTTGTAGTTTTTTTATTATTGGCCATGCTTTTGGAGGCCCGTGGAATTTAATTAACGCACTTCTGTAATTGATATTTTAATGAATTAGGGGAATGAATTCTAGAATATTGTCATGCTCTGATATCTTGTCTGTCATGAAATATCCATGCCGGTTTCATGTGATATTGTGTAATGCATTGTGCCATCCTCATGGCATATTGTAAGTTTCCGCTGAAAAGTTTTTAAAAGATGAGGATATTCCATAGCCTCACATTTGTGGAACTTGGGGAGAATTATTATCGCCTACAAAACCCCAGTGGCGCCCCCCACATTTGTGGAAACTGGGGAGAAATATTATCACCAACCTAAACCCCCCCAGTGGCGCTCCGACTAGCAGACCAATTATATGATGATCCGGTTCTGGTGGATGAATCGAGAAAGAGAGAGAGAGAGAGAGAGAGAGAGAGAGAGAGTTACCAGTGCAATCATCGCGGTTGGAAGCTCTGCCATTCGGTGCTGCTGCAGAGCGCCTTGCAGAAGGGGGCTTAGAGCGAGTTGAAGGATGAGGCGTCGATCCGGTGCCGCTGCTATTGCTGCCACTCTTTGGAAGGTTTTGTCGGTCGGAACGAAGAGAGGACCTGACAACAGTGTTGGACTTGGACGCCATTTCCCTTCCACTACTGGAAAGAGATTTTGAGACCGACAGAGAAGGAAATGCCAATGGAGACAGAGTCGTTGCAGAGCAGGAGCCAAATGGACGACAACATGTTGGTTGATGATCATGATGGCAAGAAGAAGAAAGCGTTGCGGCCGGCACGATGTAGTTTGAATTATTAATTTAATGGGATTAGGATTATTATTATTACCATTCGTAATAAGAAACTTAGGAATGGAAAGGGCCACGTCGCCCCCCACCCCACCTCTTTCGTCCGTCGTCTCACCATCGGCATCTTCTTCGCAATTTTTTTTTTTTTTTTTTCCTTTTTTTGGGCAGACTTCTCCTCTGTTGGTAGGGCAACCAAATTTAGCATGAGAGTCATATAGCCTGCACTAGAAGACCGGCGGCCGGCTTCGCTATGACAAGACATCTAATTAATCTAATTAAAGGCCTTCTCTTTTCTCTTTTTTCTTTTTTTTTTTTCTTTTTTCTTTTTTTTAATGAGGACAATTCCCCGGAGGACCCCATATGGCCTACTAAGATCGAGTATCACGTTGGACACGGGAAGGGTCCTCATGTAGCCTTTTTCTTTTTTTTTTTTTTTTTTTTTGTCGTTTTGCGATATGATCGATATGATTTGTTTTATGATTGTGAGAGCGTCCACTTGAATCTTTTTTTTATAATGGTAATGGGTCATGCATTGGGTTTTGTTGATGTTATCCTTCTTTACGTGATTTTGTCTAGTGTAGGAGAAAATCGGGAATTGCTTTTTCTATTTGATAAGATATTGTGAAAGTGGATTTGTATTTTTGTATAATTTTAGACTGATGTCACAAAGTTTGAGACTTTAAACTCGTATTTCATCTAATTGGAGTTAGTTATCTTGATGATTGATGAATAATAGGAGAATGGGTGGAATAATGTGTGAATGTTTTTATTAAAGACTAGCACTCAGAACCATGGTTTTAAAGCATAGTTATAGGTGTTATAATAGATTATTGATCTAAATGTTAAAGCCATTTTTTTAACTACTTAGTGAAGTGCAGTGGTAAACGTTTGAAAAAATCTTATTACTCTCTTTATTTGGCATGGCGTCTGGAGTTTTTACAAATGTAAAGACACTTTCTTCGCTCTTAGAAACATACAAATGTTGTCTAATCCTGATCTATTGTATCTGTCATTTGAATGTACCTACATTTCACTGATATTTTCATCATTTTCTTGTGATTTAATAATAGTATGTCAGATAGAGAGGTGTTGTTCATATTCCACTATGATAGTGACTTTGAATTCGATATAAGTCATTCGGTGTACAACGAAGGAAAGCAGAAGATGAGATATTGAAGGAAGCTCGCCGAGTGCATGTTCCAAAGCGTAAAAACTCGTCTAACTCTATATACGAAGAAAGTTCTGAGCCAAGAAATGGAGGAAGCTCGCCGAGTGCATGTTTGAGTAACTGGCCTTGTTGAATTTGAGGTTCAATCTGCGGAGTACGTGGACATGGTTGATATTCCATTCAATCTATGAAAATGGGAGATATTGGGCATCCTGTGTTGTCATGCATTGGCTTCAATGAAGGTAAGAAATTATGATCCATACGAATTCTGCAAGCATTGGTATTTTTCAAGCACACATCATACCACATATAATGAAGTTCTGCATGCTACCTACGACAACAAGCAATGGGAGCACACATCTAACGAGCGGGTTCTTCCACCGAGAGCTACTAAACAGCCCAAACGCCAAAAAAAGAACATGATTCATACTGAAGATCGTAGCAGCCAACAAAGGGTAATAACGTGCTTAAATTGTAAAGGGAGATGGCATAATTGTGGAGGTTGTCGCAATCCTCCAGTGTTCAGTTGATGTACATGACAGCCAAGTATTATACCAAGGGCAGTTTTATATACCTTGGTATATATTTTGATTCTATTTTGAGGCCTTTGATGATGTATATGGTTAATTGTCCATTAGGCCTAGTCGTATGGGATTTTTTTGGGGTCTAATATGATGGTGCATATAGGTCCATTGTAAGAAAGAACATTTGGGTGGGATTTTTTGGGGCCTTAGATGATGCATATAGACCATTGTAAGTAAGAACGATTGTATGAGATATTTTGAGGTCTTAGATGATGGATATATGAGAATTGTAAGTAAGAACAGTTGTATAGATTTTGTGCGGTTTTGTGTTATGTATATGGGTATTTTTTTACCTTGAACAAGTATATATGGGATTTTGCGTGGTCTTTGATGATGGAAATGTAATGGTTGTAATCACATTTGGAATCTTTTTTATTTCCCAGTGAATGTAATCACATTTAATGATTAAATTTAATGGTTGTGTGGTTACTTTACTTTCCTTCGATGGTGGTTGTTTACTCCACTTTTTCATTATTTGTTGATGATCATACATGTTTAATGGAAATGGAGGGCATGGTTTCACATAGATTATGTTGTATTGCTTGAGACTTTGGTGGAATGATTTAAATGAATTCAAAACTGATGTTGATCAACAGACACAAAAGCTATCGGGTTGAAATGCAAATTCGGTAGCACTTATATATGGAAATGGTCGATATCTATCATTTTTATCAAAGACAAAAGCTACTAGGTAGTCATCAAATCCTGATGTATTGATGCAATCGATCGATATCGACCAATAAAACTAATCGATATCGACCATGTTTCTCAAAGACGGAAACTACTGACTTGAAAATAATTGATTTAAATGGTTGATATCGACCATTAAAGTTGATCGATATCGACCATTTTTCTGAAAGATAGAAACTCCTAACTTGAAAAATAATTCATATGTACTGCTTTAAATGGTTGATACCGATTATTAAGGTTGATCGATATCGACTATTTTTCTCAAAACCAGAAGCTACCGGGTTGAAAAAAGATTTTGTTGTACTGATGTTAATGGTCGATATCGACCATTAAAGTTGTTCGATATCGACCATTTTTCTGAAAGACAGAATTTACTGACTTGGAAAATAATTCAGCCGTATTGCTTAAAATGGTCGATACCGATCATCAAGGTTGATCGATATCAACTATTATTCTCAAAGCCAGAAGCTACTGGGTTGAAAAAAGATGATGTTGTACTGATGTTAATGGTCGTTATCGACCGTTAAAATTGATCGATATTGACCATTTCCCTTAGAGGCTACGATCAATTTAATTTGGAATTCACTAATTGATGTCCTCTAAACCATCATAATCCTGTAACTCACCAATGGAGTTGTTCCATTTACATTAAAAAAATAAAAAAAGATGGGCAATACTTAGGAGTATAGGTCATTGTAGTTCAATGGGCAACATGGGTACAACAATTGGGTCCAAATACTCCATAAACATTTTTAGACCATTTGACATAGCTACAAAACTACCAAAGCTCCGTGTTACACCCTATCCCGAGTTAATTAAGATTAACTCTAATTAATCGAGATTAATACGATTTAAGCGTGATTAAGCAAGATAAATATAATTAATGAGCAAAATGGATTAAATTAGTCTCATTTAAAGGAATTACGCCATAATGGACAAATTTGAGAGAGATTAACTCAATAGAGTTGATTTTGGACCCAAATTAGTGAAGTTAAGGACTTTTTCGTAAATACGAATTTAAGTGTATTTCGTCGAATGTGGTGAAATTCGATACCATCGTGTGTATCTTGATGAGTATATTAATTTTCATAACATACATGTTTTCATTTGACCTCAAATAAAGCAAGTGAGTCATAGTTTGACTCAAACTAGAAATATGTATCATATATAGGGTTTAAGTGTAAAATACTGTTAATAAGGTTTAGAAGAGCCCAGAATGTAGTTCATTCGGTGGCTTCATCCCAGCAACAGTGAGAAAGAGGGAAAGACGGCAACCTAAGTTCTTTGTTCTTCGTTTCTTCTCCATCAAGTACTTGGAAAAGTATTGTTACAAGGGATTTTGAGAGAGAAATTGTGAGATTCATCTTCTCCATCATCTTCTTTACTTTCTTTGGAGATTGAGGTTTGGATTTTGGTGATTTTGGATCAAGTAGAGATTGAAAGTAAAAGGGGGTTTTTGTGTTTATCTCAATTAAAGGCAAGTATAAATAATTATTGTGATTAAATGCTAGTTGTTATAGATTTCTTCTTGGTTATATTATGAAATCTGAATTCAGCCTTATATATGAGTTAATTGTGTATATGAATAATTGTTTTGAAGAAGAAGATGGGTTGAATGATGATTAAATGGTATAGTAGTGTTATTGTTTTGTATAAATGATGATTGAGGAGAGGACAGGAGGTCCATATTTATTACTTGTAGGTTATGAATGGATTTGTGATCAAAGAGAGAATGGTTCAGAATTTCGAAGTGGAATTCTGAAGCATTAGCTTGAGCAAACAGGGAGTCCGCTCGAGCAAATTGTCTTCTGTGAGCGTTCGCTCGAGCGAATGGAGATTCGCTTGAACGAACAAGGTTCTGTCTGATATAGTCTGTCATCACGTGAGGGAATGATATTGGTCGCTCGTGCGACCAATGTTTTGTGAGCTGTCCGCTCGAGCGAACTTGGGTCCGCTAGAGCGAACCTAAAGCGAAAATTTCAGGTGGTTCTTTTCGTTAGAATTTCATTTTTCTTCTTTTAATTAAGAAGATTTAATGATTATAGTTGATAAATGAGTTGTGTTTAATAGACCGATGATAGAAATTGTTTGACTAATTGGTCAATCAATTATGTTTGACGGTTACTTGGATTTCCTAGGAATTTTATTAAATCGAATCATGGAGTAATTAGTGTTGATAGAACATGTTTCATTCCTGTATTATGCAAATAAGCCTATTGATTTAATTAAGGCTGTTAATTTTGTTTTACCTTCATAGCTGTTAATTAAGGGGACTTTAATGTACAAAATTCATATATTTTGTGATGTCCATCGAAAATAACATTAAACAACTGAGGATTACACCCGAATGATTGGTATTACTCAATTGAAATTGTATAGTGAGTTGTATCTGTTAATTTGTAATTAAATGGAATTACTTTGTTAATTGAATTGTTCATTGAGTCTGGCATTACATAGTAATTTTTATAAGCTCTTTGGAGCTGTTACTGCTGCAGTAGATTATATGGGAGTGTTTCGGAACTTCGTGATGATATCAGTTGTCCCTGGCCCGGGCACTGATAAATCTCACATTACATGAATCCTTTCGTATGGAAGATGGTAATCCTTCCTTATTAGGAAGATGGAATTTAAATTGGAATTGAAATGCTATTGTAGTATTGCCAAATATGAAGACTCATTGATTTGAATTAAATAATAATTGTATGTGTCTAACATTGGATTAGATAGATGAGATAGTGTATTAGTATGTTAATCATGTAATTGTTTATACATTGCTAAATTGTCAAATTCATAGTGTTGTTAATGACATTACAGGCACAGCTGCAGATGCCGGTCCTTCTGAGGCTTCAGCGTCAGCGGAGGAGACTACTTCGGTTCCTCCAGGAAGATTAGTAGAGTGGAAATGAGGCAAAAACAATTGATGTTACTTTTGGAAGGAAGAAAACATGTAGAAAGTGGTTTTTAAAGGTTTCACACCTTGATCCTTGCATTGTACTTAAATATGCAAGTGATTAATTTTGTATATATGATGTAAATGAACTTTTGTTTTAAAAATAAGTAATGTGTATTTGTTTATATTCCGCATAATGTGAAATTTTGATATCCCTTGTGAATTTTATGTGATTGAAGTTCACAGGAGTAAGTATGCGCCACGACTCGAGATTATCTTAGATCTAATCTTAATCTTGGGCTCGGATCGTAACACTCCGACATCAGTTTCAAGCAATCTATATAGCTTTTGACTCAACGTACAATGAGGCTCTCATGTTCCTTGTAGTTTTTTTTCCTTCTTTTTCTTCTCTAGTTCAACAGCCTTAAAGTTGTCTTCAAGCCACTTAAATTTTACTATTATCCCCACGTAGTCCAACTTTTTGTGGGAAAATCCTAAGAATCTCCTGACAAAGACAGTTGCTTTGCCCGATGGAGAGTGGAACGAGTTTGTCTCACACCGCCACCTCTCTACAAGTGTTGTGATTAGTGCATGGTCAATGACCATGTGATCTATTTCTACAAGATGCTGTAGGCCCATATATCTCACGTAGACTTTCTATTGTTTTGTAAGTCTCCATATCACTTTATCTGGATTAGTGGGTATCCACCTTAGGCGACCAAACTCCTGGAAGTTACAATAATTACAAAGGGTCGTTAGCATGTATAAACCAAAAAAGAAATAACGAAGTGTATTGATGATGTCAATTAATCTATTGTCTAATTTGTGCTCAGTTTACCTCGCTTTGGCGGATTCCATCTGATATATGATATCGTTGGTTATATAGTAGAGTCTTTGGAGCTTCAGGGGCTTGTTCTTTTTTCGTCTGCAAAGTAAATATGAATTTAGGCAACATGAAACATATCACGATTCATTATTATCATAGAGAAAGGCACATATGAATTTTGATAGCCAAACAACCACGAACATATGGACAATTACATAGAGATTGAAGTAGTATGTTTATAATAATTTAAGATTCAAGTTCATCTAAATAGAGTAAAAAGAAATAATTAGAGTAAAAAGAGTAAAAAGAAAGCAAAAGGCAAAATGAAATAATTACTGTTCATAAACTAAAAATGACATAGGATTTAATGCCTTGCCAACTTAAACAACTTAAGAAATTGGAAACTGAGTCTAACTGCAAGCTTGTGATGAATTAGAGACCCAAACTTGATATTAGGCCCATTAGTTTGTTTTTTGAAATTCTTTACTTAATATATGTTTTCTTTTAAAAAAGACCACATTTTATTGAGCTATCTTAAAACAGAAGCTTCGCTCGAGAAAAATAAAAAAAGAAGTACAGAAAATATATGTATTTTATTGTGCTTTGCCTTCGGTTAACCATAATCCTCCAAACTACAAATCCTAATTTTAAAAAATACATCAAAACAGGTGTCAAAATCTCCATCCATGCCAAGTCTCTTCTCTCTCCACTATCCTCTCTCTAAACTAACTGACCCGCATAACTTCCTCAAAAAAAAAAAAAAAAAACCAACTTCCCACTTCATAACTGCTCTCCTATTTATTACTCCAAATACAAAGAATATTAAAAAAAAAAAAAAAGAAATCGATTGACAGTTGAGGAGGAGAATGAGAGAGATAAAAGGGAGAAGAAAACATAAGGAGATCCCATCATTTCCAATCAGTAATTTTGTTTTGATGTCATGTTAGTATCTCTCTCTCTCTCTCTCAACTTCATTTTTCTTTCATTTATTCTTTTGTTTTATTGTGAATATGTCTTTCATTTATTTTTTTTCTACACGTGCCCGATCTTCATCAAACTCCATTTACACATCACCTAAAGAATATAACATCTGGAAAAAAAATAAATATCAAATTAGCAACAAAAAGAATGACTCACAAGTTTACTAATTAATAAATTTATTAAAAATAATTCGTATTAGTCCGTGCATTTGGTGGTTCCGTGGTTCGTGCATAGCACGGGGTTTTGCTAGTTACTGTCAAAGCGAAAGCGGTTTAGTGTTAAAATTGTGCGTGTGAAGTTTGGTTCTGTTTAGAGTAAGTTTCATTCCAGTTGGTGGGCAAGTTGTAATTCTGGAAAAATTGTGAGGGGTTTTTCATAACTTAGAATATTTTATTTTTTGTACGTTGGGTATCCCTTCATTCCCATCATTTTTTGCATTTCAATTCGATACTCCGAGGTCTATCGTTTTCTCTCATTTTCATTTCAACTCACATTTAAGTGGCTAAGGACCCATTTGTAATTCCCAAAAACTCACTCACCACTCACCCAGCACAAAAAGGATCGGCCTTCTTTCTATCTTACTTTTGTGTTCTTCAATTTCCTTCCTTTCTCTCATCTTTCTCTCATTTTCTCATCTTCTCCCTCAAGTCCCTTGCCACCATTGAAGGATCAAAGCTCTTCATGCGACCATTGTCTATCTCCAAGCTCTCTCCAAGCATCACCATCGTTTTCTCCAATCTTCTTTTTCATTTTCCCTTTCTTTGGTAAGCTTTTCTCCCGAGTCCACCTTTCTTTCAAGCTCATTTGAGTTAAGTATGTTGCATGCATGCTTGTAGGTAAGCATCATCCTATCAGAATACTCTTTCCTAATCTTTGATAACATTAGTGTTCCATGTCGCTATAGTGTGCCCCTTCTCCAAGTGAGTTACGCAGGGATAGGAATTAGGAATCCCTATTAGATTTTCCATCTTGAAGAAATGAAAAGAAATAAGAGTTTAGGTCACTTGTATCTTTTAAAAGATTAATAATTAATGGTTAAGACTCCAAATTTGTTCTAAAGAAAAAAAAAAGAGAGTCTGGATTTGTGTAATCTTTATTTATAATGCCTAAAATCTCTCTCAAGTCAAAATTAAAATCAAATTATCAAATTGAACTTCAATTTCCAAATCAAAATGCTTGAGTTATATATATTATAATAGGATTTGATTTGACTCGTTTCATCGGTCTTGGGGCTTTTGGCGCAATGGTTGGGTCCATAACATTGGTATCAAAGCCGACTTCCACGTCTCAAGTTCGAGTCACAAAAGGGGCTACTTGGAGTAGAGTGAGAGTCATCTAAAAAAAAAAATAGAAAAAAAGGCTACCTGGAGTAGAGCGAGAGTCATCTCAAAAAATGGAGAAAAGGGCTATCTACTGTTAGACTACAAGCCATAGTTCGCACCTAAAAAGTTAATGTTCTAGAAGACTAGGTCACATACAGACCTCACAAAGCTAAATAGGAGGTCAAAATTCACTTTGACCATCCAGTGATCAAGCCAAGCATTCATTAGTGCAAGGAACAGCCACTAAAATGATTTTAGGTCATTCCCAAGCTCAACGAGGATAAATCAAGTGAATCAGACGCCATTTGAAGCCAAACTAATGCAAACAGTGCACATTTGGTGGGCCCCACTTTTGGATGATCAATCAAATTGAAGTCTCCAAATTAAGTTTAGAATCATCAAAAAACATGTTGAAAACATGCCCTCAAAATTTCAGAGCAAATGGAGATAAAATAGAGGATAAATGAGTGAAAAGGGATAGGGTCGTAAGTCCACAAGACCAAGGGGATCTGCGACCCCCTTAGCAATGAAGCTTGGGTCTGCGACCCCCAGGTATTTCACAACCTTTTGGTCATTTGATCCCACAACATTTAAGTCATCATGACACGTGGTGCCCACATGGACCACTCTCCCATGATCTCCCCATGCCTACAAGTCATACCTTGGAAGTTACAACTGCCCGGGGGGGGGGGGTGGGTTCTACAATTTGGGTGGCCTACAAGTCTTTATTTTTTTCCTTTCGGTTTGCGGGGGGGGGGGAGGCGGGGCGGGGTTGCGTGTTCTATAGTCTGGGTTTGCAAGAAACCTCCTGTGACCCCCCATTGGCCCATACAACCTGCCACCCCACCTTCCAAAACCACCTGTTTAGTGGGGAAAGTTGGAAAAGTCATGGGACAACCTGGGTGCATCACTCCCAAGCCTCTCAAGGATATAAATAGCCCCTTTCAAAGCCATTCAAATGGTCAAAATCATGGTTATTTTAAAGGAGATAAAGACTAGTGTAAGGTCCCCGACCTTAATAGGGTGTTTAATTTTCTAATATTGGCGATTAGCCTAATTAATTGTGATTCTAGCTAATTAGGTGGGTTTATTGGCTAAGCGAGTTTTTTTTATCATTAGAAAGTGA
Source organism: Camphora micrantha (assembly GCA_003546025.1). NCBI lineage: Eukaryota > Viridiplantae > Streptophyta > Magnoliopsida > Laurales > Lauraceae > Camphora > Camphora micrantha. The sequence goes on along the minus strand of QPKB01000009.1, from coordinate 69,459 downwards.
TTTGTGAAGTTTCGTTTGATTCCAAGTGCAATTAGTCTTAATAGGGGATTAGGGGTGAAAATCTGGGCGGGCGGCCCAAGCCTAGCACGGGCCCGGCACGAAAAAACAGTGCCTGGGCCATGCCTGACAGTCCCACTGGCCCGTGCTAGGCCGAGGCTGCTAGGCCCGAGGCACGGCCCATCACGACACAGTTAAAATCAATGCCGTGCTAGGCCAGTGCCCCAAAGCCCGCAGGCGGCCAGGCACGACACGAGGCATGGCCAGGCCCGGCCCAGCACGGCCCGCAGAGGGCCTAATGGCTATTTTTTTGAAAAATGCCCTCCCTCTCAAAAAACAGTCAAAATGAGTTTTTGTTTACATTTTTCAACCCCCCCCCCCCAAACAGCTATAAACAGTCAAATAGGGGGGGTATTAGTGTCTTTTGATCATTTTTTACCATTAAACCCCCCCAACTGCTATAAAACAGTCACATGAGGGGGTATTTTATGTCATTTTATCACTTAGGAATTCTATAAATAGCCCTCAATTCTCTCATTTCTCTACACTTGTCTACTCTCTCATTTCTCACACTCCCTATAAAGTTCTAAGGCCTAAGCTCTCTTAAGTCTCATTCTAAAGTCTAAGCTCTCTATACAAAGTTTTCTAATAAGTGAAGAGTGAGAGTGACTTCTCTAAAGTGGAGGATTCAAATAAGAAGAACTTCTCCATTAGCTCTCCCTCTCTCATAAAGGTATTTATTATCTTTAATTTTGAGTTTTATTTAGTAATAATATACATAGCAATATTATATATTAAGTCTCATCTTCTCCCCTTTCTTATATAAATTATCACAAAAAACACATTACACATAATTATTTATTAAAAAAAATATTTTTTATTTAGAAAAATGGCTGGACCATCACAACCTTTCAACCTTGACTTCTCTCTAAATGAAGAAGATCCTAGATTTATTCATTTAGATCAAAGTCAGGGCATAGAAGTAGATAGTAATAGTCCCCAAAATCCAGCATTTTCGGTTTCTACAACTAAAAAGAAGAGAAAATCAAGATTGACTTATCCTATATGGACTTATTTTGTTAAAGTTATTGTCCCAAGTCCCACGGGAGGAAAATGCACAATGTAAATTTTGCAAAGATCTCCTCAGTGGCAAATCATCAAATGGCATTGGTCACCTTAGTAAATACATGAAAAAGTGTATGCATAAACACACGAATACCGCTAACGATGGGGAAAGAGGTGGGATGGTTCAAACACAACTTACTCAAATAGATTCATCTGGCGGTTTAGGAGTTTTCAATTATGACCCTATTAATGCTAGATATCAACTTATTAAGTTTATAATTTGTCGCCAATTTCCATTTATACTTTCTGAAGACCGATGTTTTGAAAGATTCTTGAGGTCTGCCTTTGTTCCTTCATGGCAGAAAATATCTAGAGTTAGTGTTAGAAATGATGCAATAAAAACTTTTTTGAAAGAAAAAGAGAATTTAAAAAATATTTTTTAAAACTTACCTGGAAAAGTGGCTTTAACTTCAGAGTTATGGACCTTTAAACAAAATTTGGGGTACATTGCAATCACATCACATTATATTGATAGTGATTGGGTGATGCAGAAAAGAATGATTTCGTTTTCTATGCATGAATTTCCACACACTGGTGCTAGGATAGGGTCCACCATCCTTGAAAAACTTAGAGAATATAAAATTGAAAATAAAATCATTTCTATAACTTTAGATAATGTAAGCACTAACAATGTCGCAGTGGATTTACTAAAACATTCGATTCAAATTGATTTAAATGGAAATCTATTTCACAATAGGTGTGCATGCCACATCATAAATCTTATCGTACAAGCATGGGTAAGATTAATTAGAGATGATTTAGAGATTATTAAATGGATTGTAGGATACATTTTGTGTTCTCCCTCGCGAAACAATGGTGGAGGGACATGTGTAAATTTGAATTTAAGATCAAAGAAAATATCATATGATGTAAAGCATAGATGAAATTTTACCTATAAAATGTTAAAAGAATCATGTGCCTATAAAGTGGCACTAAATCAATATTGTCAACTTTATTTGAAGCATGAAAATATTTTTATAAGTGATTATAAATGGACCTTTCTTGAGATAATAAGAGATTTTTTAGAAGTTTTTTTATGATGTAACATTGTTTTTTTCCGGGGTATATTATCCCACATCAAATCAAGCTTTAGCCTATTTTTTATGAAATAAGTCTTACTTTCAAAAAGTATAGAGATTTTCCGATTTTTCAACTCATGTGTGTACAAATGGAGGCAAATTTTTCATCATATTGGAGAATAGCTCCTTTAACATTTTGTATAGCTGCTGCATTAGACCCTAAATTGAAATTACAAGGTGTAGAAACCCTTCTTGATGAAATAAACTCTAATATGAATACAACTAATATAAATGACATGACAACAATTAAGACATAGTTAGAAACATTTTATTTGGATTATGCTACCCGATTAGGTAGATCCATAGCACTCACAGTCCCAACAGGCCCTCCCTAAGTACATAAAGGAAAAAGAAGGTTATTTGGAGTATTATGAGGAAATCTCAGGGAAGTAATTCCTCTTCTTCCAGAGGATCTTACAACCTTAAAGAATTAATAATGCACCTGGGGAGCGATCCTTTTGTAATCTCGGATGATGAAGAAGATGATTTTGATCTTTTGGCATGATGGAAATCATTCAAAACTAAGTTTTTCATGCTTTCCGCCATAGCCCGTGATATATTAACAATACCAGCGTCTACAGTTGCATCAGAGCAGGCATTTAGTGCAAGTGGGCGCCTTATTGACCCTAGGAGGACTATGCTTACAGAAGAAACCATTGAGACTTGCATGTGCTTACGGGATTGGTATCAAGCACAGGATAGGGAACAACACCTCGATGATGATGAGATCAATATAGAAGACGAGCAAGCGGCATTATATATATCATAGTATAATTTTTTTTAGAATGTATAATAGGCTTTCAACTTGTAATTTATTTTTTAGTATGTATCAAAGGTTTTTAAAGTTGTAATTTATTTTTTAGAATGTATCATAGGTTTCTAAAGTTGTAATTTATTTTTTAGAATGTATCATAGGTTTTTAAATTTGTAATTCTTTTGTCATTTATCAGAAGGTTTGAATTTCATTATATATATTGATCCAAGTTCAAACTTGTAATTTTTTTGAACTTTTGTAACTTAAATCTCAAGGAAATACAATTTATTTGATGTATTTTTTCAAAACATCATTAGTGTTATTCTACTTGCTTATTTCTCTTAATTTCTTTATTTTAATGAAATTGGTCCAAGATCAAGAGTGAAGAGTCTAAGTCTCTAAGACTTAAAAAACTTAAAAAATTTTTAAAAAAAATAAAAAAGGGGAGGCGGATATGTGGGCCGTGCTGGGCTGACCCCAGAGGCCTTGGGCCTGGCACGACACGGCCTGCATAATTATCATGGGCCGTGCCGGCCCGGCCCGGGCATGGCTGGGCCCTTTTTTAGTGGGTCGTGCCGGCACAACACAACCCATATTTTCACACCTACGTGTGATTAATAGGAAAATTAGTCATTTTTTCAAAAAATTCAGTTTTTTTCCGAATTTGGGTTCGTTGGAAAGATCTCATCGCGTTCGTCATTTTTCGTTCTTGACTCGTTGCGATTCGACGCCTCGAAGTTGCTCAAATAATCAGATTTCTCTCTTTTCACTCAAATGGACATTTTGGTCATTTCCTCCACTCATCCTCATTTTTAAACTCAAACCCATCCCAACAACTATTCATCCATTGTCTTCCTCCTTCATTTCAGAGTGCATGCTGCTGGGAGAGCTCCTCTTCTTCACTTCTTCACTCCTCCTTTTGCATGTGGGTCTAGAAGCCAAGCATTGAAAATCCAAGCCCATCATCATCTTCCTCTACATCTTGATCTAAATTTGGTGAGTTTTCCTCAACTTCTTCTCCTCTAATTTTCTTCCTCCTTGCTATTAATGTCTTGCATGTTGATGGAATCCTCTTCCTCTTCTTCCTTGGTGATCTTCGAGTGTAGGAGAGAGACCTTCGAGGGTTGGTTTGGTGTGTGTGTGGGGGGGGGCGGGTTGCAAATCTACATTCCTCCTCAATCTCTCTCTCAAATTTCCATTTCTTCACTCTCTTTGGTTAAGGCAAGTAGATTTGCTTTATTTATTGAGCATGCATGTATTATTATTATTTCTTGTTAACTCATTGTTTAGAATTTTCTTAAATTCCAAGCTTGTCATGGTTTATTGGATTACTTATGATAAAATTGGATTAATGGGTTGTATGGACTTTAATTATGGGTGGATGACTAGATGAATGGATGGATGTGGTTGGAGGAGAGCATGGTGGCTCAATTTTGTGTAGGTTTTAGCCTTGGAATGGTTTAGAACAGAGTGGAGGTGGTTTGGAACGAATAGAACTCAAAATTCAACGAACAACACATTTATGCAATTGAACGTTCGAACTTTCATTCTGAACGTTCGAACTCTTGGCCTCTCGGGTGTTTGGCTTGGAACGAGAGTTCGAATTCTTCTCCCGAACGTTCGAACTCTTGGCTGAATGTTCGAACTTTCATTTTGAACGTTCGAACTCTTAGTGATTTGACAGACTTAAGCAGATTTTGGAATGGCATAACTTTTGATCTGTTCATCGGATTTTAGAGTTCTATATATCGTTGGAAAGCTGTTGGAACATAGAATTCATTGGTCCTCTCATTTTAATTATTAGAGGTTGGAAAATAGAGGGGACGCTCAGAGCAATGAAACAACCCTTTATCTCTTTGGAAATGGATTCTAAACTTAGTTTGGACCCCAGGTTGGAACTTATTGACCCTACCCTTGCATGACCAATTGGAAAAAATTAAAACGGAGCACGTTTGGCTTAGTGTGCTTCGTCGGTTGTTCGGGATTTTTCGTATATCAACGTAACTTGGCCGAATGCGTGTGCAAATGAGTTAATTGGTGCCTAACAACTTCCGTACACCATGGGCCTGCCCAACTAGGACACCATTGACTCATTCTCCATACGTACTCCGTTGGGGATATGTTCAGTACACAATGGACAACGCTTGACCTAGTATTGGCTTGTTCTTCACTTTTGACTCGCGAATTTTGTATCTGTAGCTTGTTGTATCTTATACATTCTATCTTAAATACTTGTATAACTTGTAAGTTAACTTGTGGAAATAGGATTTGACCGGAATTAGAGTGTATTCTTAGGTACCTTGTCTTGTATTGATAAACACGTGTGGATAGACTTGAAAGACGACTACTCATGGGACTTAGAACTTGACTTGTATCTTGGCTCGACTTAGAGTAGCTTTCAACTTATTATCTTGTACTTGAAAACCTATCAACATGTATTTGTCTCGGAACTTGTGTCGCATACAAACCATCATCATCATCTTGCATTCATAACCAACTGCAGACTGAGGATTATAAAGTGGGCCGAATACCAGACACTAGGGGTGCGCAGTCGGCTTTGGACGACATCCATGGCGCAAATAGCTAAGAGCGAGCTCGGACCGTACGACTATTCTTAGGACCGAGAGCTAGGATCCCCCTAGAGCCAGAGTTTGGGTTTTTGTAGTCGGCTGGGACGTCACTTATACCCCTATGAGATGGCTATGACATCGACGGAGTCTCCTCTTGCTTGACATTGCATTTCATGGATGGTTATTCTCGTTTATTTTGCTAGGATTTACATTGTTACTTAATTATTGTATTACTCATGCTTATGCTTAGCTTGTACCTTGATATCACATAATCATGTACTTGTCTTTATTCTCATTTGGAACATGTTATGAATAATGTATATTGCTTATCTCCTTGCCAACATGTTGTTGATCCTTTATTCCATGGTGTGCAGAGGACACCTACTACTATTACACCGACCCAGATGTCGAGGCAATCCCAGATGATCCTCAACCGGGGGAGGAGGACGAGGTACGAGAGTGGGGTGCCGATGATATAGCTTAGCGTCATCACTCCCGGCACCAGTACGCGTTACACGGGGATATCTTCTGTCGTGCTACCTCATATCATCTTTTGGTTTAGATCTTTTGAACTTGTCTATCTTAGTACTGTATATCTTTTATATTAGGACCTAGGTTTTTAGAATGGTCCTGATTTTTATAAACTTTAGATGTTTTATCTTTTGAAACTTGAACATATATATATAATGGGATGAATACCATACTTGCTTTGATATTTCTATAAGTTTAATGTTGTGTTTACCGGACAAGTCCCGTTGATTAATTTGTTAATGAGGCTTAACTACACAATCCTCACAGTGGACTTCGATCCTTGGGTATTAAGGGCAATTTTTTTTAATTAGCCCTAAATTTCACACCCCAGATCTGGTTTAATCACTAATCGGGTTCGGGGTCGTGACAACTAGCAAAAGGAGAAGAAATTTCAAGAAACCACTTATACAAACGGCAGTGGCGGCTCCAGAATTTCGAGTCAGTAGGGTCAACAAAAGACTGATCTTTCACAAATTGAATAAATTTGTTTTAATCTTTATCAACATCTGTCATCTACTTTTGATAATATTAGGGTTTTCTCCTTCTAATACGGGGAGACTACCGTGTTTAGAGGTTTAGTTAGGGTAAATGAAGACTTACCGACAAAATGTCCAAAAAAGGAAATTTTCTTTAAAAAATAAAAATTGGGCCCATTATTTTATTTTTTTGTTTTTGTTTCAGTAGACAAATAGCCCATTAACTTAGGCATTGAGTGGGGTCAAAAGCTTCCCATAACTTCAATTTATTAAAGAGTTTTTTTTTATAATATTTTTCCAGATCTCAATGGGGTCAATTGACCCCACTGAGATCCATGTAGCGCCGCCCATGGCAAACGGCGAAGAAACTTTGCAACAACTCTAACTCAGCCCTCACGACCTCAAGGTGCTTCGAACCTCTAGAGCATCCCTCCGGAGGGGATTTTAATTTCATAAATGTAGTTAAATTCCTTTCTTTTCCTTTAATTTTTGATTTCTTGCCAAAATGGGACCATTCGAGCCAGAATACCATTCCCATCATGAAAGATATAATTTCACCATCGTTAACACATTAAAGTGTCCTAAGTGACATGATGAAAGGAGTCGTGGTCGACAAAAAATCTAACCGCCCGCAGAGATTCTAACTTTGGACATATAAAAAATCCCAAATTTTAAGTCAAAGGCAAGCATAACAAGTCCCTAGCTAATTAGCATATTGGAATTCAATTTCAGTCAACTTTAAAGACCAAAGTATCAGTCAAAGTTCAAATACAGATAAGGGCACACTCAAGAAGGTCTTTTCTTGAAATTTCAAGACAAATGGAGGTCAAAACAAGCTCAAAAGAGTCCAAATGTAACTACAAGCTTCACCTGCTGAATAAACAAAAATGCTGTCGGATAGTCTACCTGCCAAGCAAACAATGCAGTCGGATATCTCGCCTACTGACAGCAATTCAAGCGGTTCCAGGCATCTTTCTTCTCAGTTCAACCGCCGAACAACCAAATGCTTCAGTCGGCCATTGATGAAAAAAAAAAAAAAAAGGACTTTGGGTGCCCATTTTGAATTTAAATCCTCTCCAACTACTGCAACGACTTATGGAGGCTATAAATAGACCCTTTCAAGCATCGTTTTCTCACTGATAGTCAAGCATTCTACAGAAAACTCTTCACAACCTTCAAACCTTCAAACTTTCTCGGGAAACCTCTTAACCAAAGTACTGAGCATTTGGTAAATTTATCCAAAGAGTTCAAAACACAAAACTATGGCCTTTACCAAGTCCTAAACTCACCAAAACCATTAGGGTCCTTACTATTTTCTCTGTCTTTCTCACTTGAGGAATTATGATATCCTTGACTACAAATAGTGTTGTTGTGAATGCCTTTTTCAGGCTTCATTCTAGCTTACCATACACCGCCCACAACCTTGGATGTCTTGATGGGCCTAATCCCAGTGAATTCCCTTGATTTTGTACTTCGCCCATAAGACAAACAAGTGATGGATTTTAAAGATACATAAGTGATCATAAAACCCACTCCATTCGCCCCATTTTGGTAAAACTATACTTCAAAAGTCTGAAACCAGAGGGCCTGAATTGCTTTTTGAAGAAAGGAGGAGGGAAAAATGGCATCTTGCCTACACCAGCGGAATGCAATCGGCTGGTGGACTATACTTTCTTCACTTACGTCATTTTTTTTAGTTATTATATCTAATTTTTTTTTTTTAAGTATTCTTAGTCATTTTGAGGTCATCTAAAGCTAGAAGGGGAAGTTGTAAAAATGTAATGTAAACAACTTGCACTTACAAAGCCAGAACATTCAATCTCATATAAATACAAAGTTGAAAAATGAATGAAAAACTACAATGTTGTGTAAGTCATTTTTCCTCCTACTTTCTGTGATTGATTATTATGGAATCCAAGCAAGATTTTCATAATTTTCCTCAACACCAACATCAAAAGCTAAATCTAAAATTGATATCGAAATTGGAAACCGTAAGGAACTCAATTCCTATGCACTCAATGGTCTTCGAGGCCTAAAAAGTGCCAGTTCAGCCCTGTCTTCCATATCTTTAGTTCAGCCCTCTCTTCTATATCTTTGTAGCCTTTCTCTATCATGTATTTTAAATTTAGAGCAAATTTAATCTAGGTCATCGGAGGGCAAATGGAGGCAGTTATTTGTTCTCTAAGTGACCTCTCACCCGCACATCCAAAAAGTCAAATCTCACAATCCCTGATGTAAAATTCAAATTATACTTGAAAATTGAGATACAATAATGAATGAAATTCCTAATATTATGCTTTCCCTTTGTCTTGAGTCAAGTGCATTTCTAAATTGTAAATGTTTTCCATTTCTACTATGGCATCTCCATTGTCGTCCGCAAAAACTCTAGGAACAGCCGTGGAAAGGGCTACTTGGAGCAAAGTGCGAGCTTTCTAAAAAGGGGAAAAGGGCTACCTACTGCCTAAGTGAAAGCTGCGAAAGACGTCAGCTACAAAAGTGTGGTGGTCTGTTATGGTCTTAAATAATTTTAGGATTTGATTTGATGCATTTCATTAGTCATGGGCCTTTTGGCATATTGGTTAGGTCCGTAACAATTTTTTATTTTGAAAAATAAAAAGTTGGTTTAATCTAATTCTATTAAATTGTATTTTCACATGGGGTATGGTGGTCTGTTATGGTCTTAAATAATTTTAGGATTTGATTTGACGCATTTCATTAGTCATGGGCCTTTAGGCATATTAATTAGGTCCGTAACAATTTGTATTTTGAAAAATAAAAAGTTTGTTTAATCTAATTCTATTAAATTATATTTTCACATGGGGCATTTACTGTACAGGTGCCTTGATACTTTGAATTTATTGGTAGCTATCTTCTCACTTAGACAATTAATGAAAAAAATATCAAATGCAAAAGAAAAACCTGAAAAGGCTAACAATAGGGTATTTAGAGATTTAATTTGGTGAGGCTTAAATAAAAGAAATGCTTAAGCGGTTATATTGAAATTATTAAAGACCTATATGAAAGAGAGGTGACAAGTGTGAGAACTATTACCGGAGAGATAAGTAAATTCTCAGTGATCATAAGTTTGCATTAGGGGTTAGCCATAAGACCTTACATCATTGCACTTATTATAGATGAGTTAATTGCTCACATTCAATAGGAGGCACCTTGATGTATATTGTTTGTATATGATATAGTGTTGTGAATGAATCAAGAGACCATGCGAATGAAAAAACTTAAGAGATGACGGAGGCTTTAGAATCCAAAAGACTCTAAATAAGTCGTACAAAGACAATATACATGGATTGCAATTTCAATGGGCATGTATAAAAAGTTGAAACTACTATGAGAGTTGGAATCCAGGAGATACTACAAATATATTCTTTCCTTTGCCTTGCATCGATAATTAGTAAGGATTGAAAGATTGATAAAGATGTCGAATATAGAATCAAAACAGGCTGGTTGGAGTGAAGACTTACTTCTGTAGTGTTTTGTGATCAACGAATGCTAATAAGATTGAAGAGAAAATTTATTGGACAACAATTTGACCAGTTATGACCTACGAAGTAGAAAGGTGGCCAATGAAGAAGTAGAGATTAGAATGATGAGGTGGATGTGTTATAAAATATGGAAGGATAAATTAGAAATGAACGCTTTCAAGAGCATTTAGGGATTTAGGGATAACATTAATAGAGGATAAAAATAGAAAAAACTCATTTGAGATGGTTTAGGAATGTCCAACAGAGGTCGATAACAACATTGGTAAGGAAAACTTGATCTATGCAAATTGATAGCCCACCAAAAAAAAAGGGTACGCCGCGATCTCATGGATATGCACATGTCTAAATCGATTGGACTATAGGATGATGATAATTTTTTTTTTTTTTGTGTGCGCGCGTGCAAAAATATATATGGGGCCAATGGGCCCACTGGACACCATGGAATTAATCTCCACTAAAGTTAGCTGCATTATTCTCTGTTGGCCATCTGAACCAAGAAAATAAAATGGACAGTTCAAAGTGAAGCCGGTAGACTGCAGAGTTATCACCTTACATGGGAGTTGGGACTGCTGGCAAATTGATCAGATATTTTTATTTTATTTTGTGTGTGTGTCAGTGTGTGTGTAAGGAGGCTAAACACAAAATGCATCCGTTTCCGGCGGCGGACGCATTCCAACTTTTGTCTGCTTTTACTACTGACTTTTTCATGGAAAGCAGGAGCACAAAGAAAGGAGCAACTTTAAAACTAAAAAAAAAACAAAGTGTATTTCTCATATCAATAATGTGGGCATGATTTAAATTTACATTTATTGTGAATGACTGCAGGCAAAACTTGGTCCAAATTTTTGATTTGGTTAAATTTAGCCTCCATCCACTTTTCTATTCGCAAGGCAAGAGTGCAGCTAATGGATTCAAAACATATTAAAAAGGTATAACAACCAAACAAATAACCAAGTAAATGCATTTATAGAGATATTCATTTGGGTGGGGATATGGACCCATCATCCTAATCCCTTCACCAACCACAACAAATATCACTCCTTGAGAAATTGACCCATCGATCCAACGGTACAATCCATTGGGTATAAAGTAAAGGACTAGTGTAATTCAGTGGAGTCCCATTTGTGTAGTCCATTTGGATGAGTCATCATGTGGGCTCTACTATGAGATGTGCACGGATCTGCACAATAAAAAGGTGTATTCTGTATCACTACATATACAAAAATTACAGGTAAAAGCAATCCGCCAATCAAAGGAAAGCACGAAACTGAATGAAGGGTTTTAGTGAAAAAAACACGAGCCCTCATTCAAGGAGAAGTGGGGGAAGTGGGCGAGGGCCGCCTAAGAAGAAAACAAACGTTCTCACTCCACAATCTCTACATGCAAATGGCTTCCCTCCCAGCTGTGGTTGGAGTGAAAAATTACTCTTATGATTAATCGGATATATCCAGTACATGAGCATCAGAGCCTTAAAAAAGTAAGTACCTCAGAGTACGCTTTTCAATAGAAATACAAATATGACCGACAAGGGAGCTCGTATATACTTCTATACACTGCATTAACAGAACAAAATTACGAGCCCGAACCATCTCCAGAGTGAATTTGCATTGTTGCAGGGAGCTGATTATAGAACGAGGCAATTGGGCAAAGCAATATGCTACTGATCCCAGTGAAGCCTTCCAGAGCTGCATGATATAGGATGGACAGGTACAAAGTAATGATGAAATCTCATCTAATTAAGAATTTCTCTGGATATTACCACCCGCCAACAGATCAAGATCAGCTTGCTTTAGTTCAACATACTTTCCAAGGCTAAAATCACGAGAAAAACAAGAGTATAAGAACAATAGACGTACTTTTAAAGAGTTCGAGCAAGCAGATGAGTAGAAGCATGAAAAGGAAAGGAATTCTGAACCTTAAATGCAAACTAGAAAATTTTGCACCTATATCCTGAAACCATGCATGCACACTTCTCATGGGATCACTAATCTCACAATCACACATGGCTGCCCAAGCAGCGACACCGTTTGGCATTGAGCTACATCTTGGTCCGCTATGGACCACTGATCATGGTAGCAGATGTGGTTATTTTCTTATTCTAAAAGGATACTAGAAGGGAAAAGAGTTTTTCTATTACGGGGTAGTTCATTACAAACATTTTGGAAGAGCAGTTCCCTATTGTGCCCATACTGAAGGACAAAAGAACACTTTGCGCCCATAGTAAATGATCAAGGAACACTTTTATCCCAAGGGATTGTTTGTTTGCACCCATTTACGTATGTAAGCGAAGAACATGAGTACTGGTTACACAGCAATCATGTTTGTCTGTACTCATTTACGCATGTAATGCGTAAAAGAGGTGTGTAAATGGTTTCAAATGAGCCACAAAATTTGAACATGTGTAAGCACACTAAAAAGGCGGACGGTAATTACAGTCAGATATGGGAGCTGGGTTCGACTCCCCCCTCCTCCACTTCTCTCGTTTTTGGTTTTTTTTCCATGACTGCCGCCCTTTTTACATGACCGTTCCCCTCTTCATCTCATTAGCAACCCCCTTTATTCTCCATGCCATAGTTTCCTCTCTCCTGCTCGGCATTTCCTCTGCATAGACGCTGGTCTTCCTCCCCTCTCTAGCTCCCACACCAATTTTCGTTTTAAACCATGTGCAAGCCTATTTATTTTAAGAGTCCGACCGATTGTTTGAGAAACAAGGGGGTTTTGGAGCTTTGTGAATTGAGAGATTCCTGATGCACAGAAGCTATGTAGGAACCAACCTCCTTCGAACTTTGAATAAGGGTTGTGGATTATTCTATATAGGCCGCCCCCAATTTTTGTATTTTTTATGTGGCAATTTGGGGTGAAAATGCAGAAGGAAAAAAATCCTCCATTACCATGTAATATCAATTAACCAATTTGTCAGGGTGTAGGTCTCTTTCTCCAATTATTTAATTAATTATTTATTTCTTTATTGGTATTGTGATCGGATAGGTAGCATCTTCTTCTTCTTGTTGTTTTATATATATATATATATATATATATATATATTGGAAAGGTAGTATCTCCCATTTTGCAAAATTGTTTAGAATCTTATGTTTAAAATCCAATTTTTGTGTGTTGTTTAGAATCTTATGTTTCATTACAATGTCGCTGTATTATTGCAAACTATTTGGTTTCTAGTTGCTCGGCTTGTTGAGGTTGAGTTCATGTTCAGCTCAGCAAGGCTTGGTCTATGTTGGAGCCTGGATTGGCATGGGTATATAAACTATGTATTTCATATATACTGCATTAATTAGAGAAGCTTGATTGTAATATTCAAAAGAAATGTTTGCGGATGTGTGGTGTAAATAAAGAATGCTAGCAGTGTTGAATCATTAGATGATCACATACAATCTGAGTTTAGAATATAATAGCACAGTCTGGTCTGAAAAGAATCAGTTTTCCTTATGATATAAGAATCTTATTTAGCATCATTCAATATTTAAAATGTCAATATTTTTATTTTAACCTTATATGTGGAATTTTATTTGGGTTTCATTTAAATCTATTTAAATATAATTTACAAAAATGAGTTTCATACATTTACACATGTCGTTCAAACAAACGTGGTAGAATGATTCACACGCATAAATGTTGGAAAAATGGTGCTAGTAGACCAAGGGCGGTGCCACATTGTTCACAGCCGGGTCAATTGACCCCACTGAGATCTGAAAAGATATTTAAAGCTAAAAAAATCTAATGTCATGAATTGAACTTATGGAAAGCTTTTGACCCCACTCAATTTAAGAGTTTTACCCCACATTAGCTAACTTTACACATTTTCCTTGCTGGTGTGGTGGTGAACAAAAGTCACCATAAAATACCCACCGTCTAAGTTAATGGGAAAACTGTCTACCAAAATAAAAAGAAATTAATGGGCTCACATTGCTGATATGTGCTCTAGCAATGAATTTTTAGAAATTAAATGAATTGATGACATTCTTAGAAAATTAGTGGAGACAAACAAGGATATCATATACCACTTGGTTTACTTGCTTCTAAAATTGGCTTTGATTTTACTAGTAGCGACTGCGATGGTAAAAAGAGCTTTTTTAGCAATGAAGTACGTAAAAAACAGGTTGCGTAATCGAATGAGAGATCAATGAATAAATGACTGTTTGGTCACATATATTGAAAAGTATGTGTTTGCTAGTGTTGATAATGAAGCTATTATGCAACGATTTCAATAGATGAAAACCTGTTGAGGATAGTTGTAGGAGTTCATGTATTTGGATTTTCTTTTTGGATTAAGAACTATTAGTAACAATGTATTAAAATTTCATTTTTTTTTTTTTTTTTTTTTTTTTTTTGAGAACTCAATATTATCTGTCGGATTATCGGAAATAGATTATTTGATAATTTTATATAATATCTATCGAATTATCGAAAGCAGATGACGGGCATTGATAAAGGGTAAAACAAATTTATTCGATTTGCGGAAGATAAGTTTTTTGTTGACCCCACTGACTCGAATTTTTTAAGCCGCCACTGTAGTAGACAAACGTTGTAAATAGAAACCAATGCATAAAGCTGACATACTCAACAATTACATATTCAACTATTAAATATGTAAATTGTATTTACGCATCTCACGCATAAAAGACAAACAGACCATGAGTTTCTGAAAAAAATTCAATCTGCAGTCATGCAATAGCAAATTAGCAATTGCTAGATTTCTTTTGCTTTCACAACATTAATGTCAGATCTACAGATATAAAAATGGACCTTTCAAATACTTCCTATCATACTACTAAAGACATTGTTAATTAAAATAAGTGGGCATGTACAAAGAGCCGAAACTACTGTGATAATTAAAGCTTGAGATACCACAAAAGGATTCATTCGGATACCTTGGCCCGACAATTAGTAACAATTGAGAGATTGAGGAAGATATTGAACATAGGATAAACGTAGGATGGTTGAAGTGGAGACTTGCTTCTGGAGTGCTTTGTTATTGGCACATACCGACAATATTAAAGGAAGAATTTTACACGACAACGATTAGGCTAGCTATTGTAAGAAACCATATACCAACCCAAAAGCTTAAGCTAATAGGTGAAAGGCCCATACTGATATAGGTATATTAAGACATGTCAAGCCTATTACTTAGGCGATGTGGGATGTGGGACTTCCCAACAGCTATGACTTATGGAGCAAAATGTTGGCCAATTAAGAAGCAATACTTGCACAAAATGTGTGTACCAGAGATGGGAATGTTGAGGTGGACGTGTGGTAAAACTAAGAAGGATAGAATTAAAAATGAGCGCTTTCAAAAGCGTTTAAGGGTAGCATTAATAGGTGATAATATAAGAGAAATCCATTTGAAATGGTTTAGACATATCCAAACACAGGCTAGCAATGGTGCCTAGAAAGGATAGGCTAAAGAGGGCATGGATGGAAGTAGTAACAATAGATTTGAAGAAGTGCAACTGATCCAAGGATTTGGCTCAAGATTGATCGAAATGGAGAAACAAAATTCATATAGCCGGCCCCAACATAGTCGGGACAGGGCTTTGATGATGGTGGTTATGATGATGAATTGAAATCATGTCATTTACCCTATGAGTGTTACAAGGATATTGCTTGTAATGCAACATTCCAGTAAAGTGCATTCTATGCTAACTATATACTAATAATAATACACTATAAATGAGTCAATAAGAAACAAAAAAATATATAAAAATTCTATTAAAAATAAAAGATATCTGTGTGATTACCCAAGATCTGATGGAAGTCTGTAACGACCAATACGTACACGCTTCAGAGAATGTATCTGTTAGATTATCACAAACAGGAGTAGTTAAAGAATGTTCCAGAAGCTTGAAAAAGTAACCAAACAAGAACAGGAAATTTTTTTTTATAGCAACAAGAATGAGGATATATATAGTGAAAACTGAAGACAGATCACTAATTGATCAGTCCAATATTTAACCAGACATGGAGATATATTATCTTTAAAAATAAGTGGGATATTTAATTGCATAACACACAACATTCTAAAGAACTCAAGTAACCTGTTTCTTTATTTTTTTGAAAATAATTTTTCGAGATCTGATTCTAAAACCTCCTTGGTTTTAGAAAGATTACCAGGCCTTCAACTTGGTTGGATGTGAATGTAAGACTTGTGTCAAAGATCCTAGTGAATCATTGAGATCAGTTATATTTCCTCACATTATCAGTGCATTTTAGGGAGTGCTGATGAAGGACAACAAATCTTCAATGGGGTCCTTGTACCAAATGAGCTTATTGACTTAAGGAAACCTTTCGGCAATGAGGGCATAATCTTTAAGATGGATTTGGAAAAGGCTTATGATCATGTGAATTAAAATTTTGTGGTTCCCATGACGACAAAAATTGGTTTTGGAAAAAAGGTGGATTAGGAAGAAGACGACGAAGAAGAATGAAAGATACTGGTATACCATTGAAAAAAAAAAAAAAAAAAAGAACCAATTAATAGTAAACAAATTAAGGATGGATTTGACCCCTTGGTGACACACATTCTTAACCAAGACAGTGTTTTGACCCCTTAGTGACACGCATTCTTCACGAAGATGGCCTTTTTTTTTTCCCTTCTTCTTTTGATCTGTATAATGAGGGAACTTTTATTCAATGAAAGGTGTACAGAAGGGCAGTACCAACTACCGACACAAGAATTTTACAAAATAAAAACTCAAACAACAAATGATATCAGGTACAAATTTAAAATTCAAAATACGGAGCATATTAAATCAATCAGATTTGTTGCTAGAATAAAACACAAATATGCATATATAGTCAAATAGTTCACCCACAACCATCTTAATCTAGGAATGACAACGGGGCGGGTTTGGTTCGGGTTGGGGTAAACCCAAACCTGCCGTCTCAAATTTATATAATCCAAACCCAACCCGCCCCATGACAGGTCACTAGGATGTGATACCAAACCCGCCCCGTTTGGTTGGGCCAGGTCGAATTTAAAGCTTAAAACTTCTAAAATATATAAAAATGCAGGAGAATGAGTATGCTAGAGAATGAACACACCACTTTCTCTTGCCACATGACTTAATTTAAGGCCCAAAACCACCTACACCACATGAGTTTTATCTATCACTTTAGCAATAGGTATGCATATGTTATATATTCAGTACGGGGCGGGTTGGAACATCAAAACCCAAACCCGCCCCACACCAAGAAAACCACTACCAAACCCGCCCCTAATGGGAGCGGGTCCCCAATTATACCCGACCCATTGCCATCCCGAATCTTAATCAATCAATAATTAACCTGCCAATTAGTCCATGAGCGAGTACAATCCAAGTTTCTTAAGACCAAGATAAATGATTATCCAGTAACTAGAATTTTACCTGGAGTCCTGCATTTTTCACAAGCTCACGAACTTCATGATTTCTCCCTTCATGAACCTACCGGAATTCAAAAACAAGTTTAACCAGTTGCAATTAGATATACAGTTGTATGTATTCAAATATTTTATTTGAAAGAGAAATGAAGAGATCAGCAATAGAAAGCAGGAAGAGAAAGATGAGGAATCAATTTGAAGAAGAAAATATACAAATAAATAATCAATTTGAAGCGACAAGATGCATAAAAAATGAGGAAAAGACGTGCCAAATTGTTTTTATAAATATGACACACCCTACCTAGAAAAGGAGACTAATATGTCATTAAGCCTCATGTATAAAAGAGATAAATGTGTCTCTAGTTAAGTACGTAATCTTGAGAGAGTATCTAAAATGTTGGCAAATCTTCATAGATCCCAGATTTTCTTTGATGCACAAATTGCATTCTAACACTCAAACCATCCAAAATATGTTCACCCCAAAGGTCCTCTAAGCTGTGCTTCATTAAAAATACTCATCCATAGCACCCAAGAATAGAATTTGTATTACTATCGCAAAGAAAACTATTCGAGAAGGGTGCAAATTTCCTAGAGAATTCTGTAATTTTCGACAGATGTTCAGCTGGTAATAAATAGGTAAATGAGCAATGTTTGATTCAGTTTAAAACAGCAAAATATCCCGAGGCAAAGGTCATAAACCACATAAAAAATGGTTCGTCTTAAACACAGCTAACACCAAAGATACCAACTCCTGGGTCAATGGATGGTTCCTGTTGATGAATGAAAAAGCCCCTAGCAGAAAGAGCCTGGGGACTTATTCAAGAGTACTGGCTAGGCCATCTCACACGCAACTCTAGAGCTCCTATAGATAGGACAAAGCAGAAGGAACAGTTAGTACTTGACCAAAGTGGTCATAGTCCTCCAGCACTTGCAAGTTATGTAATCCCAGTTCTTGGCAGCTTTTCAGTTCAGTTACTTTTTAACTACTTGATGGGGAAGAACACTACATCAAGTCTGTTTACTGCATTGTGGTCCATTTCTGGCCTTTCGGAAACCATTGCTTTTGGATGGGTATCTATCCCAGAAAGGACTTTAACAGTAGACCACCAGCGGAGCAGGCAGAGAACCATTGTTAAAATGCACATGATTTCTGACGGACGTGAAATCAGTAGATTATCAATTTCGTAAATGCAGAATTGCTCATAATGAACGGAATGTTCTTCTCTCATGGTTTGAAGTTAGTTGGCTAATCTTGAATAAACTATGGCCCATTTTCACGCACAAAGGTTGGATTTCTAAATCCATGTCAACGTGACTTGGCTTCATTGCTATCAACTGGTTTTGATGGGAAAGACCAGATTAACAGATGCTTCGAAACTCACGCATTAGGTACAAGGAAATCCATCGCAACAGCTCCAAGTCATATCTCACTATTATAACAGTTGGAACCCTAGATTGGATTAGATCTAGGGTTCCAACGTAAAATCTCTTAGAAACCAAGAAAAGAGGAAAGAAGAGAAGAAACGTAGAGAAAGAAAGAGATTTTGAAGGGGAAGCAAGAGAATCAATCGACCATCTAGGATAGTCGACCATCTCTATATCATTAGATTTTAGTTTCTGAAACATTACAAAAAGGCCCTCAAGTTTCTGGTAACATAAAAGGTAACCCAGCAAATTATAAATCATAACTAAGGTCCTATTCTCTAACTGATAACAATCCCCCCCCTCCCCGCGCGCCCCCCCCCCCCTCTCTCAAGCTGGTGCATAGATGTTTATAATGCCCAGCTTGGACAAAACATGATGTAACTTGGCTTTATTAACAGCCTTGGTGAGAAAATCGGCCAACTGATCTTCAGTATGTACTTGGAGAAGCAACACATCCCCCTTTTCAATTTCTTCTCTAATAAAAATGACAATCAATTTCCACATGTTTTGTTTTTTCATGAAAGACAGGATTGTTGGCAAGTTTAATGGCCAAAACACTATCAGAATAGAATACAGATGCATCGGACCACCTTGATTGAAACCTAATTCTTCTAACAAAATTCGCAGCCAGAGTAATTCACAACATCCATGAGCCACAACTCTATACTCAGCTTCTGAACTTGATTTTGCAGTAACAAACTGTTTCTTACTTTCCCAGGAAACCAGATTTCCTCCAACCATTGTACAATATCCTGTAGTAGACTTCCGATCTGTCAATGATCCAGCCCAGTCGGTATCAGTGTATGTCATGGCCTTAGCATGCCCATGAGATCTAAATAGGATTCCTAGACCTGGTGACCCTTTTAAATATCGAAGAACCCTATGCATTGCAGCTAGATGATCAGTTCTTGGAGCATGCATAAATTGACTGACAAGACTAACAGCATAAGAAATGTTAGGTCTAGTGATTCTCAAAGGCCGCCCAACCAATCTCTAATACATTCTCTTATCTTGAAGCAATTCTCCACTACCAATGTGAAGACCATGATTTTGCTCCATGGGAGTGTTTGCTGGTTTCGCACTTAACTTTTGCTGGTTTCGCACTTAACTTCCCAGTCTCTGCAAGGAGATCAAGAGTATATTTTCTTTGGGATATAACAATTCCAGTCTTTGACCTTGCAACTTCAATTCCTAGGAAATATTTCAATTCCAGTCTTTAATCTCAAATTCATTTTTCAAAAAAACTTTCAACTGGGAGATTTCATCAACATCACTCCCAGTAACAACAATGTCATCCACATACACAACAAGGATGACAACATTCACATCCCTTCTGATGCAGGACAAGCCCATGGTCCCCCATGGGTCGATCCTCCAACGGGCCCAACTCAATTATCATGTCCAAGCTTTTAGGCCAGCCCATTTATTTTATGTTATTTAGGCCTTTAATTATGTTTTAGGTTGCTTATTATGATGTTTTAATCCTGGCCATCAGTGTGTTTGGATGGTCCAGATTAGTATTAGGGTTATTTATTTTCCTATATAATGATGTAACGCCTCTTTGGCTTAAAAAAAAAAAAAAAAAAAAAAAAAAAAAAAAGATTGATGATTAATGAAAGAGTTTTCTTCGAGTTCTCCTCCAAGAAATCCCTAACGCCTCCTAGATTGGAGTTTGGTGAGAGCCCAATTTCTGAGTCTCTTGAGCCCTACTTGCTCATCTAACGTAACACCTCCGGATTGGAGTTTGGTGAGAGCCAAATCAAAGATATCCTCTTCTCTTTCTCTATTTCTTTTCATACGAGCTATCTCCATGCACTAACCCTAAATCTCCATTTAAGATCCTAATCAACAGATCTGCGACCCTTGTCGCTAATCTCAACCCCAGGTTTTTTCCATTAGTCCATCTCACCCAGTCCCTGCCCAGATAATCACAAGAAATACAAGAAATACGAGTTTTGCACAATTGGGCCTTCCCTAAGCATTTTGGGAGTTCTATCTTCCATTGAGATCCTACCCATTCATCCCTATCTTTTTTATCTTCATCGCCCTCCTGCTACCTCCGTTGTCCGCACCACCTTCTTTTTATAAAGACTGTGTGATTTGCATAACACCTTCGGAACCCATACTCAAGCAAATCTTTACTAAACCTTTCAAACCAAGCCCGGGGTGACTATGTTAGTCCACATAAGGACTTTTTTAGATTACATACTGTCTTCCTCTCCCTTGACAACAAATCCAGGTGGGGGGTCCATATAGACCTCTTCTTTCAAGTCCCCATGGAGAAAAGCATTATTCACATCTTGTTGGTACAATGGCCAATCAAAGTTTGCTGCTAGGGATAATAACACACGAATGGAAATAGGTTTAGCGACAGGAGAAAAAGTTTCAAAGTAATCAACTCCATAGGATTGAGTAAATCCCTTGACAACAAGTCTTGCCTTGTATCTACTAATTGTACCATCTGGACTGTACTTTAATGTGAACACCCATATACATCCCACAGTAAATCCCTTGACAACAAGTATTGATGACCATAAATAGATGGAATAGGAGCATACCAGAAATTGGAATGAATCGAATCAAAAGGGCAAGTACTTATTTTATTAATATTAACTGAATACACTGATCTCTTATTTTTTGCAAGTTGACAAGCATCACATCTCAAAATACTACAAGACCAGGTTTATTTGCAAAATTTAGAAAAGAAATATTCCGAAGACACTGCAGAGGTGAATGACCAAGACAACGATGCCACAGGGCCACTTTATTCTCATCAACAACTTCAGTCTGTAAAACGCTTGACTCCATGTTCTTAAAGTCCAAGATGTAAAGACCATTACTCACACTACCACCACCAATCTTCTGCCCCGTCCTCAGATCCTGAAAAACATAGTAAGAAGGATAAAACGTGACACCAAAAATTAAGGATCTTGGTCAGTGCACTAACAGATAAAAGGTTAAATGAAAATTTTGGGATATGGAGAACAAATGACAAGGTTAGGTCAAGTCAGATGCGGACAGTTCCTCTCCCAGCTATGTGAGTGTAAGAACCATCAGTAATTCTCACCTTCCCATCATTAGTAGTAGTGTAAGACTGTAACTCAGAACGTATACCAGCCACATAGTCTATGGCTCCTGAATCAATCACCCAAGTAGAGGGAGAAGCAGAAGGCAAAAGCAGTTGGATAATGGGAAAAAGAACCCATACCCACAGAAGCATCCTGAGTTACACCCTCTAATGCCTCCAATCTCCGACGGAGAAGTAGAAGCTCGTATTTCCAATTTTGGGAGTCAACCTTGAAATTTAACTCTTGTTTATTAGAACCATTAGGGTGTTCCGCCTCCGCCGGCACTGCAGATACATTTCTTGGCCTGCCATGGGGATCCCAACAGTTTTCACGTGTATGTCTATATCACCCACAGTGAGTGCAAAATGGTTTGTCACAATTGGAGTTAGGTTGTCCACTGTAACCCCGTCCAACATTGGGTGGCGGTCCTCCTCGACAGCGACCACCATTTCCACCATAGCCACTCGAATGTCCTCCCCCACGAGTATTTCCACCATTGCCACATCCACGTCCACCATAGCTACCATATCCTGTGTTTGACAGTGCATTGTTGACATTATTATTTGCAAGGGCAGATCTCTCAGGTGTAATGTCAGGTTTGGAAGTCATAACCAACCAACGACTCTCCTCTCCATGAAGTAAGGCAAATACTGTACCAATGGGGGGTAACGGATCCTGGCTTGTGCCTTGTGTGCGAATCGGTTCATACTCTGGGTTAACACCTCCCAAGAGTTCAAATATGTGTTGATCTTCCACAAATTTGGCTTGTTTCTTAGCACAACAAGGCTCAGGGCTCATGGAAGACTCCAACTCTATCCACAACGCCCTAAATCTAGAATGGTAGTCTCCAATTGAGAGAGTTCCTTGCTGAAAACTAACAATGTCAATCTTTAGTTCGACGATTCTGGCATTATTCCTCTTTTGGGCATAGGCTGCCTCAATAGATTCCCAAAGTTCTTTGGCGATTTTAGAATAATTAAAACTTTTTGAAATTCCTTCTTCCATCGAATTAATAATCCAGTTCATGATCAACATATTTTCTGACACCCAATCTAAGCAGTTAGGATCGTTCGTTTCTAGTTCCTTAATACCCATCAATATACCCAAGCCTCTTCGATCCTCCAATGGCCATTCAAGTTGAATAGGCCCAATCCTTATAATTAGTACCATTGAAGAGGTTTGGTGTTATCCCTGTATCAGGATTTACAACATTGGGAAGAAGGCGTTGGTTGGATCCCAAAGAACTTTCACCCTTGGACTCCATTTAGACTAAAGTTCCTGAGGAAAAAAAAAAGGTAACACTTTGATTAATTCAGACAGCAAAGAAACCAGAGCACCAACCTGTTTACAACTTGATTGATCCAGGGAGAAACAGAACACCAACTATGCACTGCAGATACTTCTCTTGACACACTCACAGAAGTAGAAAAGCAGCCAGATCATCCAACGAAACCAACAAACAGTTTGCAAATGAATCAACTGCAACTGTACACTCCACTGTCACAAACGAACTATCACCAAGTTTCAAATGACACTGTGCTCCCTTTTTCCATCACAAACGACCAACATCAACACCAAATCAGACACATACACTTCACTGCACAACTTTCTGACATCACCCAAGCCAAACACAAGGCTGTTGAACCATGTTAGACAGCAGATTGGGCTTCAAATACGTGCACAATGTAGCATTTGTCCCAGCCGAACCTTCACACTGGTTCGGCTAGGGCTAAAGTCCTCCAAACTCTTTTCTTTCTTCAAATCTCTGCCTGTAAATGTCTCGATGTAGGAGTCTGCTACTGTAGAGATGTCTCTGATACCAAGTTGGAACCCTAGATTGGATTAGATCTAGGGTTCTCTCTAACTGATAACAAACCCCAAGCATTTTAGTGGTGTCATGGTGGGAACAATGTGGTGGGCTGCTAAGACGTTGTTGGAGTGCCCAAGGTCTTCAAATTTTTGTACCAAGATGGATTTCTCTGTTGTCTGTGATTTTTTTTAGACCGACTTTGATGGAAGCGCCCAAAAACGAGGTCCTATTAATGTGAAAGAGTCTAGCGAGCCAATCCAATTTAGAGGTAATGAGGTGCATCACAAGTGCTACAGGTTTTTGTCCGTGAGTGATGCTGAAGCTCTTGCTATTTTTATTTTGGTGAGACTTCACAAGGTGGTTTGGCTGAACTACTTCCCTATTGGTCGGAGGTGATTCATTATGCAGCATCAGGTGGGCTGAGAAGTACTAGACTACCGTATCGCATATGGATATAATACACAATTCAAAATCTATCGATGAATGTTATGATTTCTCTTGCACATGTGAGCCAATTGAGCCATTCTCAATGCTAAACAATAATCTTGTGCCCAGATACTGTTTTTTTAGCAATGAGATCCGATTAGAGATGTAATAGGTGTTAGGTCATCTTTCTGGCTTCTTTTCATGTAATATTTTATTACCAATTTCCCTAAAGCCTATATGGTTATATATATATATATATATAGAGAGAGAGAGAGAGAGAGATTGTGGTGTAGATTATAAGCACGAGAAAATGCTCCTAATTCGAATGTTTTCTTAAAGCAACCAATAAATTCATCATAAAAAAATGTAAAGACTATAAAAGATCACCGGTGATCGATCATCCACCCTATCCACTGCTAGGGAAAAAGAAGACGGCAAACTCTCCGAGAAAAACTCAAAAAATGATAGATCATCCTTCAAGAAAAGTCCATTTCAAAAATGATCTCTTTGAAAGGCATTCAAGACTCGTGCCACAATAAATTTGCGACTCCCTTTATCCTCAATCGTAGACCAAACTCCTACGGTATTCATGTTCTATCTTTATTTTTAATTGATTCCCTAAAGTTAAACATCATAACACTAACACTTATTCTAGATTGACCCTGATGCACCAGCAAATTTTGAAGGCACCACCAGCTACATGCTTTTTAAAGTAAAAGGAACTAATAACCTATGATGCACGGATACTTCAACATGGGCAATGTATTGTGTCATATCGTATCCAATACTTCACTTTTTATGTGTAAAATCCGTGTCCCTACCATGTCCATTGCGTGTCCCTAGTCCCTACCATATTCATGCCATATCTAGGCATCGTAGCTGATAACAGAAGAACTGTCTCATTTCTACATCAGTCCTCCAGGAATTCTAAACTTCATCCCTGCATAACTAAGATAGGGGCATTTCATACTTCTCTCTCTTCTTCTTTTTTTTGTAGAAAAAACACTCACCCTTGGTTTATTGAATGATCAATTATAGATTACTTTAATTCAGTAAACCATATTCACTAAAAATAGAAAAAACAAAAAAAAAAAAAAAAAAAAAGGAGTTGGATAGTGTAAATAACTGGAAAGCTTCAGAAGTTAATCTTGTTCATAAGTAGTGAGTACCACAATGCGGAGTCGAGACCTTGATATCTCTTGTTGTACTGGTAGTAGTTCTACAGAATCTGGCACACACTGGCTGCCATTAACAAGGGTCCCTCCACTGATTGCTACTAAATGACGTCGATTGACACTACCTTCTATGGCAGCAATGTATCTACAAAATATATCTTTGAAATCATAAATATAAAAACAGAAAAAAAAAAAAAAAAAACTGGCAACGCTAAAACTTTGTTTCATTCCATGCACTAGTCAGCAGCTACAGAATTATAATATTGCACATAAATTAGAAACAAGAAAATGAAACTAAAAAACCAAATGTGGTCACTTAATATCAAGGTATAAAAACTCAGATCAAGGGAGCTACTCGGTCCCCATTGAGTCAAGTCGAGACAACCCCTGGGCCCAGTAAACCTTGCAAAGAAGTCATTTACATGGTCGGCCAAGTTGCAATGGAACTCAGTAAAGCCCAGTTGGACTTGGCCGATTTGCTTTTAGCAAGAGGGGTCGGAGTTCGGACCCCGACTTGACTTGGTTGGAAATGAGTCCAAGTCGATTTGGCTGATTTGACTCAGACTTTGCTGAGTTCTAAAGCCATACTAAATATGGTCAAGAACAAGTAAAATATAGCTCAGTAAAGAAATGACCATCTATATGGTAAATTATTGGTCAAGCAGAGTATCCTTTGTTTAAGATTTTTTTTTGAGTAGTTATCATTTGTTTAAAATAATAATAGAAAGTATCAATACTGTCATTCAAACTATATCATTGAACATAGTATAGCCACAAACTTCTTATCTGTATACTCACCAGTGAACTGGCCTCACCAAAAAATAAAATAAAAGAATAAACACCTCTTAATTACTAAATTCATCTTGACTGGCATTAAGGTGGTGAATAGCAGTTCTTAATTCCCTTATGATTAGGATGGGAAGTATCATTTCCATTTGTTTAAACATGAGAAACGTTACCAATGAGTCCAAGGTCTTTGGTTGCGTTTGAATTTCTTATTGTTAGAAAAATCAAAAAACAAATTAGGACCACAGCCAACTAAATTTCCTTTCTTCAGTGATGCCGATTCACAAAAAGCAAACAGATGTTTTTGCACCATTACTTGTAACCAGCATCTTAAATGATGTGGCTTTGAGAATATTTGTCCTCTTCAGATGATTCTCCTCTTCCACTTCCTTCAGAAATTCCATTAACTCTTCCTTTTGTTGATTACCATTCTGAGGCATTGCAAGCATGTTGTTCCAATTAAGTCCCAACATTTTTATTTTTTTTTGTTTGAAATGCAATTAAGTTCCAACATCAGAGACAAACAACTAAAGTTGTAAGTTCCAAGTTGTTTGCACGATGGGCACATCTATGCAGCCGCTTTTTCGGTCGTTTTTTCTTCTTTTCGTCTTTTTTTCCTTTTTGGGGTTGTGTGTTGGTGGGTGAGTGCGGGTTTGGGGTGGGGGTGTGTTTGTTTTGTGTGGGGGTCGGAATGGGTTTTCCACATAATGCGAAAAAGGTTGTCCGCAAAACTGGTTTTAGTTGTGATAAGGTTGAGGGCCCTAAACCTAGAGCTCACAACCAAGGATCAAAATAGTGGTTTCGTCGGGCGTAGCGGCCAGTGGTCAAAACGCTACGCAGCGGGTGATACGTAGCGGTGTGAATTTTAAAGTAATAATTTTTTTTTTTTAATATTTTGTAGTAGCCAATCTTTTTTTTTTTTTTTTTTTTTTAGTGATTTGGGACCATATAAGGATAGAGATAACTTTAAGAAAGGCTATTGAGGAGAAGAAATAGGAAAAATAATGTTTTAAGTTAAAATTGTTTCGCTTGTCTAGGTTTTAAACCACAGTACCACTATTTTTAAAAAAGCATAGCGGCCTCAACCGCTACGACCGATAATGTGAACGATACGCTATGTAGCAGCCACTATTTTGAACCCTATTCACAGCCTTTTAGTTGCGATAGCGAGCACCACCAAATTTTTCTATGTGCTCTTGTCATTAACAGATAATTCTTATTATTCAAAAGTCAATCAGTCAATCATTAGCCCAATTAAAATTTACATGATTTTTACTATAACATCAAAAGAGGATGAAGTATCAACATTAGAATAGGAATATTTACTATATACTGCTCAAGCAAGTAAACATCGATCCCTTTAAAAAAAAAATGGTGACTATATTAGAATAAAAGCTGTACATATAATAAGAAAGCTATACTGAACCAAAATGGCCAGACAAAAGGCCACCAAAAAAAAAAAATAACAAGCTAATTAACAACAAACCACATATAAGCAGACAAATAAAAAAATTAAAAAAAAAAAAAAAAAAAAAAAAAAAAAAAAAAAACCCAAATTAGGAGCCGAGGCCAAAATTTTCAAGAATCCTAACCTTGTAAAAGAACACTTTGCACACTTCTAAATGGTAGATGATCCATACCTTGCCAAATTTTCTTTTACTTTTGCCTATAGTAACTCTTACAAGTTTAATGCAATGATGAAGTTAAGAACAAAACAGAACTTACTCCTTTGACAAATTAGATGAAGGATGTGCAAGCCTTTGGGCAAATTCTCCTAACAAAAGTAGTCATTTACAATTGGCATCAGATCCTCTTTTAAACTTAAAAGTGTAGAAGTAACTGCATTATGTAAATTCTTAAAGAGTTTGTGTATGTGTGTGGAGATACAGAGATGATCAAGGGTATAAGGGTACACCACAAACCACCATAAAACCCCACCACCTGTCAAGGAGAGGAGCGACAAGAAGGTTT
Source organism: Camphora micrantha (assembly GCA_003546025.1). NCBI lineage: Eukaryota > Viridiplantae > Streptophyta > Magnoliopsida > Laurales > Lauraceae > Camphora > Camphora micrantha. The sequence goes on along the minus strand of QPKB01000009.1, from coordinate 41,394 downwards.
CAATGTGGGCTACCTGGCTAGGGATGGCCTAAAAAACAGCTTGGTAGGATAATCATAGGTACACATTTAAAAGAGCCAACTATCTCAAGTGTGAAATTAGGGTGACATAATCCAATGTGATTGCTGATCTAATCTGGATTAAATGTGGACATCCACCAATTCACAAGCTGTGATGGATGTGAAGGAGAGAAGGTTGGGCATGAATCCATCCCAGGCAGAACTCACATGCAGTTTGCATGTGCATAGATTTTGTTGATGATCAAGTCACATAAACATGTGCATGCATGTAAAAGAATGCAGCTTGTAATGTGTGCTACTCAAGTATGCATACCATCATTTGTAACAATAATCAATCCACTTGTGCCAACGTCAAGACGGCCAACAGTAAATAGCCGTGGCCGTGGTAATCCACGATTTGATTTATCCTAAAAGTGCAACACACAAAATCAGTGCTTTGGTACGTGGAATAGGAACATGATGTTCACTACAGATGAAATAAAGGACCAAAAAAAAGGTATAAGCTACCTTGGAACCCTCTCTAATTATAATTAGAAAAATGTATGGAAATAAATGAAGCTTGTAAAACAATAACTAAACCAATGCTGTAAGATGAACATACCCAATTCTTCCAATATCCATCGAAAAGAGATGTCACTGGTTTTGACTCTTTCTCTCCACTCGAGCAGATATATCTGTGGAACTCTAGTGATATCAATTGGGTAAAAATAAATAAAAAATTGGGGGACTAAAATAGTGCTGTAAATATCAAAATAGAATGGCACCCTACCCTTTGGGCTTGTTCAGTGCAAAATACAACTTTGGAGGCAGCTTCTTAGAAAGGCGGTTTCCATTAACGTAGATTGTATCCTTAAATGGATCAACTGGAGTCTGCACATCATCAAAAAGAATAAATGAATCAATAAAAAAAAAAAAATTAAGGAACTAATGCGTTCCCTCAACTCAGATGTTAACTTGAACATTTGAATACTGATATTACTATCTGCGGAATCGGAGATAAAGTGAGAATGTTCGGATAGATGACGCTCATTTTAGTTACCTGAGGAATCTTGCACACAGACCCATTAACAGTCACACGCCCTTGGAAGATCAGCTCTTCACTGCTCCGTCTTGATGCCACTGATGAAAATGAAAAAAAAAAAAAAATGGTGGTGGGTGGGCAGGCCAAGTGAAATATGCAGAAATCATAGACTAAGGTGTGAGCGAACGTTCGCATTGGATCTATGAGGTTTACCTCCAGCAGCGGCAAGGACCTTGCTGAGTCGCTGCGCCTGCCTGAAGTTCTGATTATAGAACCTCCGAGCGGCCTTGGAATGCTTGGGCTCTGTAGAAGAAAGAGAGGACGCTTTGTTGGCCAGCACAGTTGCCATCGTCTTATCCCTGTTCTTCTTCTTCTTCGTTGTTTTCTCGTCGAGAATAGCGTGGAGGAGGGAAGCGGGAGGCTTCGACTGGAGCTTGAGATTGCCGTTTCCATCGCGGACGACCCATGGAACGAGGAGCTGAGAGGTCGGTCCAGGAGGAGGAGGGACTTTTACTAGGTTTTCTTTCTTGTAGGGGACCGCGAAAGAGATGTTGAACTCCGTCTGCTTCGTGGCGGTGGCGCATGACCGGATGAGGGGTATTCTCCTCTGCAGGCTTCCGCAGCAGATCAGGCTAGGGTTTGCGACAAGGGAGGAGGAGAAGAAGTGAAGTGACGCTGCTGTTGCCGCCGCCGCCATTGCAACTGGGGCGCTGGGAGGGAGTAGTCAGTTCAACGTTGGGACACGGACGGTGTTGAAGAGGGAGGGTAGGAACGACCCAGACTGAATAGATATGGATAGATAAAAAGCGAAGAAAACCTGGAGCTAATATGTTGTTGTTTTATCGGGAGGAAACGACAAACATGTTTGTGTAACGTATTTCTGCAGAAAATTTGACGGTTTTTTTTTTTTTTTTTTTTTTTTAAAACTCATTTGTCCGGCATTTGGTGCGAAATAATTTTGCAGAATTGCTTTTCTGCCGGTAAGCATTTTTCTTGATAATTGTGGAAATGAATTTTCTATGGGGGTATGAGAAATGAATTTCTTCGAAAAACTTCATCTTCTTTTCCTCACTCTCGTCCATTTCAACCCAAAAACCCTACAAATCTTTCATTTTCTATTTCTTTATATTAATTATTATTTAATGTTGAATAAATAATATACGTGTTATTTTATTTTTCTTTAAAAACGTATATCACCAAATAAGAAATTTTGATATTCATTAAGGAATCCACAGCCGCACCAAACAACATTAGCACCAATTCAATAAGGAAACTCTTTTTGCACCAAACATTAATTTCTAAATTCTATGGAAATCCTTTTCCGAGGTTTTCATTTATATGGAATTTGCTGAAGTGACAATTTTCCCTTTCCGCGGAAAGGGTGTGTATACAAACGTGCCTATACGGGAAAAATCCCCATAGGACCCCATAGGATCGACGAGGACCCAGTAGCATGTTGAAGACAGAAGGGGTCCTCAAGCTCCTTTTCAATCTTTTTTTTAATCATTTTGCGATATGGTCGATATCGACCATTTTGCAGTGTTCAGCAAACAAGACAGTTATATGTTGGAACAAATCTGACTGACAGATCGGTCGATATCGATCATTAGGAGGAAATAATAATGGTCGATATCGACCATTTTGTCATGTTCAACGAATAAGACAGTTATAGGTTGGAGAAAATCTAACTTGTCGATATCGACCATTAAAGCTAAGTAGTGATGGTCGATATCGACCATTAGAGCGGAAAAAAAAAAAGCTCTCTATCTCTCCTACAGCCTAGCGAGAAGAACGTATGTGAGATGTTCGACAAAATGATTGAGAGTATCAAGAGCAAGAGGCGAGAGAGAGAGAGATGATGGGGACAAAGAGGTCCAAGTTAAGCGAAAACAAGCTCTAAACACTTCTCCAAGTTAAGCCAAAACATCAATTCATCCACTTACCTTAGGTCCAAGTTAAGCCAAAACAAGCTCTAAACACTTCTCCAAGCCAAGATCACAAGCTACACACAAAACCCCAAAAAACAAACAAACAAACCCTAAAAGGGTCAAAACAAGGAACAAGAAGGAAAAGCTTCAATAATGAGAAAGGGAGTTTCTCTTAGGCCAAGAGAACACAATATCAAAAGAGGGAAAAACTTACTTACATGAGGGTTCTTCAAAGACACAAGATTAGCTCAAGGAAGGTCTTGGGATGGGAGGTTTTCTCCAAAAATGATATTAATGGAGAGTTCTAGTGAAGAGGAAGGAGATTGTGACATCCATTCTTCAATTTGTGCAAGTTGAGTGAAGATTTGAGGATGGAGAAGCAAGAGGACGAAGAGAAAAGGAAAAACCCTAGGTTAGGATTCTTTTGAGCTGGAAAAGGGAAAGGAGAAGAAAGGATCTTTTATAAAGCAATTGGGAGTGGGCTCCACCCCTAAGAAATCTTGTGGGGTTGAAATAACGGTTTTCGAGACCTTGGATGAATTCGACGAAGAAGGGAAAATGTTCGTCAAAATTTATAGTTTCCAAAAAGTGTATGTTTCGCGGGTTTCGAGAATATAAAATTTTGGGTACAGATTTAGTGTAAAAAGACTGTTTTGCCCTCGATACTAGGAAAGTCGGGTTTCGGGGTTTCGAACGGGAATGAGATCAACATAAAAGTTGTAGAGATTAACAAGATGAGTAAAAACGGAAATAAAAATACAAATCATTGGAATCTCGGATAATCCCTCAAGTAAACGCAAAGTCATAAAAGGAACCCCCAAAGGATCCCACTAAGTACTAAGGCACTCAAAATTCTCCAAAGTTATTATAAAAGCTATTCTAATCCCAACTAAACCATAATTCGCTAATCACGCTTAGAACTAAAACACGACCTAATCAGTACTAATCGAGGTCACTCGGGTCGAGGTCTTACACTCACTTTCCTCTTTGATGGCTAATTTGCTCATCTTTTTGTACTCCAAAAATGGTTGGAACTCTGCATCGTCAGGGTCTGTCAGACTAATCTGTGCATAATCAGAGTCTGTCTGATTAGTTCTTCCTCTGCCTCTCTGAGAGAGTCTTCCTCTGTTTCTTCCTAACATCTGCATAGTAAAGCATTGAGTAATGTCAGGGTAGTAAGAAGGTTTAGAAAACATTTTTTCTCTAGAATAATATCAGCAAGCTCATTGCTTTTGCCTGATACATGTTTAACATCATAAACAAACTCGTTAAGAAAATGATGCCAATTGATTAATCTCCTTTGAGAAAACTTAGTTAGCTGTGCATTCTTAAAGAATTGAACAAACTTAGAATCTGTTTCTACAAGAAATTTCTTAGGTCTAAGGAATAGGGCATATTTTTCTATTCCTAGGACAACTGCCAAAAGTTTTTTTTCATGTGCATGGTAGTTGATCTGTGCAAAGGTGAAGGTTCTAGATTTGTAGCAACAAATCCTTCTTTTTAATAAGACTTTTCTTCTTTTTTTGTATCTTAAAAATGATCATTTACTTCGAATTCATTTTACAAGCGAATTGTCAAATGGGCCATAGACCCAACTTCATCTGGACAGGCTCTTAGAGGTGGGGAAAAACTAATGGTGGTCATCAGAGGTGGATAAATTAGTGGCAAATTGAAAATTTAGGTAAAATACATATGATACGTACCGTAGTCGTCGTTCTCCGCCATTTACCCTTTTCCCACATCCAACCTAATTGTGCCGAGGAAAAACAACTCATCCTCAGCGGGGCACAATTTTCATATCCCCATTCAACATATACAACTTCCTCATGCCCCTAGAATGCATGTTAGATATATGCCGAGTACCGCATATGATGCCTAACGTCACTTATTAGGGGATGTTTGGATTAACATAGAACGTAATATCAACATATTTATATACTATCAGATTTCATTTCACATAAAAATAAAAAAAAACTGGTTTGGATAATGCCCATCAAATCATAACCAACATAAAAGGTTATTCACGAACAACCCAAAAAACATTTAAAAACAAAACCCAAAGCAACATAAAATATTTCCCCAAAGCCAAAAGATATTCATGAGTTACGTACTATACTCCAGGGGACCCACCGCTAAACAATTATCTACGACCTTGGGAAACTGCAGCTTAATTAGCATCGGATAATTATCTACAGCAGTGCAATATGCATTGACAGTTGAGAGTCAAAGACACAGACATAAAGCTATATAGAATTGTCTCCCTAAATTAAGCTCTGCGAGAAGAAGAAACTACACTAGAACTTATTTATATTTTTCTTTTATCTGTCGAATGATACGTTCTTTAAGGAATTATCATATGTTGCATGATTTTTTTTTCTTGGGCTATTAGAGGGTTTCCAACCCTTTGGAATGAATTAATCCCTTTGCGCTCAGAGGGAAGCTGGGTAAACTCCCATATAGTCCTAGTGTGATAGTGCAGTTTCAAACCTACAACCTTCACGTACAAATCGTGGTTCTAGGTCAACTGAACTACCCCTTTGAATTATGTTGCATGACTTAAATGAAGCAGTATTTGAGGTTAAGATCAGCAAACAGTACAAACAGGGTTATCTTGGTCTTCGAATCACAAGTTGGAGTTTGTGATTCACAGTTCACTAGATGTATAATTATCCTAGTTTGCTAGGGTCGGATGCAAAAACCATTTGTTTCAGACGTTTGGTTGTGGATCTTGGTTTTGCTTGTTGGTAGGTCTTGCCTTAATGAGTTTCTAGCTTTTATAATAGTCACTTTTAAATCCATGAAATTTCAACATATGATATTTCAGGGTTCAGGGCTTAGGGTCTAGGGGTTAGGGTTTAGGGTTTAGGTTTGGAGTTCAGGGTTTGGGGTTTTCGAGGTAATCATGCTAATACATGATATCATATAGTTGTACTTTGGGTTGTGCCGCGGCTCAGGTACCCTGGCCCAACACGGCACGGCCAGTACTTTGGGTAGTGCCGTGCCATGCCACGACCCAGGGCACTTGGCCCAACACTGCGAGTGTTGTTCGATGTCTCAAATCAATACTGCTCTCAGTTTGAACAAGATTATCTTAGGATTAGAGAACGACTCATTACCCGAGTGGTAAGGAGTGACATTTCTCACCTGGCTATCTAGGGTTCGAACCCCGGGTACGAGCCACCTCTTCTCATGTGTGTAGGCTTCCTTCTCACTTGTGTGTGCTTTTTTCTGGCATGTGTGGCCTCCTTTTCCACTTGAGTAAGCTATTTTCCTCTGTGTGTGTGCGGGCTTTTGATTGGGTCCCAGCCCCCCTTGGCTTGGTTAAAAAAAAAAAAAAAACCTTAAGATTTAGGTAAGCATTACATGCATCGAGTATGATTCAGTTTTCTACCGGTCTTTAAAATGATTGCTGTTAATTCCACTAGCGTTCCCAGTTTATACTGCTTGGCGATGAATGGGATATTTCCAAGGCCTGAAGTGCTAGGTTACATTTTCCAACCACATTGGTAACATATAGACTGTTATACCTACAATGATCAAACTCCATTGGCAATCAATAGACATGCATGTGCAAGTTTGAGATCTCCACATTGGGCCTAGGTTAGGGGTTGCAACAAGCTAGATTAGAGTTGTGCCCATAGTACATGAGACACAGACCCTAATTTCTAAAGGGGGACCCACAACCAAGTTTAGGGTACAAGACCGAGACCAATAACTGAATTTGGCATATAGAATTAGACCCAGGTTTACATATATTGCTTCATGCAGCAACAACAATCTTTAACATTGATGCATTGTTTGCAAACTCGAGGTTGTCTTTCTACAGGTAGTAGAAACATGGAGGGGCAAATGCCTCAAATATCCCATATCTATATTTCATAAAAATGAATATTAGTTCTAGCTTTACTGAGGGAGAATAATAGTCAAAAGGAGCAATTCAGCCCTATAATCAGCATCGGAAATTATGCATTTAAAATTTGTTCTGAAAAAAGATAGAACTTATCTAATATAAGTTTTAAATACCAATGCCGGTCTTCATACCAATTGGGACCGGGAGGAGTCCGTGCTGACCGTGTCAGTTTGGTATAGTCGCACCGATCCTAAAAAGTGTTTAAAAAATCTTAAAAATTTTAACAAATAAAAAAAACTAGTAAAAATATATAAAAAAGGAGCTATTCATAACAAATACCAAATCCAAATATAGTGATGTTTAGTACTGAGTTAGTGAAAAAAAATCATCCTTTAAAAGGCAAAATCGTCTTCCTTTTTTTATTCTTTTAACTTATAGATTAAAGTTAAATTGATAAAAAAGAACTTTAAAGGAGATAAATAACTTTAAGCTTACAATGTTCACTAACTCAAGTTAGTTTCAATGAGCCCCCCACCTAGATGTATAAAGACAAAGGTAGTATATCAATTTGAAGGCTTAGGTGTGGAGTAGGAATATTCAAATGATCATAGTCTTTGATTTTTAATGTTCAAAGTTTTTAAGGGGCAAATTTATTTTTTAAAATTTATCCTTTTATCTCTAGGAATGTGACTATGGGTTAAGGAAGATTTTAATTAAAAGCAAAAAATATACTAGCACCAATATGTAAAAATCTCTTAGAAAGTTAAAAATAAAAAATAGTGAAAGGTGGGTTTTGAAATCGTGCACCACCTACACGTAAAAACCTCTTAAAATGTAAAAAACTAAAAAAAAAAATCAGTCAATGGTGAGTTTTGAAATGATGTACAACAAGAGCAATCACCAGCCTTTTTGTGACAACAAATTAAACATCCAGTGCCTGGTGAGTGCATGGTGGATTTCAAACTCGTGTAGAAATATATTAACATGTTCTGAGACCTCTCAGTGAGTTATAGTGCATCATCAGTTAATGGGTGCAATATATAATATAAATCAATTATTTTGTTCTGGCACAACATTTTATTTGTGACGGAACTTGACTTGTTTCAGACATGGCCGCAGCAGGTGTTGCCGACTAGAATTCTAAACCATGATTCGAAAACTCAACCTGCTACTCAGATTCCATCTTGACAACCACTTACTCAAAAAACTTAAGCTGTTCGAGAATGACGTAACAATGCATATCAAAATGTTCAACATAAATAATTTCAACCCTTTGGTTTCATGACACAAAGAAAACCTAGATCCAAAATTAAAAACAGTCTAAATCCTGCACCGTACCTTATTGGCTTAGGTTGGGTCCTCCTTGTTTTCCAGGACTAATTTTCATCCTTATCCTAGGTTAGCCCTTGAATATGCACTATCAAGTTGGGTCCTCTAGGTTTTCCAAGATTTATTTTCATCCTTAGCCTAGGTTAGCCTTTGAGCATGCACTATCAAGTTAGGTCCTTTTGGTTTTTAAGGATTGACTTTCATCCTTAGCCTAGGTTAGCCCTTAAATATGCACTATCAAGTTGGATCCTCTAGGTTTTTCGGAACTTATTTTCATCACTAGCCCATGTTAGCCCTTGAATATGCACTATCAAGTCAACCCAGTCTTCCTTCATTCTTAGACCAGATAACTTTCTAGAATTTAATGGTTTAGGTACTTATAGACTCGATGGAATTTGCCTGGCATGGCTAAACAAATTGGGTCATATTCAAATGAGTCAATCTAGACTAAGCCATTTAAGTAAAATAAAAGGGCACACTCAGAGAGAAAGAGAGAGAGAGAGAGAGAGATCATCCATCCTAGTCCTATTCATGCTTCACTTTGGAGTTCTAATGGGATCGGATGCATCAACACTACTATGATTGCACCTGCAATTTTTTTGCAAAAAGGAGTACAAAACGATAACTTTCCAGGCGGTTATCAATTCTAATACTATTTTTTCTAAGAATTTTTTTTCCTAATACTACTATTGCTGATTTTATTTTATTTTATTTTTGGAACATGATTAGGATTGGTGATTCATGTCTACATCTTTGTGTGAGTGGTGAAACAAAATAAAATTAAGGGTGATATCAAATGAAAGAGAAAGAAAAGGGACTTGAGGGTAAAAGAACTGAAAGACAAAACTACTCCTCTCCCTTTTGTCATTTAGGGTTTTTTAAGAGTATCATTTTTTTGTCATCTAGTGCCTTTTTAGGATAGCCTTTTATCATTTTGTGCCATTACTTTTAACCCTTCATCTTACGTTTTCTCTTGATTTGACAATTTAATTTAATTTATTTTCATTTCACCCCCCATGCAAACAAACATGCTCAGGTTAGGTTTGGTAACCGCAAAGGGCCTAAGTTAGATGTTGGAAGTAGGTGGGCCTCGTGGACAGATCTTCAAAACTTTTGACCTACTTGACTCAGGGGTCAAGTACCCATAAGGCCATAAACCATATCCAGAATGCAGTCCCTCAGTCTCATCAATCATGTACAGCAATATAATCTATTCAAAAGATAGAAAACCAGCAGCACCTTGCAACAAAATAATCTACAACAAGTAGAGAAGCAGATTATACTTTTCGAGCCCCGATAATGCTCTAATAGAGAAGAAGACAAACAACTTGATCAAGAACTCTTCTTAAAGCAATTTGGGATCTCCAAGACCTTGTTGTCTTCCACGCTATAACCTGCTATCAGATCTCTTTTCTCAATAAAGATGGTGGAAATTTCAAGAGAAAACTCTACTAGAAACTCTTATGAACTAGAAGAGAAAGAGAGGAGAGAGAAGTGCACAACTATTGCACAAAAGAGAGGGCTGGGCGTGAATTCCAAGGTTGGACGTCCAGCCCCCTTTTGTCTCCTTTTATAACTTTTTGCAACTCCTCTTCTTACTAATTAACTAGAAGTCCTACTTCCATAATAATCAACAACTTTCTCCTTTCTAATTGCTATAGAAGTCTCACTTCCACAACAATTAGTAAGTTAACTATTACCACTATTAGAAGTCCTACTTCAGATAGAAATAGTAACTTTCTAATTCCTTCCTTTTAGAATTGAAGTATGATTAGTATCTTAATAATTTGGGCTAGCGTGGGGACCACTAGGGATTTCATAGAAAGCTGGCTCCAACTCGTACATCGCGACCCCACATCTCATGTGTAATCCGGGCCCACAGTTAATTGCAAATAATACCACTATATAAATGCAATTGGACTCCAGTCTTAGGAATAAATTACAATGAAGACCCTAAACTTCCCGATTACCGCAAGTAGGCCCCTCTATCAATATCCATGGATTAATTGGACTAAAACTGTCATTCCAATTTCAATCTACATCTTATTATCCTTGAAACCCAATTAATCACAGTGATCATTAGTACCATCCAATTAACTCTTAATCAAAATGGGTGCGCACTTACTAATGACAAATCCATTAATTGACACAAAGGGATAATATAGATAGATTCCATCTTGACCACTGAATGTTCCTACAGTCCTACTACCACTAACCCAAGACACCGAGATGTTGACCTACAGTTGGCCTCACTCATTGGTGACTAAAAGCAAATGAATAAATACAAACTTGAGTTCATCAATGTCTCACGATTGAGAGCCTATTGCTAGGAAATTATGAGAGCAAACCATAAACTCGAGATAGTATTCCATAAGGTGCTTCTCATGGTTCAGAATCTTACATTCTGATGATCGAGATAAATCACACTATCTCATAGTGCTGCAACCTTATCAGATAAGATGCCCAATCTCATCACCGGTTGTAAAGATATTTAAGTATAAAATTTGTGACACATGTCTCCCGTATGTGGATCTCATCCATACACATCATTTAATATACTAATGGGACCTGGTTCAACTCATGAACCATCATGTCATATGTATTGGTTATGTGCATTAAGTAATAAAAACATCATTCATCTCATAAAAGGAAAGCATGATATTATTGATAAATAAAGAAATTAATCAATTTATTACATCATCTGATGGATTTAGTCCATACAATCTAACATTAGAATATTGAAACGTAAGCTAAACCAACAAAGTCATGATTATTTCTGAATTTCAGGGCAATGTTTAGAATGAATACGTGTACCCCAAAAGATAGAGATGACTGCATTGATCGCAAAAGGCAAGCATTAAAGGATAAGCCCAAACTTGTTTGTTTTCTTGACTGGTGAAATGAAATAAAATAAAGGGTCAAATATTAAAAAAAAAGAAAAGAAAAAGAAGAAAAGCATTAAAAGGCATAAAAACTACTCCTGTTTCTTTGTCATTTAGTGCCTTTTTAGTATAGCTTTTTCTTATTTTTTGCCTTTACTTTCAACCCGTTTCTGTTACCTTTTCTCTTGATTTTTCAACTTAATTTTATTTTATTTCACCCCTCATGCTAAAGTTAATTGAAGTGAAGGATTACTTTAAGAAACGAGAAAAGAAGAGTCGTATAAAAAATATTAAATTTAAAAAATCACCCTTTTTTTTTTAAAAGTAGAAAAAAAAATATTCTTGTATGACAAAATACCCTCTTCTTTTTATCCACAATGATGAAAACCCCTCTTTTTTTATCCACAAAAATAAAAAAGTACCTTCATATGCCACTAAATGACAAAAAAAAAAAAAAAAAAAAAAAAAAAAACAATTATCCAAAAAAAGGTTAAAAATGGTACCTTGTTCTTTTCATGTCTCTTAATTTGAACCTTCACTTTAAATTCACTTTACAAGTGAATTATCCAATCAGGCAAGGGGTGGAATATGCAAAAGCATTCACTCAAAAAAATATAAATGAGGATGCAGATCTGGATGTGACATTTTGTCATGAGGATGAATAAGAGCATGAGGAGAAAATCATGTTTGATCATAGCAAGGCATTTGATGAGAGGAGCTCATGTAAATCTCTGGAATAGAAGGACAAAAGCCATGACGCCTTTAGGAAATGTATAAAGAGGTGATGACCATGTGAAAGCAACGCAAATAGGCATGCAATCTAGGTCCCTATATACAAAAAAAAAAAAAAAAAAAAAAAAAAATTCTATAAACAATGAATGCATGATGAATTTGGCACATGAAAATACATGTGAAAAGTCCCCACCGGTTTTTTTTTAGAAGGAAATGATTTGTTTTTTATATATGTGTTGTCTTCCCACTAGAATGGCTAGGCACAAGAACTCCAATCCTTTGAGCAGTGAATATTCTCACACTCAAAAGGTAGGAGGATGTAACCAAAGGATCCAATAGTGATGAAATGGCAATAAAAAAAAATACGTATATATATTTTAGACATGTAATGAATGGAGAAGCATTTCCTTTTTCAAAAAGAAGAAAAAGAGATACATAGAAAAAAAAAAAAAAAAAAAAAAAAAAAAAAAAGAAGAAGAAGAAGAAGAAGAGATACATACCACCACACTATCATGATTTAAGCACAAGAGTTCCAATCCTTTGAGCAACGAATAATCTTGTCGACGTAACCAAAAATCCAATAATGGTGAAATGGCGAATTTTTTTTTTCAACATGAAATGAATGGAGAAGCATTCTTTCAAAAAAAAGAAAAAGAAAAGGCAAAAAAATGAAACAAATCACTCCGCCACCATGATTTGCCACAAGAGTTTGTCATTTGAGCAGCAAGTAATCTCATGCTCGAAATGTAGGACGACGTCACAAAAATAGCCAATACTGATAAAATGGCGATTTCTTTTAGGCATGAAATGAAAGTTTTTTTGTTTTTTAAACAATCATAAAATGGAGAAAAAAAAAAAAAAAAAACATGCATGGATCTCCAAATGATTTCATGCCGCCGTTTTCTTGTTTAGAACTTTCAACTCATGTAGAAAGTATATGCAAGTTGTAAAATAATATCTTGTATGAAGGTGAAGGTGCCACAGGTGACACAACTTTATTGCATTAAGGCAGATACAGCGCTAACACAATATGCATACCACCATTGCCCATAAATGCATGTATAACTGGGTGAGAAAAAAGTCAAAACAAGGGACTGTCTTGGAATTTCAGTCCATATAATGGACTGTTTTAAGAATTTGGTGCAAACAGTGGACTGTTTTGAAAATCCTGCACATGTATGGGACTGTTTTGAAAAAAAGCATGTAGAAGGGACTGTTTTGAAGAAAAAAAGGTTCCGTTTGGACTCTTTCATGAAGAAGAGGGACTGTTTTTGAACAACAAAAGCATATATGAGTATTTTTTGCATACAAATTCATGATAAAGCGCATAAAATCATGGGAAAAATATACAAATCATGAAAACTGATGAACATGATGGGACAATGAAATTCATAACAAGTTAGCAAATTAAATCACAAATATCATTATTTCATGCATGTTAATTATATTAAAACATGATCAAGCAAATAAAAAAATGCGTCCAAAATTCTATCTGAGCCATACAAATGATCATTTCATGCATGTTAATTATAATAAAAAATGACCATGCAAATAAAAAAATGCATCCAAAATTCCATCTCAGCTATACAAATGATCAAAATTCGAAATTTGAGAAACACGATGATGGAAATCATGAAATGGGCCAACACACAACAAGTATGCATGAATTTCCGCATTGGACACATGAAAATAAATACAAGGGATTTTTTTTTTCCTGCAAATGCATGAATTTTCACTTAAAACGATGGATGAGAAAAATGCATTGTTTCCGCGTAAATTCAGTGAATAAGAAAAAGGCATGAATAAATGCATGGAACCACAGGGTCCATATGAAATATGGTGGATACATAGTGTAAATGATCCGGTAAATATATCCATGAAATTCACAATGATGGACATATCAACATCAAATGGACCAAATTATCAAATCGACAATGTTCACAGTGGAACAATGAACAAACCCATGCGAACTCATTTCCAAACAATACGTTGAATCTATGAGACAGTGAGCATACATTGGAAACAAAAACAAATCTTCTCCATTTTTTAGATGGGCACCTTACCCTTGTAGTAATGCGTGGTAGTTCTCACCTGCTTACCCAAGATTATATCCTTGGGCATGCCACTTTACCTCACCCGAGATCTCTCCCACTGGCATGGGTTTGATGGGTCCCCAGCCCCTCAACAGGGGTACCGAAAAACACTAATCTCACATGCATAGGATCCATGAGGCAGTGAGCATATCATATAACCAACACAAATTCCCACATCAAATAGTGGCGCCACTGTAGGCATGGTGGCATCAAACTCGCGATGCAACAGAAATTTAGTTTCATACTAATTCATGGTAAGGGCAGTGAACAGACTGCAGCATGGAAAGCATATCCAAAGAATGAGTGACGTGCGTGGAGTGCCAGCAACAAAACAGTGAATTTTGTGTGTAAAATTCAACGTGTGAACAGTGGGTCCTACCCAAACAGAGGGTCATTTGATTGGAACACGAGGAATTCTAACGCCCAAACAGTGGGTACAATGCATGAAAATTCAGCATCCAGACTTGTACCCTAAGTGTGAAGAAAATGTGTAGCAAACCCAACACCCAAAGCATGGGTCATTCCATGAAAAATAAATGGAGTTCTGAAACCAAACCACGGCTACAAGGCATGGAATTTCATCATCTAAACAGTGCACAAGACTTCAGCACTCAAATCCTTGTCCCACTACTGCATGTACACATGATGATCACATCAAATCATCAGGTAAGTTATGAAATTCATAATGAGGAGCATCAAGATCATGGCCAAACATGGGCTGATCATGGTTATCTGGGCGGAAACTCATCCAAACAGTGAATTAGATTATGACCAGTGGATAGGGACGTGCGTTGCACGTAATGTTCATTCCACTATCATAAATAATAAGATGTTTCAGCTTTAGTACTATGTTATAAGATACTATCATAAGCTAGTATTAATCTAGGTTCACAATAAGCATGTAGAAAAAAGTGATATATATTGCCTCGGGAACATATCTAAATGGAAAATGCTATTCAAAAGATGATTAAATCAAATGAACAAATGAAAAAAAATAAAAATAAAATGTATCATGCATAACATAAAAGACGCTTGATAAATATAATCTTCAATAGATATTTTAGATGGAAATTCTAAGAAATAATGAGTTATGACAGAGTGTTTATATATTGTAATCAAATTCAGTTTTGGGGGTAAGTGCTTGAGTTGAAATGAGAAGTGAGATGTTAATAGAATTTTCTTTTATTTTATAAAAAGGTTTTTTAACCAATTGATGTTTACATTGTACACCTTTAGATTTCCAAATCTGCAGAGGCACATGTTTGCTACTTGAAGTGTACGTTTAGTTTTTCGAATTTGGGTTTTTTGTTTCTCATTAATCCTTTTAAGCTGCAAGAGAAGATAAAGGAATAAGTACATAGACAAAAAATATGATCACAAATATTAAATAAACTTTGTAGCAATCCATCAGGTGGAATTGAACCCCATAAAAATGGGAAAATCAAATATTTAGACCAAAAGATGCAGTTTGAAATGATTTTTTTTTTTAAACTGTAACTACCCCCTAAAATTTTGTTTTTGATGAAAACATCTTCATGGTAAAGGAGGAAAAGCATGAACATGATAAAGAGTAGCTGTCATCCTCAATGGATCTATGGGAACTTGAAGGGTGATCTCTAAAGCAATCATCCACAGAAGTCGGGAATTTTGCATTCTTATAAATATATTCAAGTTTTATAAGGGAATTTTTGTGCACAAGACTTTTCCGTGAAATGCAGAAATTGTGTTGCATCAACAGTTATCTCACTGTCTGCTGGAAACCCACAACCGAGGAATGTTGAGAAGCGAAAAAAAGAATTATTAAAAATTAAGAGCTATAAGTAACCTAGTTTCGTGAAAGATAAATAGAGAATTCTTAGAAATAGCTCAAAAAAAAAAAAAAAAAAAAAAAAAAGAAGTCCTAGGTGGAGAATGTGAATTTGGTGAATTGGGCCTAACTTTCTAGCATGTTAGCCAGAAGTTAGAGAAGCTATCAAAGAATTATTAAATTCGATGTTCTAAAGACTTCATGTTTTCACCTTGGTCCAAACTAAACAATGGATTCATCACTTTAATATATCTATAAAACCCCCTTAGTTTACTATTAATTCTTGGGAATTCAATTCGAAGTAGGCAATGGGGACTGATTTTTCTTAGTCACTCTTTCTCAACTTGTTTGCAATTAGAATGCTACCTTAAGAATGTAGAAATGAATTCTTTAATTGTTTTTAAGAATGGTAATGATTAAAGTTATTAAATATTAAACCAAATTGGATACATGTAGAAAGAAATGATACTATTTCCATAAAAACTAAATTGTGCCCAGGAACTCTTGTTTCATGCTGAATTGGGTTATGTTATGAGGCACACGAATATAAATTGGTTCCAAGCTCCCTTATGCAAGAGTTGGAAGCATAAATCTAGTAGTCCAAAAGGCGAACTGAACAAAAGACCCATATATCCAAGTATAGTTAAGAGAAAGAGGCATTTATTGGATATATCATTAGAATTTTACCTAAGCAGAGGCTTTAAGGAAGAATGGGACCGAAGACGCTTCATTTGCATAAGACGTGCTGGAAACAAAACATTTCTTGCATGTAGATGGGTTCCTTAAGCAAGGGTTAGAGCTGAGCACCACCCTTCCCATCTCCCTTAGCATCAAACTCCAAAATAAAACACTGTGAGGTCTGGCTCTCAAAGCAAAACTCCTACTATACTAACATTGCCCATCACTCTCTCCACCGAGGCCCTTCACACTGTTGCTCAAGTAAAAGTTGTGCAATCTGAAGAGAAAAAAAAAAGGGCACAGAGAGAGAGAGAGAGAGGGAGGGAGAGAGAGAGAGAGAGAGAGAGAGAGAGAGAGAGAGAGAGAGAGAGAGAGAGAGAGAGAGAGAGAGAGAGAGAAAAGGGAATCAAAATATACTATAACAGTCTCTGAAATACCATTAATTAATACAAATTTTTCACAAAATGTGGGCTGTTGTTTTCAACTGCACATTCAAGGCCCCAAGCCCAAAAATGCCCTCCATTGGAATTGGAAGGTCCAATTTCGCATGTGGCCTACAATTACTTTGTTAAACTGAAGAATGCACTTTAATGTCATGGTGGTAGGGAGACATACAAAAATTAAATGCAACAAAGAGGCTAGAGAACATAAAGCATGCAAGAAAGCAGGCAGCAATTGCTTGGTTTTCCTTTTTCTTTCTGTATTTTTTTATTCTTGAATGGTAGTTGCCTGTCATGTGGTAATCCACCACCATACAAGAAGCATATGTAGAGGAAGATGGCATGCAATTTGGTTATCATGAGTAAATTTTTTAGAAAGATAAGAAAAGCATGTATGCAGAGGATGATTGCATGTTATTTATTCAATAACATGAATAAAATATCCCTGGAGCTGGTGCAAAAAGAAAAATATAGCTAAAATCACTTGTCTTCACAAACTCTATATCAGCAGGCCACCTTAACATTTCCACTCTCGGAAAATAGGGTTCCACCAATAAAAGCCACCGTTAAATTGGAAAGTTAAACATTTAAATCGCCAAATAGAAAACTAAGCGAATCCATGTGAGGTTCATGAGTTTTTTTTTTTCTTGTCAGACATTATGGCTGATGTACTTCATCTTATTGTTCCTGTCACAGTTTTAGATAGAAACTCTTTATAGCATATGGTTTTAATATAACTGTTCTGTCAATCTTGTAGCACTTAAATTAACTTGGGGGTGTAACTCAATAAATTTGTGCTTTGACATAACATATAAATGAACAAGTACATAGCCCCACTCTCTGTGTTTCAAATTGTTCAGATTTAGTTTAGAAATGGTTCTTTACAGTGAAGCTTTGAAGGTTTTTTTTTTTTTTTTTTTCAAATATTCAATTTTTATCTTAATCTACTTCATTTCAGCATAGGTAAGGTCCATGCTTGACTGTGCTAGTTCCCTCTGACAGGCTAAGATTTAACTTCAGTAAATATAATTTCACATCATATTATCTAATTTTTCCAACTACAGAATCAAGGATAGAAGGAGCAAGGTAGGGAAAAGGAATCAGGACATTGCTGCTTCTAAAGAATGAAGAGGGGAACAAAGTTGAAACCACTTCACCATCGGTCGTAAGCATGATTCGAGCTTTCTTTCATGAGCCAGAATGTCCCTTGAACAAAACATGAGGGCAATTTTTTTGAGATATCTAGTTCAAGCAAAAGACAGCAACCAGAATCAATGATCTAAATGATATATGACAGGATGTTGCATCATAGACTGAGAACTAAGAAGCCATTTACTGAATACATGGTTAAAAAGCAAAGCAAAGAAGGTCCATTATCAGAATCAGTTTTGATATACAACTCTAACCTACCTTGAGCTTGGCAGAATTCATTGTAGTTATGAGATGCTATTTTAGTGTAACACAGCAATAAACTCATCCAATATCGAGTCTCTAGTTCAGTCTTGCATTAATCACAGAAAAAAAACCCATGATATAAAAAATGTGCAAATCTAAAGCAATAAATCCCCATATAAAAAAACCCCAAACGCCACTTGTCCACTCAATTCCCCCTTCACTTTTTCGAAATGAGATTAATATATCTAAAATGGTCTTCATAAGAAAAAAAAAAAAAAAAAAAAAAAAAAAAAAAAAAAAAAAAAAAAAAAAAAAAAACAAACAGCATCTTCAGTCATCCCTATCTCCAATGATAAAAACCCCAATAAATCCCAATATAAAAAAACCCAAACGATACTTCTCCACTCAATTCCCCTTCTCCATTTCTCTACCTATATTGGAAAAAAAAACAAACTTTATTATTATGATTCATGAGGCCAGAAAAAGGCTTCATACCCGAAAAAAAAAGTTCAGGCACCCAGAATGAGCTGGCAACAGATACCCTTTTAACATGTCCATGATGCAAGGACTTATATAATACACATTTTTTGGATGATCAGGTTCAACCTCAGGTAAGCTATCACCATTATTTTAGAATGCATACTATCAAAACAAGAGCGTCTACTATATTATATGATTAAAGAATTCACTTTCTGGGAAAAAAAAAGTCTGCAAACTTTCTAGAGTGAAACATTCTTAAAAACAAATTAACTCTAGCCAGAAAGTTCTATACTTGTTTTTCTTGTATGCCATAGTCGTTGCATATAATAAAACATATTAGGAGAAAACAAAAAGGTCCTACATGAAAGTTAGGGACGTATTTATGACTTTTGCAAGAATAATCACTAAAAGTAACAATGGCTAATGTCCTTTTCATCATCATTGTCATTGATAACAGCAAAGCTTCTTCATCCAAAACATCAAAGCCTCATTGCATCAATTATTAACAATTTTTTATTGAGATGAATTGGTAAGGCTACGAAACCCACACCAGGGTTAATTCCATGAACCTCACAGACTGGGCTTGTCCTGGCCAACGAGCACTCATATTGGGTATTGGCCATTAATCCGAAAGTGATTCTTAACGCATTGATGTTAGTAGTTTCAAAAATGATATTGTGAGTCACTATTTTCTTTTTAATCCTAACCTACTATGGTAAGCTGCTCCATCTAACCTATTTTCTTAAGATACTGCTACCTTACCTAACCAACATAAGCTTCTAGCTACTTGGGACATCCATGTCAGTTTCCAGTTGAAACCAATGTCCATATCCAATATAAAAAACAGAGGTTTTCTATAATCAACCAATTTATTTTGTTTAACGTGGTCCATCTTTGACAAATCTAAGCCATTCATGCTCGCTTACCTCCCATGAATCTACATTGATCCTAGTCTGATACAAATTCAACTATTAACCATGAGTAGATCAACCCAAAAAAATTACAATGTGAAAAATCATTAGATTTTAAAGCTTCAAAAATGAACATTAGAATTACTTGATCACAATGATACAACCTACCTTTATGAATCACAAATGAGCAGTAGGTGAGCCCACACAGGAGAGGGCACTAATTTTTGGGGCTGTTCCAATCCTTAATCTTAATCCCAACAACAAATCCTCTTTTAGCTTCCTTAACAGAGGAATATAAAGAAAACACATGGGAAACTCTTGACAAATAAAGAGAATTATTAGAGTAACATAAACAAACAGATGGTGGGCATTTTCTATACACAGAAGCAAAACAAGAAGAAACCAGAGTTCTAGTTTTCCCTTTTGTCATTGAGAAAGAGAGGCATTCATGAGAGAATTCCAAATCAAATTAACACCCACAATTAAGAAATAAAAGCACAAAGCATGAACATCTCAATCAATGACATTGACTGAAAAGAACAAATTAACACCCACAATCAAGACACCTTGCATGTAAGGAAGGAAGTAAAGAACTGACAAAAGGAGAAAATGTGAAATGCGAACCTGGAAGGGGAAGGTAGCAGGTGAGAGAGATCATTAGGGTTGCAGGGACGAGGAGGGTGGCCTCAGTGGTGTTGCAGTGCGGTGAGATTGCTGGTTGCTTTGGTTGCATTCGGGTGAAGAGAAATCCTGGACTGAGAGAAACCAGGGGTGGACGCAGGAGGAGAAAGTGCAAGTCGGTGCTGGGAAAAAAAGTCCATTTCTGCATGAAAGATCTTAAGCAAACACCTAGCATGTAAGGGTCCCACAAGCTATATGTTGCATTAAAAAAAAAACCGTTCTAGATTGATAAGGGAAGCAGGAGGGAAGGTAGGAAAGCAGGAGGGAAGTTGCAGGAAAACAGGAGGAGAAAACTGCTGTTTTTAAATTGGGTATGGAGGTATGGATATGGAAATATAAAAAGTGCAGAAAAGGAAAAAAATGAAGGAGTCGACGACAAGCAGGTAAAACTGCTGCTTTTATATATGGTATAGATATAGATATAGATATAGATCTAGATATAGAAATTAAGCACCCCACTAATGAACAACAGTGGTCACAAATTGAAATTTATCATTACACTCTCAATCTAACAGTAGCAGTGTGCATGATGCTAAGGAAAGCTGTATGAAATCATGCTTGACAGTGCATGGAAACATATAACAATGTGTATACAACACACGTTCAACAATAATGTAAAATGCATACCAAGTCTGCATGAAATATGTCTAAACCATG
Organism: Camphora micrantha; assembly: GCA_003546025.1. Classification (NCBI taxonomy): domain Eukaryota; kingdom Viridiplantae; phylum Streptophyta; class Magnoliopsida; order Laurales; family Lauraceae; genus Camphora; species Camphora micrantha. The sequence goes on along the minus strand of QPKB01000009.1, from coordinate 20,492 downwards.
AATTATTGTGCATGGAAAGACATTCAAACAATATGTTATCATAGTTAAAATTTACATGCAGGCAGCAAATTAAATGCATGATATGCAACAAACAGACGCATAAAATTCAGCATGTAAAATCATCACCCAGCAGTCAATGAAGTGAAACGAATAAAATTCTAGCACTAAGCAGTGGGTTTAAGGCAAAATAACCGTACCCAAATAGTGACTTGGTGCATACAATTTTACACAGTAACTACCATGAAACAGTGTATAAAATCCACACAGCTTACAAATAATGCATTCATATGAAGACAGGCTCATGTAAACATGAATTACTATGTATTCAATTTCTATGTATTCTAATGGAAACAGACAAGCCCTAAAGGAAAAGAAAAGATATAAAAAATAATATCAAAAGGAAATAATTATAATAAACAAAATAAGAATAAAAGAAAACTCTTTTTCAACGATAAACTCTTGAAAAATGAAAACTAAGGTAGACAAGTAAAAGGAAAAATTAACAAAATCTTCATAGAATCGTAGACCAGAAAAAGAAAAAAAAAACCATGATATCAAAGATCAAAACAATTATAATGAACAAAACATGATCTGACAAAAATACCAAAATTACAAAAACAAAACCAATAAAAATCCTTTTTTAAAGGTGATAACTAACGTGAAAAAGAGCATGAGTTTTTTTATTGAAACGGTTCAAATAAGCAAATCCCAGCCTGAAAAAAAAATACAAAGATTACAACAACAAAAAAACCAAAAAAAAGAAATTCCTTTTGAATGGTAAGATGATTCAAGCAACCCTTTGGTTGCAACATTGAGCACTTTCAAATTGTGATGCAAGCTCTAGTCAAAATTCAAAGAAAACCCATTTTACCATCACCAAACATTGTTAAAACCAACAACATAATAAAAAGAATGACAAGATAGTAAAAAAAATAAAAATCTACACCTACATAATCCAAAGAGAAGTAAACCAATTTTACTACCAAAACAAAGATAATTATTGTGGACAATTAAAAGGAGATATTCCTAAAATCTCCATAAAGCTTCCTATCAATGACCATAAAAAGATTGAAAAGCAGATGACATCAAATTGAAATGATTGTAATAAACGAAACCCAATCCAACAAAATACCCACATTACAGAAATAAAATCAATAAAGAAAAGAAAACCCATTTTTTCTTAATGGTAACATGGCTCGAACCTGCGACCTTTCGGTTGCGACATTGAGCATTCCAATTGTGTTGTGAGCTCGTCAACATCCAAAGAAAACCCATTTTACCATCAACATTTTTTTATGAATGTTATCTGAAATTGTATTGACAAGAGAAAAACTATAAAGTAAAAGAGATCTATACTGAACCAAAAAGCCGGATGAAGGGCACAAAAAGGCTCGGCATGTATAAAAGACCACAAAAGGCACAAAGGCTACAACAAGCAAACCACCAATACAAAAAAAAGGCAGACAAATCAACAGAAAAAATGGCCAAATCTGAAAACTGAATTCCTTCTTTGGTTAGGTGATCTGACTAGACATTGGTGCTCCTCTTTATGTGAGAGAATGATGCCCCTAATCTATCAACATTGTTAATAACACATAAAAACACACACACACACACACAGAGAGAGAGAGAGAGAGAGAGAGAGAGAGAGAGAGAGAGAGAGAGAGAGAGAGAGAGAGAGAGAGAGATGCACAAGCTCAGTATAGCAAGTCATAAAGCAAATAATTCAAAGAGATGCACAAGCTGTAATATTTTTATGAAAAGAAATTGAATGAAATGAAAGTTCAACTCAGCAAGAAGGATAAGGAAATAGAAGTACAGGAATTAGCAACAGATGAAACAGTGCAACCAAATGAATTGAACAAAATGCTGCAAGCAAGATGCAAAGCCTACGAATGATAATCTTGGATATTTGAAGCCATAACATATTCAGTCCATGAAAACAATAACAATAGAGAGTGATAAAGTTGATAAACTGAACTCGCCAAGAAAAGTCCAACCAAGTATTGTCCGAACGAGGGCAATGGGAAAACCATGCACATAATGTTTCAGTTCAGGTATCTGCTTGAAAAGAAAAAAAATGTGTCACCAATGAGGGAAAGATAAACTGTCAAGAAAAACAAGTAAAAGAGTACAGTATTCCAAACTGAACCAGCAATTGCTTACCATCTTTGCAACATTTTCATAGCTAGCCTTGCACAAACAAGGAGAGAGGAAGTAATTTGATGAAACAACCCATAATAGACCCACATGAACACGACCCAAACTAGGCCCATATTGGACGCAGAAACTTCGGTCACAAAATCAGCCATGTGGACGTTTCCCTCTTTCGAGGGTCCACAAACATGCTCATGTGATGCCCAATACAATTTGGAGAGGAAGTAGTTTCAATCGTATAGGAACCTCTCGTAATTCGAGACTTAATAGAACGGCCAAGTCACAAAGGACTGAAATCAACAAGATAATAGCAGCCACTGCTCAATTCAACGGAGGAGTCTCTGCAGTAGCCACTAGTTCAGCCTTGTAAGGATATGTGACAAACATGGTCATTCATTACCTCGATCCTCTTGAAATATATCAAAAGAATTCAACATCCATGTTGAGGCAGGATAGATAAATTTAAGTCAAAACATGGAATCAAGTGCCAAGGTCGTTGCAGATTGGATTACCCTAATGAACTAAAAGGTTCTAGATTTTCAAGGGATCTAAATCAGAAAATGAGTGGATCAATTGATTCCATCCATCGATCCCCATTTCTTATCAAATGGGCCCAATAATGCAGGCAACTTCATGTATGTGGCCCACCCAAACATGACCCACACTACGCCCATATTGGTTGTCCAAAGTCCGTTCACAAAATCAGACACGTGGCTGGTCTTACAAGGAACAATTCCGGGGGTCTACAACCCCGCTAATGGGATGCCCAATACTATTTGGAGATGAAGTAATTTAAATCGTAGTTATAAACCACCCCTAATTGGAGACTTAATAGAATGGGCAAGTCATGGCAAAGAACCTAAGGACCAAAATCAACAAGTAAAGAACTTTCAATCAATTTGTTTCTTTCTTTTCTTGGGAAGTTAATTATGAGGACCATATTTGTCATTATAATGGCGGGCATTGCTCAATTCAATGGGGAAGTCTTTCAAGCTACTAATAGACAAGACCAATAGGGATATGTGACAGATTTGGCCTAAAATTACTCGGATTGGCTTGATGGATCAAAGGAATTAAGCATCCCTGTTAAGCCAAGATCAACATCCATGGTATGAAGTATCAACATCGCCGCAGATTGGATTTCCGTATTAGATCCAAAAGATTCTAAATTATAAAGGATGCAAATAAGAAAATTAGTTGATCATTTGATTACATCCATCAATCCCCATTTTCATCAAAGGGGGCAAATATTAGATAAATAAATGTACAGCAATGTCATTAATTGGACCCAAGCGAACACGACCCGAACTAGGCCAATACTGGATGCCCAAACCTCTCCCACAATATCAACCATGTGGCGGGTCTTACAAGTACAACTTTTGGGCTCCAAAAACCCCCTAATGGGATACCCGGTACTCTTTGGAGACGAACTAATTTCAATCGTATAGGAACCTCTAATGATTAGAGAATTAATAAAATGGCCAATTCACGCGAAAGAAACAAGGAACCAAAATCAATAAGATAATAAATTTTAGTGAACAACCTTCAATTAACTTGTTTCTTTCTTTTTTGGGAAGCTAATTATGTCGACCATATTGGTTATTATAATGGCAGATAGTGCTCAAATGAATGGGGGAGTCATTGTAGCATCCAACAGTTTAGACCTATACTGATATGTGATGGATCTGGCATATAATTACTAGGATTTACTTGATAGATCAAAGGAATTCAACATCCATGGTACGACAAGATAAAAAAAAAATTTGGTCAAAACATTGAATGAAGCAAAAAGATAGGTGTAGATTGGATCTCCCCATTAGGTCTAAAAGATTCCAAATTACGTAGGGAAATAAAAAAAAAAATAGTGGAGTAATCCATTGCATCCATCAATCCCCATTTTTTTTTATCTAAGGGGCCCAATAAAGCAGAAATAAACGGATGGTAGGAACATGACCAATCTAGGCCCATAATGGACCCACATGAATAGGACCCAAACTAGGCCCATTTTGGACGCTTCCCACTTCCGAGGGTGTACAAACACGCTCACGTGATGCCCAATACAATTAGAAAGTTAGTAGTTTCAATCGTGTAGGAACCTCTCCTAATTCGAGACTTAATAAAACGGGCAAGTCACACAGTGACCAAAATAGACAAGATAATAGCAGCCACTACTCAATTCATCTTCTTGTATTTGTGATCATAAAAATATTATTGTGTACAAAGGCAATGATGTTGTAGATGGTACGATCTACAACGAACATTGAGATGCGGATGACTCACTGAAATTAGAAACCTATGAAGTGGGTGATGTTGTTAGCGATCAAGTTTACGACACATCCAAATAAACGAACCAATGATACAATTGATTTCGATGCGAATCGAGATTATGAACAAGAAACTCAAACTTTTAGTATATGCATATAGAATTTGAGGGTTCAACTATACATGAACAGCATCTACAGCCCTAGTCATGGATGAGATTACAAGATATATACAGGATGAGGTGCCGTGGTGTATGCTATTTGCAGATGACATTGTTTTAGTGGATGAGACGAGAGAATGAGTGAATGCTAAGCTAGAATTGTGGCGGAAAACGTTAGAGACTAAAGGGTTTAGGCTAAGTTGATGCAAGACGGAATATATGGAATGCAAGTTTAGTCAAAGTAGGACACCTGGTAACATAAAAGTAAGTTTGGGCACACAAAAGATCGTAGAGAAAGAAAACTTTAGATACCTTGGATCTATGGTGCAACAGGATGGAGGGATTGATACTGATGTAAGTCACAGGATTCAGGCCGGGTGGACCAAATGGAGGAGTACTTCGGGCGTCTTGTGTGATCGGAAAGTCCCCCTTAAGGTTAAAGGAAAGTATTCTAAGGTGGCGGTACGCCCAGCGTTGTTATATGGATCAGAGTGTTGGGCAGTAAAGCATAATCATGTTAAGAAGATGGAGTTGCGGAGATGAGAATGCTAAGATGGATGTGCGGGATCACAAGGAGAGATAGGATTAGAAACGAGGAGATTAGGGGCAAAGTAGGAATAGCACCGATTGAAGATAAAATGAGAGAAAATCGACTGAGATGGTTCGGCCATGTTAGAAGGCGTCCAACGGAGGCACCTGTTAAAAGGTGTGAAAGCATGGAGATTGCCGGGAGTAGGAGAGGGAGACCCAAGAGAAGTTGGAAAGAAACTATTAAACATGACCTTGCCTACATGGATCTAACGGAGGACATGGCCCTAAACAGATTTGATTGGCGTCGTCAAATCCATATAGCCGACCCCACCTAGTGGGAAAAAGCTTGGTTTGATTTGGTGAAAAGTGTGATTTAGATATGAAGGAGAAAAGTATTCATGTAGCTAACCCCAACATAGCTTGATGGTGGTGGCGGCGGCGAAAGGTGTGAGTATCATGCTCTCAAATAAATTGTGAATGTCAATATCCCACATGGAGAGATTTACAACTTTGAACATTCATTTTATCAAGATTACCAAAGGCAACGTTAGTTACAATTGATTCGCGATTTGCTTGTACGACATTGGATTGCATCCCATTGGACCACATTGGGTAGATAAGGTACACAACTCTTACATAAGCTCTACCCAAAGACAAATGCGACTCAAAAGACAAGTGATTCATGTGAAAGAGTTGCAATGGAAGCAAAAGAAGAGAAAAGGACAGACAAGACGACAATGTGAAGAGGATGTTTACTAGATGTACAAGGATATATGATAGATCTAGACTTTGATTATCCAGATCTACTCGATCGATCAAAGAAATTCAAGATCCATATTAGGGAAATATCAATAAATTTGGAACAAAACATAGAATGAAGGGCCAAGATGAATGTAAACTTTATTCCAAATAAAATCCAAAATATTCTACACTAAGTGGAGATCCAAATCAGAAATTAGTGGAACAATTCATTCCATTGGACAATCCCGATTTAAATCAAAAGAGCACAATGATGCAGAATTTAATGGATAACAATGCGATGGATTGGAGCTGCATGATCATGACCCAAACCAAGCCCATAGTGGAGGTTCAAGCCAATTCCATAAAACCAGCTATGTGGCTCATCATACAAGTAGCTCTTAGGGGTTCATAACCACCACAAAAAGGATGCCAATATTACCTGGAGAGGGAGTAATTTCCATTGCATAACTTCCTTCCCTATTTTGGGGACTTAATAAAATGGGAACATAAATCTCTCTAAGCAGAAGTTAGTACAAAGTAAAGTACAAGTGGGAAGTCACAAGAAAACAAGGGATAAGAATCTACAAGACAAGAACTCCGAGTGCAGAATCTTTTATGATTCGC
>QPKB01000009.1:0-14007 GCA_003546025.1 Camphora micrantha | reverse complement strand
TGTAAATTCCAACTTCTCTCCAAGTTTTCTGAACTGTTCATGGCTTCTTTTTTCAGAATCTTTCCAGCATCACTGCATAAGAAACGTGCTCCCCACGCGCTCCACACACTCCCAAGTATCAAAAACTGAAAAGCTAAAATGGGCAGAGAAGGAAGCAGTAATTTCCATAGTTGACCGACATTTCGTCGTTTGTTGTTGTCATTAGTTCAAAATACAAAAAACAAAGTACATCAATGAGCCGTTGAATTTGACTATATTCACCATTTCTCATCCTCATGGTTGGTGGTTGAGACTTCCATCAAGTTCTGTGTTTGACATAAAACACTCATAAAGAAAAACTACTAGTCCTGAAGGAAGTTTGATGACCCAATTTCCATATTCTGGCTGTGTTGTAAACCACATTTTCACACACTCAGAGAGAGAGAGAGAGAGAGAGAGAGAGAGAGAGATGCCATGAATCCATTTAGGATTTGGTAGTTAGATGACTTTTATGGAGTCAAAAAGCTACAACTATTGACAAGTCCAACCGGTGGGGAGCTCATGTTACATTTTCTGAATCCCCCGGAGCCTCGTTGAAAAATTAACCAACTTAGCCTACCACCCTCACTTGTCTCAGTAGGTCCTTATGGTGAAGAGAATCTGCAGGCAATAGAAAAGCAGGAGTGGCATCTTCTACCCTCGAAAAAAGGCGAACCAACTGCATCTAGATGGTTATCTAAAGGCCATGATGCCCATAGAGTCACAAGAGAGTCCTACACTGAGGTTGTCAGCCTTAATGCAATAACTATGATCAAATGTTGGTGTTGGATAGTTGCTTTATTGTTGAGCTCTTGCGTCAAGACAAGCATACTATCAATCTTAAAAAAGCTTTAAGGAGATGAAGATAGAATCATCTGAGAGATGCTTGAAATTTTTTTTCAACCACGCAATGGGAAGACAAAAGGAAGCCATTGAAAAGGCATCGTACCTTGAGATGTAAACACTTGCTTTAACACCTTTCACCTCTCTTTTTTCGGTAAATGAGAATTGCATTAAGAAAGTAGAGAACACCAACAATAACAAACAGGAGAATAACCAAGCCCAAACATCAGTTTCCAAAATACCCAAAAACTACCCCCGATTGACCTAACTAAGCAAGAACATGAGCGATCCAATTCCAGTCCCTAGGGATAAAACTGATATCAAAATGAGCAAAACTCCTAGAAATTTTTTTAATAACCAAAATAATGGATTGAGTAGTCTTTAGTTCCCTTAACAGCCTTGACAACTTCTAGAGCATCACAGAAGATCTGAACCCGGGACTCCAATGTCCGATGCTGTCTTTATCATAGCGATAACCGCTCTCGCTTCAGGTTCTTCGGAAGAGAGGATTCTTGGCCCTGGTTGTGCCTGCATCAATAAAATTTCAATAGTAGAAAATTGCAAAACCAAAAGCAGATTCCCTGTCTACATCAGAAAATATGATTCCAAAATCCTCAATCCCCTCAAGGCTACTCCAAGATTGATGGCCCGATAGATTCTCCAAAATAGTGTCCTCCAAAGCCTTGGGGAATAGAATGGTGCTTTTAGCCATAGACATCACACTTTCAGGAGATGGCTTTCCTCCCCTAAACATCCAGTCATTCCTTTAACTTCCAAATGGCCCACCATATGGCCACCACCCAAGCCTGGGTATGGGGGCACTTAGCTAGGGGAAGAATTGGTTGACCACAGTCAAACCAGTACTTCCACCAAGACAACATATTACACATGTTGAATTTGTGGGTCAAGAGCCCTAGAGAGGCCCCAAACCGAACTGAAGGAGCAAGATCACATTGAAAGAGGATGTGTTCAATTGATTTTTCCACTTTATCACATAGAGGGCAAAGGGAATTAGAAGTTGAAATTTTAGATTAGAGGAAGGCTCTTACCAGTAATATACCTCTCAAACACTTCCATGCCAACATGATGATCATTTGGTGAAGGGGAAGTTTCCACAATGCCTTCCAGTTAATGAGAACCCTATCATCACTAATGAATTGTCTCTATTAATCTCCTTAAAAGCCGATCTAGTATACACCTGACCATTTTTGGCTATTGGCCAGATCCTCTAATCTTCAAAGGGATAATTGGGAATGTAAAATTTTTATAAGGTCTTCAATGTCCTTCAGCACATCAAATACATTTTCATTTCATCAATATTCCCATTTTTTTAATTCAAGGTCAAGGTCTTTGACAACTAGAGTTGGGTCAGAGATAGAGTAAAGAGGTTTTCTAAGGCCTTCACTACATAGGATCCATTTACAATTCCACATAGATATGTTCTCCCCCTTTCCTGTCACCCATCCAACTTTAGGATTGATAAATTAAACTGCTTCCACAAAGCCTTTTAGAACAATTGAGTTTTCTCTCTTGCATTCAGCCTCCCAAAGAGATTATTCGGGTAGTATTTTGCTTTGAGGACCTTAGAACAAAGGAGGTCCTCATCAGATAGATATTTTCACTAAGTCCTTACTAAAAGAGCCAAATTATTATTATTAGAGTCTCTTGGACCCAGATCTCTGTCCTCGATCAATTTACAGATCTCTTTCCATTTAGTAGTGTGTAGACTTTTGCCCCTTCTCTCATCCCCCCGCCAAAAGTCCCTGTAGATTTTATCTAATTCTTTCGAAGTATTCTTAGGAAGTCTTAAAATCCTCATGTTATAAACAGAGATGGCCAAAGCAACAGTTTAACTAAAGTATTTCTGCCGGCATGAGAGAGAAGAAGGGCCTGCCAAATTTTAGTTCTTGCTTTCACTTTATTGATTAAGGGTTCAAATGGCATCTTTTTGTTCATGCCGATTCTTTAAGGATGTCATTTAGAGAGAAGAGACACAGGCATAAGAGAGACAGAAATACAATAGTATTGTGCTGAAAACGTCCCTTTTGAGGGTCTACCATCTTTCATATAAATAGGGACTGAATGCCCTAATCAATTTACAGAATCTAATCAATCTAGATCCTAACAATTAGCTAACTATCTAATCAATCTAGATCCTAACAATTAGCTAACAATTTTAGTATGTACATGTGGCTTTGACTAATGATAAATATAATGAATGGGCCTGAATGGGCCTGTGAGTATGGGCTTGGAACTCCAACATTAACACCCCCCCTCAAATTGATGCTGATGAATCAACAAGCATCAATTTGTCAGTCAAGAATTGATGACGTGGTCGAGGAAGTGCTTTGGTAAAGATATCAGCAGTCTGGAGGCTTGAGGAGATGAACGGGAGGGAAATAACATCGCGTAGATATTCATCCCTAATAAAATGGCAAGCCACCTCGATGTGTTTAGTTCTCTCATGAAAGACTGGATTCTCAGTAATCCGAATGGCACTGGTGTTATCCGCATGTAATGGTGTGGGAGATTTCTGGGAGAAGCCAAGTTCCTCAAGAAGACCACGAAGCCATATAATTTCTGAGCATGCGGCAGACATGGCCCGGTATTCTGCCTCAGTCGATGATTTAGAAACTTTGTCCTGTTTCTTCACTTTCCAAGAAATAAGAGCATCTCCTAAAAACATGCACCAGCCCGTGGTGGACCTACGAGTATCAGGACAACCCGCCCAATCAGCATCAGAATAGGCAGACAAAGTCATCTGAGAGCCAACAGGAAAAAAAAGCCTCTATGAGAAGTGCCAAGAAGCTAACGAATAATACGTCGAACAGCTGCTAAATGAAGATGATGGGGCTTGGTCATATACTGACTCATCAAGTTGACTGCATAACTGATGTCAGGCCGAGTAGTAGTCAAATATATAAGACTACCGACAAGCTGGTGATAATATGTCGGATCAGAAAGGGGATCACCACTGTCACTATGAAGTTTAATATTCAATTCCAGAGGAGTATCCACTGGTGTGGAGTTTGACAAACCTGCGGATTCAATTAAATCCATAGTATACTTATGTTGATGCAAAATCAACCCCTTCTCAAAGTGATGAACTTCCAATCCAAAAAATATTGCAGAGGCCCAGATCCTTCATATGAAAAGATTGATGCAAAGAAATTTGGAGATCTTGAATCGTGGCTGTATCTGTGCCAGTGATGATGATATCGTCGACATAGACGAGAAGAATGGTGATTCCTGTTGATGTGTGATGCAAAAACAAAGATGGATCATAAGGACTCTGCTGAAACTGTAGCTTGAGTAAAGCATCTTTGAATTTGTCAAACCATGCCCTTGGTGCTTGTTTTAGCCCATACAATGATCGTTTCAGAAGAGCAACGTGATCTTCTGATGGTTTTGGGAAACCTGGAGGAAATCGCATGTAAACTTCCTCTTTAAGATCATCATGAAGAAATGCGTTTTTCACATCAAATTGAAAAAGTGGCCAGGATTGAGAGGTAGCTATGGCAAGAATGGTGCGAACAGTGGTCATCTTTGCAACAGGCGCAAAAGTTTCGTCGTAGTCAATGCCATATTCCTGTCGGTTGCCAAGGGCCACAAGCCTTGCCTTGTATCTATCCAAAGTACCATCTGCCTTTAATTTGATAGAGTAAACCCATTTACTCCCAATAGGTTTAACCGAAGATGGGCAGGGAACAGTAACCCATGTTTGGTTCTGCTTTAGAGCACTAAGTTCTTCTTTCATAGCCTGTCTCCAGCATTCCTGTTTTGCTGCTTGTGAATAAGAAGTAGGAATGGATACAGAGGATAAAGTAGCAAAATATGAAGAATGAGAAAACCCGTATCGATCCGGTGGACGAGAAATGCGAGTAGAACGACGAATAGCAAGTTGAGTGGAAGTTGATGCTGGAGCAGGAGTCTGGATCGGTTCTTGCAAAAGAGGTAAAGTAGTGGCATTTGTTCCTTGTCGACGAGTATACACCTTGTCCGGATGAAATCGCAAAGGTGAAGGAAGACATTCATCATCAAAGGATGGTACTTTAGAAAAAGAGATTTCTGGAGATGAATCAGGATAAGACTGAAAAAGGTACTGATGTTAAAAAAAAACAACATTCCTAGAAATGCGAATACGCTTGGAGGTGGGGTCATAACAAACAAAACCTTTTTGGTGGGAAGCATAACCAAGGAAGGCACATTTTACAGATTGTGCGGATAACTTGGAACGTTCATGTGTGGGAAGATGAACAAAACAAACACAACCAAAAGTGTGGAAATTTGTGTATTGTGGTTCCATTTTGAAAAGACGAAAATGTGGAGAAGTGTTTTGAAGTTTTGGAGAAGGAAGTCGGTTGATGATATGGGTAGCAGTGGTTAAAGCTTCTGGCCAAAATCTAGGTGGAACGGAGGATTCTAATAATAAACACCTGACCATGTCTAGAAGATGACGATTTTTGTCCGTTCTGCAACACCATTCTGTTGGGGAGTATAGGGACAAGTCCGTTGGGATATAATCCCTTTGTCTTGTAAAAACTCCTGAAATTGTTTGGACACATATTCCCCCCCCCCCCCCGAGTCGGTCCGAAGAGCCTTAATACATGTTGAAAATTGATTTTGAACATAATTCAAGAATTTTTTAAACACATCAAAGACTTCAGATTTGGCATGTAGAAAATAAATCCATGTAAAACGGCTATAATCATCAATAAAAGTTACGAAATACTTATACTGAGAATGAGAAATAATTGGTGCAACACCCCAAACATCACTATGTATTAAATCAAAACTTTTGGTAGCAGAAGAAGCATGTAATGGAAAAGGCAAAGTTTTACTCTTTCCCAGCTTACAAGTGATGCAATCAAGAGCAACATCTGATGATAAAAACTTCATTTTATTAATATGACCAGAATTTAACAAAGATAACAAAATGGTTGAATTGGGATGGCCTAATCTATTGTGCCACACTGCACATTATTCCTAGAGACAACTGATAAAGCAAACAAAGACATATCTGGATTTGGTGTTATTGTGTGAATAGGAAACAAACGCCCACACTTAGGCCCCTTCACTATTACCTTCCCCGTCTCCTGATCCTGCACCACACAACCAGAGGAGGAAAAAGAAACATTGCAGTTATTATCAACCAATTGACCAACAGAGATTAAATTGGTAGAAAGATTTTGGAACAAAAAACATCATGTAACGGTAGAGAATGAGAAATATCACCAACAGAGGTAATTGGTATTGTGGTACCATTAGCAGCATGGACCTGAATCTGTCCATCATATGGTTTAATTGTGGAGAAGTTTTTGGAGGATGATGTCATATGATTGGAGGCACTAGAATCAAAATACCAGTGAGAGGGAGATTGAATTTTACCAGATATACCAAGAGTGGAAAGAGCCTGGAGAATCATCTGTTGGATCATTTCAGGAGAGACTGGAGCAGTAGAAGCAGGTGCCGAAGAAGATGTGGAAGATGAATCAATAGTGTCAATAGCAGTAATCACCTAGTAAGCTTTCGGATTTCTGTTTTGAGAACGTTTGCGGCATTCATTGATTGAATGTCCAGATGCTTTGCAATAATTGCAGATCCGCTGCTTGCACTGATTTGCATAATGGCCAAAAGTTTGACACTTGAAGCACTGCACTTTACTCATATCTCTGTTTGGTTGCTTCCCCTTGGAAGAAGAAGTAACATTTACGGATGAGTTTGGTGATTGAAAGACAGTGGGTACACTATAGGCAACATCAATAGCACCCGAACTAGCTTGGTGGAGCACACCAAATTGCGTCAATTGTCTCTGTTCCTCTCGTAGTAATTCATTGAGACAATCATCCAGTGATGGAGAAGGGACCCTACTCATGAGATTAGATCTGACTGATTCATACTGAGGCCTTAATTTCATAAGAAATTGATCCCGATGACTAGTTGCTAGTATTACTTGCAATTCGAGAAGAGCTTGTGCAGAAATATTGGCATATTTGATTTCATTTAATTCTGTCCACAAATTCTGAAAACCAGAATAATATTCCTGAATGGAAGAAGTCCCTTGCATATAATTCGCAATTTCAAATTCTAACTGATACTGTCGAGCAGAATTCCCCTGATGATACACAGTTTTCAGATATTCCCACATATCTTTGGCAGTTTTGTAAGGTCTCAAATTCATGAAGAATTGTGGTTCCATAGAGCTGAGAATCCAAGTTTTGACCTTAGCATCTTTTGTGTTCCATGACAGAATTTTTTTTTCATCCTCTGTTGGTTTTGGATCAGTGTTAGAGATATGGCCCCATAACTCTTTACCCTCTAGGTAAAGTTCAAATTGAAAAGCCCAAGAGGGGTAATTTTTGCCATTAAACTTGATTAAGGTGATGTCAGATTTCTCCATTGATAACAATGATGCAGATGAACCAGCAGAATGATTATCAAGATAGGAACAGCAATAACAGAAGAAATGTGAACAGCAACCACAAGAACCAAACCACAACAGAGATGCAGAGATCCACAGAATGATAGATCAGAGAGTGGGGATGATTGAGCAAACAGCAGCAGCAACAGTAACCCAGTGATAAAAAATTGTCGAAAGCAGAGAAGAAAATGGCACAGCAGTAACACAGCACGCAGAAACAGCAGTAAGCAATAGGCAGCAGGCAGAAACAGTAGTACAGCAGCAGGCAGAAACAGTAGTACAGCAACAGGCAGCAACAAATAGAAGATGATAACAGCAACAGGAAGAAGAAAACAGCAACCAGAAGCAGAAACGTGCAACACGTCAGTGGAAAGATGTCCACGTGGGCCCCAGTGGATGATCAGAGATCTGATCAGAGGTTGGGGATGAAAAAACAAGGATTTTTCGTAACTATTGGAAGAAGTTCCACTAGAAACGGATCAAAATCCACAATCTTGGACGGCTGTGATGAAAACTTTGTGATAAAACTGAAATATCACAAAAAATGCTAGATGGCCTACCTCTGATGAGACAAAAATGCTGGAAAAATTGTGATAAATAAGAGGAATAATAGGCGAGTTTGGTGACTGATTCCGGCAGTTTCTGGTATGATGATCTCTGGTGGGCCACGGGTGATCTGTGATGATCAGAGATGATCTGGCTGAAGAGGATGATCACAGATTATCTCAGAGGGCTTCCAATGCTTGGAAGATGTCTTTGGAGAGGATCACAGGTGATCGGCTGTGCTCTGATACCATGTCATTTAGAGAGAAGAGACACAGGCATAAGAGAGACAGAAATACAATAGTATTGTGCTGAAAACGTCCCTTTTGAGGGTCTACCATCTTTCATATAAATAGGGACTGAATGCCCTAATCAATTTACATAATCTAATCAATCTAGATCCTAACAATTAGCTAACAACTTTAGTATGTACATGTGGCTTTGACTAATGATAAATATAATGAATGGGCCTGAATGGGCCTGTGGAGTTTGGGCTTGGAACTCCAACATTAACAAAGGATTCCCAAGACATGTTTTGTCATTTTTCCATGATTCTCACTCCTAAGATAGCGGCAATTATTCTACATCTCTTTTCACAACCCCCTCTGGAAAAAAGAGAGCTGATTTGTCAAAATTAACCAGTTGTCCTGATATATCACAATAGTCAAGAAGAACATCTTTTAAGTATCTGGCTTCTATGAGAGTGGCATTGGAAATATAAAACTGTCATCTCCGAAAAACAGATGCGAGAAAATAAAACTCTCATCTGCGAAAGATAGATGCAAGAATATAAAAACTGTCATCTGTGAAAGATAGATGCAACACTTGCTTCACTTATTCTGCGCCAAGTTACATTATTTCTACTCCAGAGGATCCAAGGGGAAAAATCCATCAGCTAAACTGATTCCATGTGTGATAAAGCTCCAGGTAGTGCCTACAAAGACAATGGCTTCTAGGAGAGAATTTAGAAATAGTGCCTTGGAAATCCATCAATAGCCATAGATGGCTTTAGCTCCTTTTTTTCTCAACTGCATCACTTTTGAGCAATGTCATAGACACTTCTGTTGGACTTAAGAGTCAGTGAGACCCATGTGACTAAATGCCCACTTGGACGGCTAATTGCTTTAACGTTTCCATTTAATTAAAGACAACTCCTAGAATATCTTTGGTGATTAAAGAAAGTTTCTAACCATCAGGATTTCCATTGCAAAGAGGGTTTTCTAAGATTTTAATATAACTAGGACTCCATGATAGAGAAGAGGATTGTCTAAGAAAGCCTATAAATAGGGTTTTTAGGGATTGCAGATTTAGAAGAGCTCCTCACTTCATCAATGAGTGATTACTAAAAAGACTAGAATTTGCATAATAAAACATGTCATACCCTCTTAGACAAATAGCCCTATATTTATAATAGTGTTCAATGTACAATTACATGAATTCCCCTTTCAAAGGATTCAAAGGGAGCATATGTACAATGATATTTTGGGAAGAACTATTTTACAAGTACTTATTTAGAGGGACTCAGTCTTGTAAAGTGTAAATGCTCCGTAGGTATACCAAAATCCATACTGTCTTCATAATTATACCCCATCCCTTAATCGTAATATTATGGAGAAGAGGAGTGCAGTAAATCTCCGATCTTAGAAAAAAAAAAATTTTGATCAAGGAATTCGCAGAGATTTAGCATTCGTGATGAAATCAAATATGCATTTATGTTTCAATTAGATATAGGGTTATTCAAATCTATCCAACATTTTAGTACATCAATCGAGTATAAATTGATTAAAGATCAATTTCTCCAAAGCACTTCACTACCTATGGCAACCTTCATGGACTGCCTCCACCACACTCCTACAGTTGTTGGATTTCTATGTGATGATAAAAACTGTAGAAAAATATCTTGGGACAGACAGATGGCCCAGTTCTTCAATGGTTAGGGAAAAGATATCATATTTGATGTCGAAATTGCCTATCATTTAAGAGAGTTTAAAGATATGAACAGCTATTATAGGAATACCTGGCATCTGCACTGGGCCAGCTTCAAGAATACTTATTTCAGCAATCCGTAGTCATTCATGTCTGCCTTGGCTGCCATCACTTCATTCATTCTCATGCTGGTGCAGACTCTCTTTTACCAACTTCCACTCTTCATCACAGATCAAGTGCAATATCTGCCAACCTAAGGAATTTTTCATACCAATTTTCAGAAATGTTTGTTGGACTTCTCAAGCTTTAGTGTAACCGGGTACTCTGAAATTATAGTATTTTGAAGGTTAATTGCTAATGGATTCCAATCTACCAATATAATTGTGTCTTGTAGGGTGGGGAGCAAGTGGAATCTAATGAATTGGATTGTATTAATCAGGTTTACATGGATGACAATTGCACAAAGACACACCGATCAAAAGAGCATAGGCTATTGATTTTTTTTTTTCCATGTGCTGTCCTAGTGGAAACCGGTTCCTATAAGGTAAACAGGCATGACCTACATGGGTTCAATCTGGTATCCCTGCCTCCCAGAATGAAAGAAACTTGACCATTGTGCCAAGTGCTCGAGAACAGACAATCACAGGATTTCATTGGCTCGCTTGGACCCGTGGATCAGATCAAAATTGGGCGGGTTGAAATCTTTCAATCTGCATTGCATTTAGCAGCCAAATGGTATTGTTTGAAAGCTCTTCAACTGTATTTTCTAATAGGAACCTATACCATGTTCAAATCTCTTGAAATCTTGATCCACTCCTATGTAAACAGGGCTTCTTGCAAGTGCCCATAGCCTCATACCCTCAATGCATTCTCATTTTGGTGCCTTTCTAAAGTTGATGAACTCACTTGCATAGCCCTTTAATTCTGTTCAATACAGTCACAGCACAGTCCAAAGAAGGTCAAAGTTGAGTGTGTTGCTGAATTGTTCTCAAAGTTGACAACCATTAATTTCTTAGTTGCAGCTCATTCTAATTGGCATCTTGTTTCAGTTGTTGCACCAGTAGTCCAGTACACACCAATGTCCATGAAAATCTAAATTTATCTGACTTCAACTTTCATTTGGATGGAGTAAATTTATTTTTCAATGGCTATATTCCAAGTATAAATTGCTCAAAAATCTCCAGTTACATGTTTAGACAGTTGCAGTAGTTTTATCTTGGTCTGTGCTTACATTCTCCAAATGTTTTGGACTATGTGGTTGCTATCATTTATTCAAAATAATGAAACTATGTGGTTTAATCACCCATAAAACTTCGAATTAAATTAACCTCAGATGGACTGAACTAAAATTTGCTTTCGCCAGTTTCAATGGCTGCTTAGGTTTTCTAAAAGTGTCACACTAGAGCAGAGTTGCAATCAGACATGCTGTAGCAGAGTGGCGGGTAACAGTAATGGAACTGTGCTGATGGCATTATTCATGACCCAAACAGTTACAGAACTGGTTGGGAAGCAAGCGAAATCCTTCCCTCCATGATCTACTGTGGGAGATCAACTAAGCGCCTAAAACAAAAGCAAAAAAAAAATTCCGCAAATGTTACTGACACCAAAAAAAAGAATGGTTAAACCAAATTAGCTCTAAATGTTACCATGCAAATACAAATGAATGGTACTTAAGAATTTCTATCAGGTTCAATTGGGTTGGGAAGCACATGCTCTAAACAATCAAATAATATAAGTTGACTAAGTCTTCCGCAGTCACCATTGTCACTGCAAATAAGCCTTCCAAATTGACTTGAAACATATGAAAATTAGTTCAACTGAAGCTTTCCTGACTAAATGGGGGCCCTAAATGTCTGGCAAATTCCGTGCTGAATCAACTTCTCCTTTGGTACCAATTTCTAGAATATACAGTATTTCCGTCTTTAAAGAAAGGTTTAATGCGTAGAAAGATTTTGTATAGCGTGACGTGGATGTGCCTTCCGAATATGATATTCAATGAGAGTTACAAGCTTTTAGATGCAGAGTTTGAAAAGATTCAAATGATATGATGACGGTTGTTAAGGTGAGAACAACTAGTCACTTTGTGGTCTGGTGCATTTTAGCAGAATCAAAGCATTGGGCTGAAGCAGTGACTGACAATCAGCTCTCAAAAAATGAAAAATGAAACATCCTTTCACTTGTTCAGAAGTGAGATGACTTTTATAGACGTATGCAACTGATTTCAGAAAAGAATTATTAATACCGAATCTTGTAGTAAGGTTCACCATATGCTGTGACATTTATGAGCCGGATGCAAAGTTTCAGATGATCAAATGGAACTTACACATTTGCACATGACAGAATCCAAAAAAAAAAAGGGGAGACACCAAGTAGTCAGTGAAAGTCGGGTTTTCAAAAAATGAAAAAGAAAAACACTGGCATGTTAACAGAATCCAATAATTGTCATTGACAATAAATGACAATTGAGTTCTAAATAATGAAAATGAAACATATCTTTCAGCTGTTTGCAAACGCAATGATGTTTACAGACATATATGATTCATTCTCAGATAAGAATTACACAAATAGTTTAACAGTAGTAAAGCTTCACCATTGCTGTGAGATTTATGAGCCTGGTTGCACAGTTTTAAACAAGCAAATGTAATTACAATATTGTACATCACAACCCAACAAAAAAGGAAGACCAAGTGCAGTAGTTCATCATTTTTTTTATAATCAGTAAATAGACTGCAGGGTTTTCAAAAGGAAAAACACATATACAGAAATCAAAATATGTCATCATGAGATAAATGAGAACCAATGTGTCACAATGAAAATTGAAAAATGTTTTTACACTGCTCAAATCTGAAATGACATATTATAGACATTTATGTGAATTTCTCAGATAAGAGTACAACATCTTTAATTGATAAGGTTCACTACTATAAGAAATTTAATAACAACCGACTGCAGCTGGAAGCTTGAAATGACTCTTTTTCTTTTCCCCGCCCCTGTGTGTGACTCCTTTTTTCAAATGAAGTTAAGTTTAAATCATGACAGATAGTTGAGCACGCAATCTTAACCAAAACGTAGTGGGTTCACCTATTTCTGGCTTATGTTAGTGTTGAAAAGAATGTAGTGGGATCAACTGCACTGACTGGTGACAGTATCAATGCTTTATACCTCTATGTTCAAATAATTGATAAATTAGGACTCCTTTATATATTTATTTGAGCTGGTTTATAGATGTTAGTGTTTTAATAGAAGTAAAAAGTTTTCTATCCACCAGATTGGGTATTTAAGTCACGTTAAAAAGCTTTCTTTCTGTAGAGACAGATACAACAGTCTTAAGTGTGGGGAATGGTTAACTGAAAGAGGGTTTTTGCTCTCCTTTCTCCTTTTTACAACAATTTGTGTGGCAGTCTCTCCTCTTCACCATAGACATATTTTGTCTCTTCCTTTGAACTTAAGATTCTTATGTCTCTACTCTCCCATGCAACACAAATTTGTGCTGGTATGTCATGTCAATCTTAGTAAGAGACTAATATCAGAGATTAACATCAGAATGTAGTGGGTTCATGCAACCGGTTAGTTGGCAGTGTTTATGCCCTCTATTGGCTGGTATGTCATGTGTGTTGCTTATTTGTGCTTCCAATTTGCACCATATTTCTTCTTCCACAAACAGATAGTTATCATTTAAAAAAGAAGGAAAGAAAGAGAGAAGAAGAAAACAATGGGGGAGTATCATGCAAGAAAGGGGTTATAGCACAGGAAAAATTAATCTACCAAATCAACGGGTTCAAGACATTCCTGACTTGACTTCTTGATTGTATTCTTGACTAAGCAAAATCTTGTGGATTCTGAACAATTTAAAGCTACGATAAGTTGTCAATTATATTGCAGTGCCCCTCAGTTTTGGCCTTGAATGAAACGTTCTGGTGTTCGTGCTTTCAATATCAGGATCAACAAAAAAATATATAAATTTTACATATTGTCGCACACATTTCATTTTTGAAATGCATTAAAATATTTTTTTTTTAAAGAAGTAGGAGCGATCTCCTCCCAAAAAAATGTTCTGTATAATGTTGTTTTGAAGAAGGGGAAAAAAGAACGTCCTTTTTGGCGAGGGATTTGCGTGATCCCCACATAATAAACACGACTTTAAGAGGATCACAGACCCATCTCATACACCAATGGTGGAAAAACATGTATGTCCTTCATTTAAGGTTCTTTTGAGGTTAAGAAAAATGGAAAATAAAATAAAAGGTTGAAATTGG